>CM022759.1:11406286-11416286 GCA_012411365.1 Ameiurus melas | reverse complement strand
ATATTCTTATGCTTAGGGACATTTGATATAAAAGCATACAAAGTATAGTATAGGAATATCTGATAGTTTTGACCTTATAGGGACATTTGGAAAACTTATTTTGTTACCCACACACATCGAAATAAATACACATTACTGAAACGTACACATTCCAAACAAGGACAAATGATCCTGTACTCGCCGTCGCTTACAGTAGACATGTTTCAGATCTTGTTTCGAGGCCGAGAGGTCGAAGAGGACAAGCAGGAAGGACAAAAAAAGAAAAGAAAAGAAGAAATAACAATGCCAGTGTTAATCCCTGTCTCATAAAAGGATAATAAAAGAAACGTCTTACTTGACAAACCAGTTAGAATGAGGTCCTCGTTAGTTATAAACAGAACAAGCTACGACTAATGCTGAAACTGAATGCTGAATCAATAGGATCACAGTATGACACACACTCGCCCTAGCCCAAGTCTTATTCATTCATTCCTTAATTCATTCATCTTAAGTAAACATTGAATACAAAAATATTTATCTAATGTTTATATTTTTGCGTTACTGCGACTTAAATGCTTTGGCTTATTTAGCTAGCTGTAAGCAGCCACACCAACACCTCAGACACTCTCCTGGAGAGGCGGTTCCTCCAGGAATACTGGAAAAGAGTACTTCAGGTAGGTTATATTTCTTGTTTAGAGGCTGCTGTTGGAAAATATGAGCACTAAGTTGCAATTGTGTGATATTAATAAATAATTGCAAGATAAAACGTTGTAAAGCCACAGTTGTGTGAAAATAAGATAAACGTTTGCAATTGTGTGATATTAACTCACAGTCATGTGAAAATGATTCGCAATTAGAAGATAAAAAAAAATTCACATTTCAGTGGAAATAATTCGTAACTGAGATAAAAATCACTTGAGGTAAAAAAAAAAAAAAAGTCGCAGTTGCGTGAAAATTATTGGTAATTATGAGATTTAAAAAGTCGATTGAACTTCCATACATATGACATGGAAATATCATTTCTGTATCACTTTTCCAATTTGCGGATGTTTATAATGCAGTGTTAATAATCAGGTACTTAATGACTTAAAGAACTGATATTGATTATTTAATATAATCCTGTCTGTCTTATGTACTTAACTGCTTACAGTCGATAAGGACACACTCAGCTAGCAAAAAGCTAGTGATAAATAATGAAATAAATCAGTCTATAGTTGACTCACCAAGTGATCTACTGTATAATAAATGTTCATTGTGTTTGTACTGCTACAGGACGTAGAGGATGTACAGGACTTAGAGGACATACAGGACGTAGAGGACCTAAAGGACCTAGAGGATGTACAGGAAGTAGATGACAGACAGGATGTACAGGACATAGAGGATGGTCACGATGTAGATGATGTAGAAGACATAGAGGACATACAGGACATAGAGGACGTAAAGGACATTCAGGACGTAGATTATGTACAGGATGTAGAGGACATACAGGACGTAAAGGACGTTCAGGATGTAGAGGATATACAGGAACTAGAGGACGTAAAGGACGTTCAGGATGTAGAGGACATACAGGATGTAGATGATGTACAGGATGTAGAGGAGATACAGGGCATAGAGGAGATACAGGGCGTAGAGGATCTAGAGGACCTAGAGGATGTACAGGAAATAGAGGACAGACAGGATGTACAGGACGTAGAGGATGGTCACGATGTAGATGATGTAGTTGACATAGAGGACATACAGGACATAGAGGACGTAAAGGACATTCAGGACGTAGATGATGTACAGGATGCAGAGGACATACAGGATGTAGATGATGTACAGGGCGTAGAGGAGATATAGGAAGTAGATTACATACAGGACGTAGAGGACATACAGGACATAGAGGATGTAAAGGACGTTCAGGATGTAGAGGACATACAGGATGTAGATGATGTACAGGACGTAGAGGAGATACAGGGCATAGAGGAGATACAGGGCGTAGAGGAGATACAGGACGTAGATTACATACAGGATGTAGAGGACATACAGGATAAAGAGTACATAGAGGACATACAGGACGTAGAGGACATACAGGACGTAGAGGACATACAGGATGTAGAGGACGTACAGGACGTAGATGATGTAGAGGACATAGAGGATGTAGAGGCCATTCTGAATGACTGATGTGTGTAGTGATGCTGTAAGTACACACTTGGCCATCAGTACATCTGTACTGAGATGATGACGATGATGAAACCTATCTGCTTCCGTAATTACAACCAATCAACAGCAGTCGACCCGCCTTTTTGGGGCAATTGGATGGAGTGATGACCAGACAGAAAGACAGATAGAGTTGAGCGTAGATTTGAGATTTTGAGTACAGAAATGAAGGACGGAGAGAAGTGGACAAAGAGAAGGAGTGGTAGTGAGAAATATGCGAGAGAGTGGGGTACTGTAGAATGATGGATAGAATCGGGGGGAGTTGGTGATGGAGAGAGAGAGAATGAAGGAGAAGGAGAGAGAATGAGAGACAACACCCCAGAGACCGACTCGCTCCAAATGGGCCTTCTATGCAAATGAGCTTGCTAATGACCCGCATTAATTAAAACCCATTTGATACAAACACTTATCCTGCGACAACAAAACTTTCTGATGGAGAGTTATGGTCACACTGATGCTCTCTCTCTCTCTCTCTCTCTCTCTCTCTCTTTCTCTCTCTCTCTCTCTCTCTCTCTCTCTCTCTCCATGGCCTAATGGATCCTCTTTATCTAGGCTGACCTAACCACTGTCAGGGGAACTGGATTTGTGGGGGCTCTAAGTGTGTTAGGTCTCAGTGGGCTGTGTGTGTGTTTGTGATGCATCTTTGTTTTGTGCGTGTGTGTGTTTGTGTGTGTGAGTGTGTGTGTGTGTGTGTGTGTGTTTGGCTGAGGTCCATCAGCCCAATCTGTAGCTTTCCTCTCATCAGTGTAAATGAGAAGATGCTCTTTAGACATGGACAAAGAGAAGAGGAGTGATGTTGTTTGTAGCAAAGAACGAGCAAGTGAGAGAGAGAGTGGGGGTTGGTCTGCCAGCTCAACATCTTAAGTCAATTGTGCGATTAGTTGGACTTTTAAGATTATTACTCGTCAGACCGTATAAAACCTCTTTAAGAGATGGGGAGATAGTGAGTACTCCATGATTATAGCATGAAGAAGATCCTCTAATGATAGACCTGTGTGCTTTTGTCCATGACAGTATGATCACGGCAGAACTCCTACGTATGTCTTCACACTGGACTGAATTAGAAGAGTGTGTAGAGTAGCCTTAACCTTTAACACGTCTTTTTAAATGATTAATATCTCATGCATGACTGGTCTGGATGAAAGAAAGTGCAGACATTTGCATATTTACATATTAATAAATCCTGCCTTTAACGTTAACATTGTTTTTCTTTCTTTAAAAAACACATTCAGTGATTTATTTTCTAGATCGTTGTTGGTTAAAGTTACTTAGTCAGGAGCACTGTAAAGGAAAACGACAACGAACAATGTGAGAAAGTGTGTGTGTGTGCACGCGCATGGCAGTGTGTGTCCATGGCAACCATGCTCCATTGTTGTAAGTCAAGTGGTGGTGATGGAATGCACTTGACCTTTCACCTCATCTCTCCTTTCATCTTCTCTATTCACATCTTTATTACTCTCAATTCTTTCTCCTTCTGTCTCTTTCTCTCTGGCCCTGCTCTCCCTGATAGATAGATAGGTAGACAGACAGACAGATAGATAGAGAGAGAGACAGACAGATAAACAGGTAGAGTGAGTGTGTGGGACAGACATACAGAGATAGATAGAAACAGACAGACAGGCAGACAGACAGATAGATAGATAGACAGAGAGATAGATAGACAGATAGTGACTCTCTCTCTCTCTATCTCTCTCTCTCTCTCTCTCACCCTCTCTCTTTAGGCTGTTGTTATCTTAAAAACTCAATACTGTAGAACTTACTGTGATTACGTTCGTAAATGATAGTGGAGAAAAAAACAAGCAAGAATGAAAGATTGGAGGAAAAGGGAGAGAAAAGAAATGGAGAGATTTAAGCAGATAGTGATAAGAAAAGTGTGAACCCTGCTCAGAGGAAAAGAAAGAGGATATGTGTTGTTTAAGCGTGAATTAACACGTCTAAAACAAAGCCAGTGGAGTTACCTGAGACCTCTGTGTGTGTGTGTGTGTGTATGTGTGTGTGTGTGTGTGGAAATTTGAGATTGACTTGAGTGGCAGGGAGATAGAGGTCTGAAACAGTGCAGGGACAGGAACACACACACACACACATGGAATTCCAAGCAAAATTTCACACAAAAACTTGTTTGTAATGCGGAAAACTTACCCAGTTTCTAATAGACAATAGACACTAGCATGTTGGTAATTCCAATTTGTATAGAATTTCGGACAAATACAAATCACAGTGTAAGGACAGGCGAAATCACTGTGTAAGGACAGGTGAAATCACAGTGTAAGGACAGGCAAAATCACAGTGTAAGGACAGGCGAAATCACAGTGTAAGGACAGGTGAAATCACAGTGTAAGGACAGGCAAAATCACAGTGTAAGGACAGGCAAAATCACAGTGTAAGGACAGGCAAAATCACAGTGTAAGGACAGGCGAAATCACTGTGTAAGGACATGTGAAAAAAAAAGCAAAAACACAGCAAAAAAAAGAAAAAAAAAAAAAAAAAGAAAAAAAAAAAAAAAAAAAAAAGAAAAAAAAAAAAAAAAAAAAAAAAACAATTTTAAAAAAAAAAAAAAAAAACATATAAGACAGTGAAATCAAAGTGTAAGGACAGGCGTAATCACAGTGTAGGGACAGGCAAAATCACAGTGTAAGGACAGGCAAAATCACAGTGTAAGGACAGGCAAAATCACTGTCTAATAACAGGCAAAATCACTGTCTAATAACAGGCAAAATCACAGTGTAAGGACAGGTGAAATCACAGTGTAAGGACAGGCAAAATCACAGTGTAAGGACAGGTGAAATCACAGTGTAAGGACAGGTGAAATCACAGTGTAAGGACAGGCAAAATCACAGTGTAAGGACAGGCGAAATCACAGTGTAAGGACATGTGAAATCAAAGTGTAAGGACAGGCGTAATCACAGTGTAGGGACAGGCAAAATCACAGTGTAAGGACAGGCAAAATCACTGTGTAAGGACATGTGAAATCAAAGTGTAAGGACAGGCGTAATCACAGTGTAGGGACAGGCAAAATCACAGTGTAAGGACAGGCAAAATCACAGTGTAAGGACAGGCAAAATCACTGTGTAAGGACATGTGAAATCACAGTGTAAGGACAGGCGTAATCACAGTGTAAGGACAGACGAAATCACTGTGTAAGGACAGGCAAAATCACTGTGTAAGAACAGTCGTAATCACAGTGTAAGGACAGACGAAATCACAGTGTAAGGACAGGTGAAATCACAGTGTAAGGACAGGCGTAACACTGTGTAAGGACAGATGAAATCACTGTGTAAGGACATGTGAAATCACAGTGTAAGAACAGTCGTAATCACAGTGTAAGGACAGGCAAAATCACAGTGTAAGGACAGGCAAAATCACTGTGTAAGGACAGACGAAATCACTGTCTAAGGACATGTGAAATCACTGTGTAAGGACATGTGACATCACAGTGTAAGGACAGGCAAAATCACAGTGTAAGGACAGGTGTAATCACAGTGTAAGGACAGGCAAAATCACAGTGTAAGGACAGGCGTAATCACAGTGTAAGGACAGGCTTAATCACAGTGTAAGAGCAGACGAAATCACAGTGTAAGGACAAACGAAATCACTGTGTAAGGACATGTGAAATTACAGTGTAAGGACAGGCGTAACACTGTGTAAGAACAGGCGAAATCACAGTGTAAGGATAGGCGTAACAGTGTATAACAACAGGCGAAATCACAGTGTAGGCGAAATGACATGAATAATATGAAAAAACCTCAAAAAATCTCATAGAATGTAATTTATTTTCTCTGCGAGTTTCCAAATAATCTTCACCTTGTTTTCTTTTTTTTCCTGCTTAAATCTGCTTTGCTTTCCTGTTCTCCACTTTTCCTTGGAGAGTCTCCTTCATCTGGCACACACACACACACACACACACACACACACACACAGAGCTCGGCTAACCCATCAATCACCTTAACATGCTAATTAGTGGGATTTATTTTATTCAGCAAAAATAACACTCAGAATCCCATTACTTTGTCTGGCCTGCGGGCTAGGGTCCTATGGATGTGTATGTATGTGTGTGTGTGTGTGTGTGTGTGTGTGTGTGTGTGTGTGTGTGTGAGTGTGTGTGTGTATATGCATGTGTGTGTGTGCGCTTGTGTGTAAGAGTAGAGAATAGAGAAACAGAGAGAACATGAACAAGAGAGAACCCTGTTTTATAATTTATCCAGCCAATCATGTGTGTGTATACGTGTGACACACACCAGAAGTTTGTGACACACCAGAAATTTTCAGAAATTCACCAGAAATTTTAGAAGTAACTTTACTATCTTTAGTGAACTTTAGTAACTTTAAAGGAACTTCAGCATTCGGTCGTTTCAATCAATCAATCAATCAATCAATCAATCAATCAATCAATCAATCTATCTATCTATCTATCTATCTATCTATCTATCTATCTATCTATCTATCTATCTATCTATCTATCTATCTATCTATCTATCTATCTATCTATCTATCTCTCTCTCTCTCTCTCTCTCTATATATATATATATATATATATATATATATACAGTGTAGTCAACATATTAATTTTGTTAGAATTCGAACATTACAATTTTTGTCGACTTCGCCATGGTTCATAACCTACGACTTGATCAAAGCATGACCTTCGCTGTGCAAGAGAAGCATGACTAGCTAGCGAACAATGAAAACACATTCTTTAAAACAAACTAACCTCCATGATTAGCTAACGTCCTCTCATTGGGCAAGTCAGAAAGTAAATAAAAACATTTCTGCACCATTTTGGTGAAATAGCCTATAAATAAATATCATATACCGCAGAGGTAGAAAAATCCAATTTGGCTTCAAACTTAATCTTCTATTTTTTTTCTCATTATTTTTGTCTTTTTCCCCCCAAGAACTCAGCCACAGAGACGTCCGACGGGTTTTCCTGGACCACAGGACATACGATTTAATAATAGTTTTATTTTTTCTTCTCTTCAATTTCCAGAGTGTATAACTGTGAAAAAAAGACTGTACTATACTTCACACACTATACTCCCACTAAATTCCTTTTACGATTGCGCTTAAATTTCACTTCCTTGAAAGATTTAGCACTAAATCTTAATCAATCTAAAGGGGTGGAACAGAAACGAATCACAAACGCTATGAACATCCAGAACCTCCATTTGTGTATCTGCGTAGTCATCGCCATTTCATTTGAATTAATGCACTTACTGCGCACAGTACATCTAGCGTTTACTTTAGATGAGTCATGTGACAGCTCCTTAATTCAAAATTTATTTCTTTGACAAAAAACGCATGCAAGCCTCAAATTATAGTAGATTGGCGATAAAAAAAAAAAAGCATTTACTTCAGCTATGAAATGTTATCGTTTGGAGTGTTATAATTGGAAGACAAAATTTGCATGGTTTATCGTTTCTGACACGCAACCATTAAAGGGAACGGGAATTATAAACTAATAAAATACAATCAAAATAAAAAAAATATTCACTCACTGGGAAAATTAACCTAATGTTAGATTGATTTTATCGAAATGTAAGATTATTATTAAGATGATTTCGAGATTTAAAAAAAAAATATTTCAACACTGAAATGGTTTCGTTCTATTTCCAGATCATTGGAAATGTCTAGAAAGAGGTTTATCGTATATATTTGTTACATAATAATAATAATAATAACAACAACAACAACAACAACAATAATAATAATATAATTTGTTATATGATGATGATAATAATAATAATAATAATAATAATAATAATAATAATAATAATAATAATAATAATAATAATAATAATAATAATAATAATAATAATAATAATAATAACAATTTGTTATATAATCTCATCATGAGAAGTATTTATAACTTTCCCTTTATTCAAGCTATTCCTACAGTAAGATAGAATTATTTAGATCGAGTACTTGTAAACAAGCTATTCTTAACTAAAATTACTCTTACTGACAATCCACTCCGAAAGTATTGGAACAGTCAGACCAATTCTAGTGTTTTTGCTGTAGACTGAAGACATTTGGGTTCAAAACCCAAATGCTTTTCTCCCATAGACGGCTCGCCGGTCAGTTTATCCTTTTTATTAACAACAAACGCACAGGTGTCTTCACAGGTGAAACGAGGGCACAAACAAACAAACAAACAAAAAGTAGCCACTCACAGCTATTAATTATTTAAACAATCAAGCTAACAGGGCACACCTGAGCAACAAGAAACACCTGTCACAGTCACATGTTTCAGTATTTTTTTTGAAGAAAATGTGTAAAGTGCCTTCTTCTAAGTTGTTTAACACTTCCATTTTAAATATAAATACGTAAATGTAAATACGTAAATATACACATACAGATATACATATAAAATATGTCGTTTTTACTTAATATGTAGCTTTTACCTGATTCACCAGGATGAAACGCTTACAGAAGATGAATGAATGGTTAGTGTTATGATTTATGACACAGATATTGTAGGATAAATTATGCAAGAAGAAAAGAAAAAACCCCAGAAAGGGCATTTAGACTCTTTTATCCTCTGCTTTTACCCTTGAGACATGAAAGATCACATGAGGATACGTGTGTGTGTGTGTGTGTGTGTGTGTGTGTGTGTGTGAATTAATCACTACTGACATGACACCACATCTTTCTTCCTCCCTTGTTAGATTAATTAGCCGTGTACACGGATGCGTCTCTGTTCTGACCAAGATGCTAGACATCTCTCTGTCGCTTTCTCCGACTTTTCCTCTTTCGTTTGCCGAAGCGACGCTCCAGTGGAGGACTTCTGGGAAAGTCAGGAATAATTAGTGGTAATTGATTAATGTGCGCAAACAAGCCGTCGGGTGCCTTTGCTATAACGAGAGAACGACGACAAGGACGAGGTCCACAAACTGGACAAGAGATGAAAGGACGGTGTGTGTGCTTTAACTTCTGCAGAGGTGTGTGTGTGTGTGTGTGTGTGTGTGTGTGTGTGCCATGTGGACTTCATATGTAGCGGCTGATTAGATATCACACACACACACACACACACACACACACACACACACACACACACACACACACACGCTTGTTTGATAATCCCCAGAAGTATGACATCACAACCATTACCTAATACACATAACACCTGGGATGAATGCAGTGTGTGTGTGTGTGAGAGAGAGAGAGAGAGAGTGTGTGTGTGTGAGAATGAGAGAGAAAAAGAGAGAAAGAGTGCATAAACTGCACATAGTGTGCATTACCTATAATTAAAAAAACAACAACAACAGTTTAATGTGATGGGTAGGCGGGGTTTAACGGCAATGGGCGGAGTCAACACGCACATACTAGAAGTCGTTGTTTATTACAGCGACCAAATTACTTTAAAATTGTGTGTGTGTAACGTCTTGCTGTTAGGTTATTCCCTACAGTACGCAGGATGACTTTGGAACACCTATTGCTCATTAGTGCAGTTAACCTATCCAATCAGCTGATCACGTGACCAATCCGTATGGAACAGTCCTATGCACTCTGCAGCTTTACACGGTGAGATGCTTTTCTGCTCACTGTGGTCGTACAGAGTGGTTATTTGAGGCTATAGGCTATGAGGCTAGCCCAACGCCCAACCCTCTCTTTTGCATCCGGGCTTGGAATCGGCAATGGCGGACACTCACACACCCATTCATAAACTACGGACACTTTAGACACGCCAATCAGCCTACCATGCATGTCTTTGGACTGGGGGAGGAGGATACCAGAGTACCCGGAGGAAACCCCCGCAGCGGGGAGAACATGCAAACTCCGCACACACATGGTGAACATGCTAACCACTAAGCCACCGTGCTGTTGA
>CM022759.1:11383786-11403786 GCA_012411365.1 Ameiurus melas | reverse complement strand
AGACTCGCTAAAGCACAACAAAGAAAACGTTTTTATTTCCGTAAAGTCTGACGCAGTGTTTACACTCGGAGTTACATCTCGAGTATGAAAAAGCACTTCTGTGAGACTGGAATGCATCTAGTGTGATAATTTGTGATTGCATTTTCGAATAAAACCCATGACTAGCACTCGCTATATGCTGTAATTCAGTGAGAGAACGTTCCTGTGGGTTAAGATTGTTTTCACACTTGGCCTGAGTACTTGAGTTCACAGCCAGGACCAAATCTGGGCTCGTTTCACAGAGAAGAATTCCTTCTAATATTTTACACAGAATGTTGCAAAAAAACAAAAAACGTCCAGTAAACAGAAGTTCTTTATAATGAGATGGATCAGCGGAGAATGGCCACAGTCAAGATGATCAGGGATTGGTTCTCTGGAACTCACCCAGTCAAGAAGATCAAGGATCGGTCCTCTGGAACTCACCCAGTCAAGAAGATCAAGGATCGGTCCTCTGGAACTCACATGGTCAAGAAGATCAGAGATCAATTCTCTGGAACTCACCTGGTCAAGATGATCAAAGATCAATTCTCTGGAGCTCACCCAGTCAAGAGGATCAGGGATCTGTCCTCTGGAACTCACCCGGTCAAGATAATCAGGGATCGGTTTTCTGGAGCTCACCCACTAAAGTAGATCTAGGATCGGTTCTCTGGAACTCACCCGGTCAAGAAGATCAAGGAACAGTTTGCTGGAGCTCACCCGGTCAAGAGGATCTGGGATTAGTTCTCTGGAGCTCACCTAGTCAAGAGGATCAGGGATCGGTCCTCTGGAACTCACCTGGTCAAGAGGATCAGGGATCAGTCTTCTGGAACTCACCCAGTCAAGAGGATCAAGGATCTGTCCTCTGAAACTCAACCGGTCAAGAGGATCATGTACAGTGAGGGAAAAAAGAATATGATCCACTGCTGATTTTGTACGTTTGCCCACTAACAAAGAAATGATCAGTCTATAATTTTAATGGTAAATTGATTAGCATTTTAATGAGGGAAATATGTATTTGACCCCTCTGCAAAACATGACTTAGTACTTGTTAATGACTTAGTAATTACTTTTAATTTTCAATGCCCTGGCTGAGGGAAGGAGGATCTCACCCAAGATTTGACGGTACATGGCCCCGTCCATCGTCCCTTTGATGCGGTGAAGTTGTCCTGTCCCCTTAGCAGAAAAACACCGCCAAAGCATAATGTTTCCACCTCCATGTTTGACGGTGTGGATGGTGTTCTTGGTGTCATAGGCAGCATTCCTCCTACTCCAAACACAGCGAGTTGAGTTGATGCCAAAGAGCTCCATTTTGGTCTCATCTGACCACAACACTTTCACCCAGTTGTCCTCTGGTGGTCAGATGAGACCAAAATGGAGCTCTTTGGCATCAACTCAACTCGCCGTGTTTGGAGGACGACCAAGTATTCATTACCAAGTACTAAGTCATGTTTTGCAAAGGGGTCAAACACTTATTTCCCTCATTAAAATGCAAATCAATTCATAACATTTTTGACATGCGTTTTTCTGGATTTTCTTGTTGTTATTCTGTCTCTCACTGTTCAAATAAATCTACCATTAAAATTATAGACTGATCATTTCTTTGTTAGTGGGCAAACGTACAAAATCAGCAGGGGATCAAATACTTTTTTCCCCTCACTGTATTGGTACTCTCGACAGCACCTGGGCTCTAAAACAGCTTTCACACTTCACTGAATGTACCAATACATTTAGTGCAGGAATATTTGCAGGAACACCGGCAAACGAGGAACTGTTCTTGTATAAGAATTTTTTCCCCATAACCTCTGCTGGATATAACAACCCATTCCCCACTATCACCAAACTTGAAAGAAGAAGTAACATGACTAGTTGAACCAAGCACGTTACTCGTCATGAACTGTAGAAAGCGGATAGCTTCAACTGAAATGAGTCCCCGACCAACATTCGGTTGTCTGGACATCATCCAGGCCAAAAGCCAGCTTTCAAAAACAGCCTGAATTTGGGAAAATGCAAATGTGAAAACAATCTAAAAAAAAACATCTCTCAACTTTTAACCACCATTAATGTGATCAAATGAGTGAATGAAAGTATGAATCTCTGCTGCAGGCAACAGTAGGATTTGTTTCAATGTGATTAATTTTTCCCCACTAGCTAGCTCTCTGCTATCATACAACAGTTACCATCCGCTAAGGGTGAAGTCTAACAACATGCTTCCTCTGAGACACGTGAAACCATCCAACAGCATCTTTTCAAACAGCTGTAACACACTCAGAGGAAAGCGCTATCTGTCCTAATCAACATACATGAGCTCATATACGCTCACGATTGTCAGTACTACTTCATAGATCCAGACTCACACAGAAAACATTCTTCAAAGCAAGTTTGTAATAAAGAGATTTTAGGCCGAAGTGTAGATGTAGCTATCCTGCAAGTTTCACCTGAACAACGTGCCGTGTTCTCATTGCTTGCTTTTAGATTGTCGTAGCGTCATAACATCGTAGCAGCGCTCACAGTAAGAGTTCGGACCAAAGTTTTGTCCAGTTCTAGAAGTCTTTCACCGGCTGTCTTAATGTCACCAAATTGGCCGATGGTGAGCATGTCATATTATGACGAATAAGACCGACGACCAAATAATTATTTACAGTGTGCTATTTTTTTTTTGTCAGCAGAATCAGTGGACATCAAACTTGACTGCATTTGGGAGTTTGTGTGCACATTTTATTATTTGTTCTTGAACATTATGGGCTGGTTTTATTGACAAATAAAGCACACTTCCTCCTTTCTCATGAACACACACACACACACAAACACACAGAGACTTTAAGAGCACTGTGAACCTTACACAATGACTTTTCGCTACACTAAAATAGACAATAGGCTGCTTAAGTGTGTGTGTGTGTGTGTGTGTGTGTGTGTGTTAGTGTGTGGGTGTGTAAGAGAGATATATGGAGCTGTCAAGGAAAAAATCCAGTGTTCAACTCATCCTCATGTTCATGGGTTAATGAAGTCTGTCCCTCCCTCAGCAGCACGCTGGCTCTCTGTCTCCGTCCACACTCATCTCCTCTGGATTTATCTCTCTGTCTTTATGAACAAATGACAGCTGAGCAAGGGATGAAAAGCAGCGGAAAAGAGGAGGGAGGAGCCGACACCATCTGTGTCCTGCTCGTAAAGGGTGGGGTTAATAATAATAATAATAATAATAACAATAATAATAATAATAATAATAATAATAATGCCAAATTAATATTAATTAACTGTATTCACGCTACTGTGACCTACAAATGACCCTGGCTGATAGTCCTGACAAGACAAGACAGTTACCGGGCTCTGTGGGGTGAAAGGTCAAAGGGCAAACTGTAGGTTTGAAAGAGAAGAGAAAGATGACAGCGCACACTCAGTGAGTGAGCAGTGTGTAAATCCTCTATCCATCTGCTCATCTCTTCATACGCCGTCTGATGAGGTCGGCATAAAAGGACTCGTACTGCGAGCAGAGTTCGTGACCTACGCATGACCTCAGCGTGACCTTGAGGTGGTGTGAGAGAATCCTCCCTTTTGTCCTCTGTCTAGCAGTCGCTTTTAGACGGAGGATATTTGTAAACGCAGACATATTGATGAAAAAAAAAAAAAAAATAAACAAATCGGACACTTCAGCTAGTCACCGATAACGGATAACGGAGCAAGAAGTACGTAACTACTCTGCGTGTACTTTCCGAAACTTTTCAAATGAAAAACGCGGCTTAATTAATGAATTTGATCTCGCCGGAAAGTCCTGGGGAGTGTGTTTAAACTTACTGCGATAAGAATACATCAAACACACACAAACACACACATGTCCGCCCGCTTAAAGCCTGCCACTGTTATCAGGATGCAGCAGCACCACGGCACCGCGGCACCACACACACACTCGTGTTCTCCTCGCTCCGACTGGAGAGTGTTTGAGAGGTATGGGGTAGGTGGTGTTGAGTGGGGCGCACAGCAGGGTGCAAGAATGCTGCTGGGGCTCAGGAGGAGCGATTTGGAACAGAGCCAGGATTCCTGCACTAATATTTTATTTGAGATTAAAGCATGGAGCTGAAATTGCTAGAAAGCGACAAAGCCATGCAGCCTCGTGCCAACTATACACTTTCCCGAGGTTCGCCGGAAAGAGCGTTCGTTACGAGTTCATTCTGATGATTAACGCACGATTACTACCTCCAGGTGTTTACAGATGTGCAGCGGTGTCTGGATGCGATATCCTCTTTTTTTTCTTTTTTTTTCCTACACCAGAACACTTCTGGGAAGTTTCTGTATCCTTTGTAACATCCTGGGAATTCACCGTAAAAAAAAAAAATAACGACTGAAAACCACCAAGTGGTTATGACTAGAGTTACAGTAAAAGCACGCGCACACACACACACACACATACACACACACACACACACACACACACACACACTCAAGGTCATTTTCTCAAAACAGGTGTGGTTGAAGCATTTTCAGCTAATTTGGGCCGGTTTGATATAACTTGTGTGGTGTGTGTGTGTGTGTGTGTGTGTGTGTATGTGTGGTTTCATTCCCTGACCAGCAATTTTGGTTTTGAGTAGAATTAGAGATGAACTGTTCTCTCTCTATGTGTGTGTGTGAGTGTGTGTGTGTGTGTGTGAGAGAGAGAGAGAGAGTGTGTGTGTGTGTGTGTGTGTGTGTGTGTGTGTGTGTGTGTGTGCTAGGACATAGCGATACATACTTATATCCTTGTCTCTGTATTTATTATTTTATATGTACAACAAAAAAGTAGCTTTTAACGGCTCCCCTCTTGGCGCAGCAGAAAAGCACGTCAGGACATCGTGAGTTCGAATCCTGACGATGACAGTAAAATTGCTTGTGCGGTCTGTGTGGGTGGGAGGGGCTTACTCTTTCTCTCCTGTGAGAATATGTATGCAGAAGAGTGTAGATAGCGCTTTTCTTCCGAGTGTGGTGTGATACGTTGCCATGTGATGCAGCAGGAGCAGCAGTTTGAGAAAGGACTTGAAGGAAGCATGTTCTTGGTATCTGTCGTGTGAGAGATTTTACTCTTCTTTTTTTTATTCTTTAGGTAGAGATGAAGCCAAACGGCATTGTGGGTAATGTAGGAAACCGTTAACTGGATAGAAAATAAGACAAACGTGTTTCCTTCTAATGTAATGCTTGCATCTCTTATAAAGTGGTCAATAGTAGCCCATTAAAACAAAAGTACCCCAAAGAGATGGAAATACACGACCGTGTGTATGTGTATGTGTGTGTGTTTGTGTGTGTGTGTGAGTGTGTGTGTGTGTGTGTGTTTGAAAGAGAGAATGCAGGTATGCATGCACACTGAACTGTGAGAAGAGAGCCATGATGTATCTATTATGAGTGACAGGCACTTAGGAACCGTGTGTGTGTGTGTGTGTGTGTGTGTGTGAGAGAGAGAGAGAGAGAGTGTGTGTGTGTGTGTGAGAGAGAGAGAGAGAGAAAGAGAGAGAGAGAGATGTATACCCAGCAAGTGACAGCTACTCAGCTCACTCGCCCTTATCCTCCTTTTTATTAGCCTAATTAAAAGACCTGCATTTGTCTCCGTGACAACTGCTCGCCCCATCACGGTGTTATTTACCGGCTAGGCATCCATGGCGATCCCGTCGCCGTAACGACCGGCCTCTCTGATTGTTTCCGTGACAACAGAATGCATCATCTTCTCTCTCGCATCTAATATCACACACACATTCACACACACACACATGCGCACAGACACACGCTCAGAAACGGATGGAACTGTCGGTTATAAAAGCCCATTGTAGCCTTACTGAAGGTAGCGGCCATCAATAAACGTGCCACGCACCATGTGTGTGTGTGTGTGTGTGTGTGTGTGTGTGTGTGTGTGTGTGTGTGTGTGATGGATAAAGCGAGTGACTCAGTGTAAATAGCCCTAATGCCTTATCTCTTATTTAAATGGAGTTCACTTATTTACAATGCCATAGGGCCATTGCTATCTTTCTCTCTCATACACACACACACACACACACACACACACACACGAGATCTCCAAGAGGGATTTATGTGACTCTGAAAGGAGATTTGATGGGAATGGGATAGTGTGTGTGTGTGTGTGTGTGTGTGTGTGTGTGTGAGATGCACCTGATCAGGCCGGACCCTCCCGCCCCTGTATTGCCCCCACCGTTAACAATGGCCCATCCGTTACCGTGCCGACAGGCAGAGTGACAGGCCTATTTGCGAGCCCGGCTGAGCTACTCTTGACTTATTGGATGGCACATCGTCAGGGGCGACGGCCTTGTGACAGCACACACACTTCCATTTGGGTGAAAAATCTGGTTAATTTGGCCAGTGTGTTCAGGGAACTAAAGAGAGGCGTGGCCTCGCTAAATAAAGGGATTGTTGCGACCAAAAATGCATGATTGTGCTGCAGCTTTTTTCAAAACCTGTGACTCAACTTGTGCTTTTATTTGGCGGAAAACTACTCGAGTTGGCGATATCGCAGTCGCACGAAATAGTTTTCTTAGTCTTTCACAGCGGTGTTTGTTGGTAAATGAAACCTTTTAGCTGTACTCATTAATTGAAGAGGACTTTGGCTGAATACGCGTTCTGATGACGTCGCACGCTATGTCTCAGCGCGGACCTACGGGAAAAAAACGTCAATTTCTGTTTTCAAAAACTGCAAGCTTCTCCGAAGAGTCGCTTGATTTTGCATCCATTTCTGCAATAGCAAAATCATTCAACTCTGAAGGGGTTGATAAACACCTGTCATGGTACAGCTGTGTTCATGGTACAACTGATTTGCATTTAGTCACGCCCACAAAACTCCATAAATGGCAAAGCTCAGAGCGATGAAAACAACTAAACAGTTTTCTCCTCGGTGCTAAATCTTCCAGTAATGCAGCTCAGCCACTGCAGCGAGTCGGCTACCATAGACACACACAGACTCTTCTTCCTTTTATAACCGCTGTGACACATTTTGCTTTGTCTAAATTGTTATGATAAACAATGAATAAAAATTAGTAGCTAATAAACTTCTATCATGCTGCCTCATAGCATGTTAGCTAGCTAGCTAAGTTAACAAATGCTACATAGGACTTGCACTTGGTGAAAAAAGATAACGTATTATTTTTTTAAATAGTACGTTACATGACAGCAGGTGGTAATATATAATTTCTTAGCAGTGTGCTAAAACTTTAACATAATGAAACGTGATCGCTAGATAGTTAGCTAACTTTAACCCGAGAAATTGCTTATAACAAACGTTTTATTTCTCTTTAGTACCGTAGCACGCAGTGCGATGTGTGTTTCTTTTAATTAACACTGCTCTTCTAGTATATTATTGTGCCATGAGTTGAAACTACACTAACTACGTTCTTTTCTATTTTTGGAACTGCCTTCAAATTCGTCAAGCATTTGAAGCATTTGTGATTTTTTTTTTTTTGTGTGTGGAACATATATAAATATTTTTGTCCGGCAAGAGAAACTTTCTCACAAACGACGTAGCGTGAGAAAGAAAGAGAGAGATGAAGACAGTGGTATAACAACTCAATACCCAATTCATCACAGAGTACAAAACGAGCGTAATGAAAACCTCCGTACTTTCCTTAAGAAGGAAAGATGAATTGTGGAGAGAGAGAGAGCAAGAGAGAGAGAGAGAGAGAGACAGTGAGAGAGAGACAGAGAGAGAGTGAGAGAGAGAGAGAGAGCAAGAGCACGCGAGAGAGAAGAGTGAGAGCGAGAGTGAGAAAGAGAGGAGTGAGGAAAAGACATGTTTTTAGAGTAAACCTCCAGATTTGTGTGAGAACCACACAGGAATGTTTTCCTCTCGCGGATGGCTGACACTCGTGCCACACACACACACACACACACACATACACACACAAGGTTTCAGACGGGACATCCAGATTTACAGAGGTGTCAAAGATTTCATGTCCAAAGCTCTCTTGGGTCAAGTCTCCTACATTCTCTCAGTCTCTTAAATACATCTCCTTCTCTCTCTCTCTCACTCTCTCACTCTCTCTCTCTCTATCCGACATTTCTCTCTTTCAGATCAGAGCTGAGAAAGAAAACAGGCCCGTGGCTCCGTGGCCGACACGGTGGCTGAAAAAGAAAAACACTGAGGGAGAGAGAGAGAGCGAGAGAGAGAGAGAGAGAGAGAGAGAGAGAGAGAGGTGCAAAAACAGAGAGATGGACTCTTCTCGTCCTCCTACAGTGAAGGACAGAAGAGGGAGTTCTGAAGAGTCGTGCTGAAGTGTTTCACCTACCTGCTCTTATCATCT
Source organism: Ameiurus melas (assembly GCA_012411365.1). Taxonomy (NCBI): domain Eukaryota; kingdom Metazoa; phylum Chordata; class Actinopteri; order Siluriformes; family Ictaluridae; genus Ameiurus; species Ameiurus melas. Next base: position 11,395,507 of record CM022759.1, on the reverse strand, counting down.
TGAGCTATCAATGTATAGTATTACGATTCTAAAAAGTGAAAAATACCTATTATCATTCATTATTAATATTTATGCAAATAAACCCTCATAAGCCCCTCCCTCATCTTAGGATTCTTCCCATTAAAAAAACCAAAAGACACTTTTATTTTACCTTGATATTCTCAGGTCAAAATGCCCCGACTAAAAGCACTTTCAAATATTTCTTTCTTTCTTTCTTTTTTATTTGGTTTATTAGTGAAACTGAGCCAAGCACAACAAGTATCATGTTGGGAAAATACATTTCTGTCCTGTTCCACATGTAGTAAACCATTTTAATGGGTTATTTTGGCCTGAAAATGAAAATAAGAGTGCTGAGCGCTTTTCAGGACTTCACTAGTAGAAAAGCTGGAGATGGTAAAAAAAAAAAAGTCCACATGCCTTAATAGGTTTTATGTGAATTTTTAAGCACCTCATGATTCCATTCAATTTCATTTCTTTTTCTCAAATCAGTTTCATGAACTTTAATATTATTACAGTTGAGTTAATGACTTAACCACATAAACGTAATCACTGGGAGATACTTTATTTACCTGTGTTATTATTATTATTATTATTATTATTATTATTATTATTATTATTATTATTATACATTTTGGTGCAATAGTTGAAAGAATCTACAGATAAACTGTGCTTTATAAGGTTCTAGCTACCAGCCAATCATCAAGCATGAACATATGTTATAAAAAATAAAAATAAAACAATTTCTGCTTTTATAAAGTATAAACCTGCTGGATCATTAGTAACTGACATTAACTAGATAGACTCTAAAAAGTGATTACACAGCTTATTATAACATATATAACAATATAAAATATTCATACACTGTAGTTCCATCTTTTTGTTGAACTTTTATTTCAATATTTTACTTCATTTTAGTGCAAATTAATTCAAAAATGTTGATGAATTACTACAATATGAAAGACATTTTTCCCCCTCCGTACATGCAAATTACTCCATAAACCCAACTTTTAAGTGATTTGTTTTAATATGTTTGATCAAACGTAAAAAGTTCCCAAAAAGTCGCATATTTGTAAAACGATCACTTTTTACTTCATAAATTCGTAAAGGACTCACTAACTCAGCAGTAAGTAATCCAGTGTTACTGTAGTAATTCTTCACTAATTACTAACCACTATCATAAACTACTGCAGCATGCTGATTCAAAGTGATTTAGTAACTGATATTAAATTACGCACAAATAATTAGCATTATTAACATTAATAACATTAAGGCATCAGTAATTAATGCTTCATAACTTAATGTGTAGCTAATACAGTGGTTCAAAAGAGGACACGAGGTCATTGCGAAATCATTAAGTCAGCATAGTAGTTTATTACAGTGATTAGTAATTACTGAAGAACTTCTACGGTAACACGCGAGTACTTACAGCTTAGATAGTGAATAATTAATCATTAATTAAGGAACTGTGTTGTAAAAAAAAAGTCACCTGAAATGCTAATACGTGTTTATTTAAACAGTTCTGTTTCCATGTCTTTTCAGCAAGTCCTCTTTCCGTCGTTCGCTCTCACACCCTCGGCTCTTGGCTCATCTCTAATAGGTCTGAGTGTCTGTGTGTCTGGCGCAGGCTGGCAAGCCATCAGAAACCTTCCTAAACCTTCACCCCCCCGAGTAAAAAAAAAAAAAAAACACCCACAAAGGGTTTTTTGTGTCCCCCGCAGGCAGCCGTAGCTTTACAGGAAGTTGCTGTTGATGATTTATGGTTGTGTGTCCTGGGTGGCAGCTGGCCGGAGTCCCGGCGTCAATCAAGCCGGGTCCGAGAGCACCGGCCAATGGCGTGGCTTCCCCTGCATGCTCTAAAATAAAAAAAAGACTACAATGGATGTCGTTAGGAGAGAGAGAGCGGGAGGGAAGAGGGGAGTCGCCATGGAGGAAAGGAAAAGAGAGAGAGAGAGAGAGAGAGAGAGAGAGAGAGAGAGAGAACAATCAGAAGACGAGAGAAGATGGATGTGCTTTGGCTCGGTTTTCATGGGGGAAGCCCTGGAGCTCTGTCTCTCTCTTTCTCTCTCTCTCATTCTCACACACACACACACACACACACACACAAACACACAATATGTTTACATTTTCTTTCTTTCTTTTTTTGTGTCTCCTGGAAGGTGGCGAGAACACTGACAAGAGCTTTGTATTGGACGAAAGTGTGTGTGTGTGTGTGTGTGTGTGGGTGTGTGTGTGTGTGTGTGTGTGTGTGAATGACCTAGCAAGATGCTAATGTGTTAAGACTTCAGAAGGTTCTCCCTGCCCGGCTCCATCAGCTCAAACACAACACTGAGCCCAACATGGCCGCCACGGAAAGTGCCGGCAAATCCCGCATGATGGATCGATGCAGACGTGACAGACAAGAGGGAGGCAACCTGTGGTGTGTGTCTCTGTGTGTGTATGTGTGTGTGTGTGAGGGGGTGTTTGTGTGTCTCAGTAACATTTTTGCAGATATATTTGATAGTGTGTCACTTCTGTGGAAACTATGAACATTTTCCATGACATCCTTACTAATAACGTGATCATCCAATTAATAAATGCTCTCAACAATGTACACAGATATGCCCCACCCCCAGTGGGCATGTTCCGTTAGTGTGTTTTTGGGTGTTTATTCTTCATGCACGATATTCACTTTTCCAACATAAAAAAAATGGCAGCAGTGAAAAGTTCAGCTCCGCTAAGCTCTTCGCTTTTCTCCACATTTAGCTAGGTAACTAAGCTAGCGTCAAGTTCTTTTCGATTCAGTGCGGTGTCCGGTATGTCGAACGCTATTGTGTAGACCAGTCACTTTGGCTTCCTCTTCCAAAAGCAAATACATGCTTGTTCTATGCAAATGTGGGGGAAAAAAGTGAAATTGTATGAAAATTTTACATTACGATTAGCTAACTTAAATAATCGTCCTGTTTGTAAGGATGTAATTGAATAAAACTGAACTCCTACACCTTTGTCATGAGACCAAGAGAAAAAAGGTTTCTGGAACTATGACCCAGGAACTGAAATCCGCCCCGGTTCCGGGAACAGTTTGCATGGTGGACATGTGGTCTTTAGTAAACATTAACTCTGAGCTTATCTTCAGTAACGAAAAGAAAACCATTTTGGTTCTTTTAGTTTTAGAAGCAGTTTTCAGAAGACTTTTTGCCAGGTCCCCACAAAGTCAGGTATATATATATATATATAGGGTATAACTTTCAGAAGTATCACAACACACGCTGCAGATGTGTAAATGTGATAAATATCTAAGTGTGTACAGATTCGAGATGATTTTAAACACAAATTCAAGTTACATTAATGAGGCCCAGGGATTTACTAGTATTAGGCCCAATGTTAATGATTTACGGGCCTGTATATGCCTGACAAGTGTGTGTGTGTGTGTGTGTGTGTGCATGTATACACATGTGCACATGTGTGTTATTATTCCATAACAGGCTACTAATATGAGCCACATGACAGAAACTCTTAAAAACTCATTTGGGCCAAAGCGCACACACACTTTCTGCTCTTTTTCAGTGCTGTGACTCTTTAGACTGTGTGTGTGTGTGTGTGAGAGAGAGAGAGAGAGAGAGAGAGAGAGACTGTGCTTGTGAATGTATGAATTTGGTCCTTAGCATGATAATGAGCTTCAAACAGGCATTTTGCCATGAGAGTCATGGGGGCGAGGGGTGGGGGTTATGCAAGGGGGCAAAGTTTTGGGGAAGTTATAGCTCCATTATTTGGAATGTGTCCCTTCTTTTCTTTTTCCATCTGTCTGTCTGTCTGTCTGTCTCTCCCTCTCTCTCTCTGCAGGTGATGATGCAAGTCTAGCTGCTGGCTGTGTTAAGTCACCATGAACTAAGGAGGTATTCCTCAGGAGGGGATTCTGTGTGTGTCTGTGTGTGTGTGTGTGTGTGTGTGTGTGTACTCACCCAGTCTAGTCTTTACTCCTGCACCACCACACACAGCAGAATGAGCTCACCGACTATCGTTTCTCCTTCTCTTGTTGTCAGTCCACACGCGAGGTGTGTGTGTGTGTGTGTGTGTGTGAGTGTGTGTGTGAGTGTGAAACAGAATGCAGCTGCCTCGGTGCCTGCGCTGTTTCATGAGTCAGTGTCTTTAATGTAATGTTTGTTAAAGTGGGGTTCGGGGGAAACACAGCCAGGTGTTCATTTAGTTCCAGTGGTGCAAATCACAAGAATTCGCAAAATTCTGAATGGGTTTAATCCAAACCTCGGTAACTCATACACAAGAGTAAATAATATCACCTGGAATCCAAAGTTTTCAAATAGCTCTTCAGTGGAAAAAAACAATGCTTTCAAAAATGACTCGTACACGTACAGACAAGGCCTCGGATAATCTTGTTCACGAGCGTGATTTCCATGTCCTCACAAACTCATAACTAAAAAAAACAAAGTAAACTTCTCCTCAACCCGGAATTCCTACTCGGAAAGTTTCCTTAAGAAACAATTAAGGATAAACTTATACATTTATATATATATATATATATATACACACACACAAACACACACACTGAGCTGATATATTTCTGTAAAGCTGCTTGATTAAAAACGGCCATACGAATAAAATAGAACTGAAGAACTGTTTCTTTAATGTTATATTGTATATTAGTATTAGTTTTAGATCAACGTACAGATGTATTTGCTTGTTAAATATAATTAACTATACAGATGTAAAACTATCCACTGTTTTGAGAAGGTAAACATACATCACTCGTTAGAGCTAGCTGGCTAGCTTGTTGCTAACAAAATGCACAGACGTCGAAAATGTCCAAGCTTTGACTTCCCACATAACCACAGCAAGATGGAGAACGCACCAGGGTTCGATTCAAACAGACGAAACGCTGCATGAGTAAAAATGTCGCACACTCTTGCTGAATATCGTATTTACCGACAACGAGAGAAAGAGAGAAAAAAAGAGGGAGAAAGGTGGTATGCTCTAAAGCTGGTCCTCCACAAAAAAAACCCTGCTATTGTTTAAAATCAGCCACCTGTCTCAGTTTGTCTCCGTCTCCTGTCTTCATGTCTCTGGCTCTGAATACTCGAGTGTGATGGGTCATAAACCCACATGCGATCGTCTTAGAGACGTGTGTGAATGGTGTGTGTGGGTGCACATGTGTGTGAGGTCAGCGGAGCCGTGTCTCTGAGACAGGGATTAATCCTCCTTTCTGGCCCTGAAAAAGCGACTGGAGACAGAGAGGAGGAATACATCAGGGCAGAAGAATAAGGGAGGGAAAAAAGAGGATGGATATTTCCGAGTGAGAATGACAGATCCGGAGAGAGAGAGAACGCTGGAGTGACGGACAGAAGGCCAGAGAGAGAGAGAGAGAGAGACAGAGAGAGAGAGATGTGTTTAAGAGACGGAGGCAGGCAGACTGAGGGACCTTAATCCTTCACTTCTATTCAAATACGCGCTTAATCTCTGAGCAGGTCTACACACACACACACACACACACACACACACACACACACACACACACACACACACAGTTAATCTCCAACCATGTCTGAAACTAGAAAGGTGCACAAAAGGCCTTCACACACACTCACACACTACAACCTCTCCAGGTCTTCCAGACTTCCCACACACTCCGCTGTCCATCTCCCTGAGTTAAAAGTTATAATCGTAAAAATCTCCCACACAAACTGTACAGATGATAAGTGAGTGAAACACGGTGGTGGTAGTGTTCGGTATCTGTGGGGACAGATCTAAGGTAATAAACGACTATAAACTCTTTTAAAGGAGTGAAGTGGACAAAAGGATGGGCGCTGTACATACCTAGTGACATCATGTGATAATCATATATACCTGTGTGTGTGTGTGTGTGTGTGTGTTGTGTGTGTGTGTGTGTGATTCCTGGTTTATTTACTGAAGTCATCTTGACTCATAACTCAATGGCCCTGTAGTCATAAAGCACTCATACCATAATTATTTTTCTCTCTCTCTCTCTCTCTCTCTCTCACACACACACACACACACACACACACTTAATGAATAAAGGTCCAAATTTATGATGATAGTGCAGAAAAGCTGGTGGCCTATCTCTGGAAAAGTTCCTTCAGAGCGTGTAACCGTAATCAACACACACACACACAGAGAGAGAGAGAGAGGGAGAGAGAGAGAAATTCCCATAGAAATATGCATACACACAAATTCTCCCCGCTTGACCGTCTGTCATGGTGACACGTACGCGTACGCTCTCCATCAAACCCCTCCAGATGGGCGGGGCTTTATCGCTCCCTGGGCCGCTGACATCACCTCTCCACAACGACAGAATTGATGATGAAAGCAAACAGATCTATCTTAAGTTACATTTACCAAATCAATTTTATTTTAACAGCCTCTTGCATATTGGCATATTGACGGCTGCTCGCGCTCCGAGGGGAGAGAGAGAGCGAGGGAGCGGAGGAGGCAGACCGAGAGAGAGGGATTGAGAGAGAGAGAGAGGCAGAGTGGGAGGCAGAGAGGTGATGGTTAATAGCGTTTGCCATATTTAATGCGCCGATGTCATGGTGGAATATCCTCTCTGAATAATGTGGCACTTCATCATAAATTCTTTACAACTTATTTACTTAATGGAGAGAGTTATGGCCTGCTGACAGCCAGCTAATTAAACATAGTGATACAGTGCGGCCCGCCTCCATGTCATCGTCTCTCCATCTCTCTCTCTCTCTCTCTTTCTCTCCCTCTCTCTCTCTCTCACACACACTGTCTCTCTTTAACTGTGTCTTATTCTCTCTTTAAAGAAGACATACACAGACACACATACAATGTCTCACTCCCTTTGCTGTCTTTTCTTTCCCTCTTTCTCTCTCTCTCTCTCTCTCTCTCTCTCTCTCTCTCTCTCTTTTTTTTTGAGTGCATCTCTCTCTTTCACTGTCTTTCTGTCTCTAAGCTGTCTTTTCTCTCCCTCTTTCTCTCGCTCTCTTTCTCTCTCTCTCTCTCTCTCTCTCTCGCACCACTCTCTTTCACTGTCTTTCTCTCTCTCTCTCTCTGTCTCTCTCTCTATATATATATCTATCTATTGGTCTGTTTTTCTGTCTCACTCCCCTTTTGTCTGCCCTCCTCAGTGTCTGTCTGTCTTTCTCTAATTCTGCCTCTCCCTCTGTCTTTCTCTTTCTCTCTCTCTCTGTTTTACTATCTCCCCTCTGTGTCTGTCTCTCACTGTCTTTCTGTCTCTCTCTATATGTCTCTATATTTTGGTCTGTTTTTCTGTCTCTCCACCCCTGTCTTTCTGTCTCTCTTTCTGTTTGTCTCTCCCTCTCTTCAAAAGTCACACAATTTCTTTCTCTCACACATAAAACAGGCGCTCACTCTGTTCTCCTCATTTCTCTCTCTCTCTCTCTCTGTCTCTTTCTGCCTTTCAGTCTATTTTTCTGTCTCTCTCCTTCGGTCTGTCCTCAACAGTCTCTGTCTCTCTGTCTGTTTCTCTGTCTATCTATCTCTCCCCTCTGTCCTTCTCTCCCTCTCTCTTTCTTTCTCTCACTCCCTGTTTTACTATCTCTCCTCCAACATCGCGGTCTCTTACTGTCTTTTGGTCTCTCCCTCTCTTTAAAAGACATGCAAAGTCACACAATCTCTTTCTTACACACAGAGACTCTCTCTCTCTCTCTCTCTCTCTCTCAGTCTTTTAAATACATATCGTTCAAGCGTGCAATAAATTAATGGTGGATTAAAATTCATGAAACCCATTTTTTTTCTTTCAGTTTTTTTCTCTATGGAAATCGAGAGAGAGAGAGAGAGAGAGAGAGAGAAGGTAAAAAAAAGAAAGAAGTGCAAGCGCAATTCATATAAATCTACTAATGGCGGGACAGAGACTTTTTCAATCATATTAAACGCCAATGTTTGCCTACGCAGGATTTCTGCTTAGTTTAGATTTATCACTTGGAAGAAAGAAAGAAAGAAAGAAAAAAAAAAAACACTCATCATGTAGACTTCAGTAGGAAAGCGCTATAGAAAATAATAAAGTATTTAAAATAGCAGTTTAAAAACAGACGCCGTCTGAGGAAAAAAGAAACGACTCTTCAACAAGCTAAAAACAATGATAAGAAACCGACCACAATTTAATCAGAGAATTATTCAAAAATAAAAATAAGGAAACCAAAAACATTACTAGAAACTTTTTATGTTAAACGTCATGCTTTTCAATAAGTTTGGTAAATCTGTTCATGTATTTACATTGTACATAGAAATTGTCTTTTTGAAGTGATTTGTATTAAAATATCACACCAGTAAGGTGTGACAGACATGACGCTAAAAGTTTCCCAGCAGCATTTCGCCACATCGTATTGTCAGTTGCTTTGGGATAATGATTTTCTCCTTACAATTCACACGGAGACGATTTGAATCTTCAATTATCCTGAAGCCCCTGCAGCAACCCTTCAGGCCAGGCCAAATTAGCCTACGTTGACCCTGCCCAAGACCCCTCTCGACCTTTAACCTTGTCTTGTGACCCTGGCTTTGATTAAGAGTGGAGACTGACTGGTGTCTGATAGACGGCAGCGGACCTGGCGGAGGTCGAGCAGGTCGTAATACTTTAACGTGGTTAAAGGACGGATTTATGAGCTCGGATTTTAATCGAGCTGGGTCTCCGAGTCATGACATGACGTCACCAGGACAGAAACCATGACAACATTCAGCCAATGGATGGAGAGAAGGAAATAAATGCGAAAAGAAGCAGATGGGATATATGTTTACGACGCTGGTAAAAAAAAATGAGCGAATGATTACGAGTTCATCTGCTTCCTGCTTATAGACACGGCTAAAGCTTCTAAATGAGAAACAAATACTGTACATCAAAAAGCAACATATAGGACAGGAGTCGTCCTGTCTAGGACAGGAGTCGTCAAAATGCTGGAGACAGGAAAGTATTTCCAGTGGATCAAACCGAGCTTTCAGTGACTTTCTAAAACAGCCAATCACACATTTAGTATATGTGAAATATTCATCTGGAATCAGCTCATCAAGAAAGGAAAGGTTTTTCAAAACACTCGCATACATTTTCATTGAATTTACCCTTGTAGGTCTGATTAGTGAATTGATAATGTTTAACTGGACAAGTATGAATTCAAAAATAGTCAAAAATCGTAACGTCAGGGCTCCAGAGAAGTGCAGACACTCGTTTGCCATATTGTCCAGAGATCAAGAGTTAGAATCCCAATGGTGACAAAGCCGTCCATGGATAGACGCAAAGAGAGTAAAATTGACTGTGCTGTCTGGGTGGGATGGTATACTCTCTCTCCCCTGTGAGTCACAGCAACACTAACCAATCAAAGAACTTTCCTCTGAATATGTTACGCTGCCCTGTGACAAAAGCACACGTTAACCTTCTCTGTCTGTGGTGGCGTAGCTGTCTGGTGATAGGGTATGACCTGGCTGGCGGAGGGAAATTGGTGAGAAAAGCTGGGGGGGGGGGATGCTACTACGAAACTGAATATTTTTAATTGATATCTTATTTTTTAGCCATTAACTCATTTTAGAATATTTTTTTGTAGCTGGACCTTAATAATAATGATACTTTATTTATCATATATTCATATGCACAGTGAAATTCTTTTCTTTGCATACCCCAGCATGTCAGGAAGTTGGGGTCAGAGCGCAGGGTCAGCCATGATACTGCGCTCCTGGAGTAGAGAGGGTTAAGGGCCTTGCTTAAGAGCCCAACACTGGAAGCTTGGCAGTGCTGGGGCTTGAACCCCGACCTTCCGATCTGTAACCCAGAGCCTGTAACCTTGAGCCTGGCCAACCTTCCAATCAGCAACCCAGAGCCTTAAGCAAGCCACCACTGCCCCCCTTTACAAGTGTTCCAATACAATTACCAGGACAAAACTACAATGAGTCTCAAAATACTCCTACTTTGTAGCAGGACACCTTAGTGATTTGCAAGAACCTCAATCTGAGTTGGTTATCACCTTCTCAACAGCAGTAAAGGAATTTAGTGAGACATTAGTGAGAGGGCTGAACTGAACTATGCCTTTCCATCTATTTGGTGTCAAAATTGTCCAACAAACATTCCTGTAAATGTGACCGATGGAATTTATGCTAATTACTAAAATGAATTGCAAACTGATGGAAGAGGTAACCATGTTATTCGGGATCAGATGTATTAAGAAACCTTGTAAGCTCTTTTATTGCCATGCACGTAAAAGCCTTTGTCTCTTTTATGAGTGTGAAGTGGTGAAGCAACCTGATCTCATGCTAAATTTATAGGAATTCTTAACAACCAAGAACAATTTCCATTGGAAATTCATAAAACTGGAGTGAGAAAAGCTTGGAACCGCAAACACCAACCCGTAACTTTCTTAAAAACGTGCACTTGTGAGATTGGCGAATGCTTTCTTCAGATCTAAAAATTGCTCCTACCTCCCAGCCCTGTCGACGATGACTTCCCTCAAAGGGCCCGAAGTCCTCTCCGACCTCCAGCCTCCTCTTGCTCCAGACGCCCAGGCTGCCAGCTGAAACACTCGAATCACGCAGCTCGAAGTCTGGGTGCAGAGACGCCGCTGCCTCCTCATGGTCCAGGTACACGGGTGCATGGAAGGAGGCGTTGAAGCAAGAAGAGTCGACTGGGGAGCTTCTTTCACATAATACACTCGATGAGTGGATGCTGTTAGAGGTGATTAATGGGACGGGGTCTCCGTTGGACGCTCTCCCGGCTTCCTCCAGGACATCAGAGGGGAAAAGTGGGAAGTCACCTTCATCACCTGTAGAGGATGAGATCATTTTTAACAATTATGCCTAAAGGATTGGGACATTGGGTCAAAGATGCCTGTCGGTTTGGTGAGTGCAAGTTAAAAACACGTGTAAAGAAACAAAAGGTGATGAAGATAAAATTCGTTAGAAGATAGGCCTCTGGATTAGGGCCATGCAGACAACCCGCCCACACACACTTGTATCTCTGCCAACTTGGCAAGATCTACAGCTTGTCCATGAGTGCTAAGTGCTAACTCAGTGTGGCCACATATGGGAAAATATACATAGCTCCAAACAAAGGTATTTGACCACCAGTTAAACAAACACGAGGAAGAGGAAAGTGGTTAGTGTCTGTAATAACACCGTGCACGACTAGCTGAGAATGAGTTGGCTGATTGTGTCCTCTTAGTACACCCCGTCAGACACCTCCTAAAGAGCCAGAGAAAAATGTTTGGCACAGGAATCCCCACCGGGAAGATTGAATTGCCCTGAGTGTCGTCTGCATTGTGTGGCTCCCAACACTCATACTTCCTTTTTAAAAAAAACATTTTCCACTCGTCCCTGGTGACGGGGAATCAGAGCAAAAACAGTGGACATTTCAGCCAGCAAGGTTAATTGAGAATGGACAAGAGAGGACGTTGTCTGTGACATATAACCCTTTCTTTGGTTTGGAAAGGAAGAGTAGCACGTGGCTGATGAGAGTGTTTTGTTACTGTGTTTGAGTTAGTGTCCCCACTGGAGCACCTACGATTATTGTCCTGACTCCCGTTTTAGTCACACAGAGAGACTGCGAGACGAACATCTGTACATCTCATTAGCGTGACCACTGGTAATATACTAGTATCTAGGAATTGATTATTCTAATGGTTAGGGGGCACCGTGGCTTAGTGGCTAGCACATTTGCTTCGCATTTCCAGGGTTCACACCTCCAGAGTTTGCATGTTTCCTCCATGTTTTGGGAGTTTCCTCCAGGTATTTCGGTTTCCTCCCCCAGTCCAAAGA
>CM022759.1:11361286-11378786 GCA_012411365.1 Ameiurus melas | reverse complement strand
TATATATATATATTATATATATATATATATATATATATATATATATATATATATATATATATATATATATATATATATATATACTATTTAGGACCACACATTTACCTACATTTAATCTTATATATATATATATATATATATATATATATATATATATATATATATATATATATATATATACTTATATACTTCTTTGAGGACCAAACATTTACCTAAATTTAGGCTTAAAAAAAATTATATATATAGTACAATACTGTACTAAACCATACTATATCATACTAAACTATACCATACTATAGCGTGTATCATACTAAACTATACCGTACCATATTATACTGGACTAAACCATACCACACTATAACATACCATATTACACCATACAATACCATATCATACTAGATTATACTGTACCATACCATACTAAACTAGATTATACTATACCATACCATATTATATCGTACCATACCCTACTGTACCACACCATACTATACCGTACTAAATTATATTAGACCATTCTTTACCATACCGCTTATATTATACTATACCATGACATTCTATTCTACAATAATATGCACAGTACTCTAATATTCCATGACATGCTGTACTGTACTATTCCTATACTGTTATTATACTATGCTATACTATACAGTACTATACTGTACTATACTATACTATTCCTATACTATACTGTACTATGCTATACTATACAGTACTATACTATACTGTACTATGCTATACTATACTGTACTGTACTGTACTATGCTATACTATACAGTACTATACTGTACTATTCCTATACTATACTGTACTATGCTATACTATACAGTACTATACTGTACCATACTATACTATTCCTATACTGTTACTATATTATACTGTACTATGCTATGCTATACTCTACAGTACTATACTGTACTATACTATACTATTCCTACACTGTTACTATACTACACTGTACAATACTGTACTATACTATACTATACTGTTACTATACTATGCTATACTATACAGTACTATACTGAACTATAATGTACTGTACTATAATTTATTGTACTGTACTATTACTGTACTATACTGCACAATACTGTACTATGCTATGCTATACTATTACTATACAATGGAGATGGAGAGGGAATATAAAGGATTTCAGGCTGTGGATTTGCTGCTGGTGGAGAAAGGCTGGAGATCATTAGAAATGATTGATCAGCTCCACTGTTAGTATTTACTATTCGGTGAGATACAATTCGCATGTACTTTACTTTACACTGTTCTAATTGGATTAGTGGTTGTGAGCAGTGTTCACTTTCTCTTTTTAAGTTGTTTGTGTATTAAGGCGTATTGCAGTGTATGATGTCTATAATGTCATCTGTATTGTACAATTTAACATTTAAACCACAGTGCAGTACAGAGTGCACAGAAAGCTTAAAATGCATGCATGTCACTGTATTATATTACTATACTATAATATGTGATACCTGCATGTTCACTAACTTCGCTCACACACACACACACACACACACACGAACAGCCAGGCAGTTACTGGCTGCCATATCATGATTACAGCACACACTTGTCCACATTTGAGAAATTGATCCATGTGATGGAGAGCACGAGCGCGAGTGCGGCCGTATGGGAGACATATTTCCAGCGTCAGCACTGCCAGCCCTGAGGCCTCGCGAGGGCCCCCTGAGCCGCCGTCCGCCGGCTGCCTGAACCGTAAAGCCAAAATGATAGCATATGTGCTTTGTTTAATTTTGATGTCCCAGTAATGTATGACACAATTAGATTGATTTGACAATTTCCATTACGCTTGATAAAATATTTATGGAGTCTTATCAAAGAACCGCCGTTGACACGCGCCATCCATCAGCATCATCACTCAGCAGCGCCGCTAGCGTTAGCCTATTAGCTTTTATTCACCCCAGAGGAACGGCCTGTGACATATGCTGTAGCGAAGGATGGGGTTGAGGTGTGTGTGTGTGTTGGGTAAAAAACTACGCTCCGTACCTACAGCTCCCTCTCTCTGACATCTCTCTCTTTCTTTCTTATTTTTCATCTCTTTTTGTATTCTGTCCTCTTTGTCCTTGTTTTCTGCTTGGTCTAGCTTTCTTGTTCACACTTTTTTTTACTCATATCTCTCTCTTAGTGTCTCTCTCTCTCTCTCTCTCTCTCTCTCTCTCTCTCTCTCTCTCTCTCTCTTTCTGTTCTGCCATCTATCTCCATCCATGAAATATGCACTTTCTGATTGAGCTCATCAGTCTCAATGTGAGATGCACGTGAGTCTGATGTTACTACGGTACGGCAAACGAATACCCTTTACCCAGAATTCCCTTCTCTTCCATTTGCCCCTCCCCTTAAACCTACCCCTGCTTAATACCCCTTTTACCTCCGAGTCCCTAAAAACCAATTAAAATCTCCAATTAATATATGCATAAACAAACATATACACATACAGTGGTGTGAAAAAGTGTTTGCCCTTCCTCTTTCTGTTCTTTGCATGTTTGTCATTAGTGTACATCAATAAACAATATAACACAAGTAACCAAAATATGTAAATAGTGTTATATAAGTAAAAAATCCTTAAGTGATTCCGTTAAAACATACATAACTGTTGTCACACCTGCATCTACACACAATTATTACCCTGTCAATATATAAGTTTAAGTGTCAATTTTACAAATGATAATATTGGAGTAAGATAATGACTGCTTAACCTTGGTCCACCCCTCATCACCCACACAACGTAAGAATGCTCCTTAGTTAAGTGCTTGCTCCACCATCACTGAAATCCAGTCAGAGTTCAAAAACTTCAAAAAACATCATCGTTCATTTCACAACCTCTTGTTCAATTTGAACTCTGTAAAGTGGAACCTTTGGAAGGTGTGTGCCAAGTATATTGTAGAAGACTTTATAAAAACTATAAACTGTGTTATGTATTGTTTGTGCTTTGTTAATTTGCTTTCCAGAGTTATGATTGTTCTGTAACTTGTAGTATTAAACAACAGACATTGTTTGGAGTTGGTTAAGGGGTATATTAACCGTCATGTAATTAATGTAACTTAATTGTAGTATTCAGAGCTGTAAACATGGTTATGAACGTTTTGGTTGTTGCTGCTAAGGTCCACAGTTATATTATCCTTTTCACAACATGTGGTTTGTTTTTTCACCTTTAATAATAAACACTCATTTACAAATTGCATTTGTGTTTACTTGTGTTGTCCTACTATTGTTTAAATTTTTGATGTTCGAAACACTTAAGTGTGACAAACATGCAAAGAACAGGAATGAGGAAGGGAACACTTTTTCACACCACTGTATTATCCATACATTATCTATTGGTTTCTGTTGAACTCAGTTACTCTGTTACTCTCTCTCTCTCTCTCTCTCATCTCTCTCACACACACACACACACACACACACACACACACACACACACACACACACACACACACACACAACACACACACACACACACAGAGTGTGCAGTTAATAAAGCCCTAAATGAACACAATGCATTAAACATGAGTGGGACAATAATGAAGCACTGCTCTATAATTACGTCCCGCTGCTGTAAAAATGAAGACAAAATATTTGAAGAGGGATTCTGTCACCTCGGTGCTCTCCCCTCACTAATCATACACTCGCTCACACACACACACACACACACACACACACACACACACACACACACACACACACACACTCTCTCTCTCTCTCTCTCTCTCTCTCTCTCTCTCTCTCTCGGCAGGCCACAGAGGTTAAATACAAGGGGAGGCATTTCCAGAGCCATGCCTACTAATAAGGACTAATTGAAAAATGACTGGCTATTGACAGACAATGAGGTTGAACCATATGCTGTGACCACATAATACGCCTGCCACGTTAAAGACATGAAAATTGATAGGCACCTGAGTAGTAATGGGGTGGGGGGTGGGGTGGGGGGGACGGGACGACGACACAAGGAATGCTGGTTGAATGCTGATGAAATGATGCTGGAGAGATCTAGAAGTAAAGAAAAGATATCCACCCTGAACAACTTGCTTATTAATGTTTCGAATGAACACGGGTGCTTTAAATCTCTTGAGATTCTAATTCTGCATGTTGGTCTGCAGTGTGTGTGGACTTCCTACAGCTCCCTCAAAGCTGCTCAGCTACCCGGTGCTGTAGTCAAACAGAGAGATGCAGCTGCGTTTTAGTGCTTCGGTCTTTCCGGCTCTCTCGTGTCCTCATCGAACGGATTGGCTTCCGAAGCTTTCACTTTCGCGCGAACGTGTCGATGTCTCGTGCTGCGGATTGCTAACTAGCCGAGTCGGGTCTCGGCGTCGTACAGACCGACGTTTGACGTTTGCTTCTACCTTGGAGATTTCTACCATTAATATGATGTTGAACATCACTGGGAAGTCCTGCGTGAGAATAGGACAGATACAAATAGAGATAATGCCATTGCTTTACACTCCTGAGATATACTATCCAACAGCACGCACGCACGCACACACACACACACACACACACACACACGTGCTGGAGGAGACAGCAGAAGAGCGATGGGACGAGTGTGTGATGCTGTCACACAGACAGTTAGGGGCTGGTGCTGGTGACACCTGAGTCTGGAAGACATAATGAAGGGTCAGCTCTGATCACACAGCACTGCCAGCGGCTCATAATCAAACCCCCTGTCAGACAAATGGCCCTGGAGCTCCAGCTGTGGCATCTGACACACACACACACACACACACACACAAATAATGTCTCTCTTTTTTTTTTTTCCACACACACACACACACACACGGATACCAACACAGTGCATGTGCAGGTACGTATTTCATTCCTCATTCGCCCCTGCCCTCTGTCACTGTCCTGAATATAGAGAGGGAACCAAACACACACACACACACACACACACACACACACACACACACACACACACACAAATCTAAATCAACATTACGTAGACACTTCATCTTTAATCTACTCTTTTATCCATCTCATCCCACGAAAGGTCCACACACACACACACACACACACACACACACACACACACACACACACACACACACACACACACACACACACAACAGATAGGGACTACATTTCCCAGGGGTTTTTGAGGCCTAAATGGAGGTTTAATGATATTTGTGTCCTGGGTCACTGACAGCTGACCAAATCTATCCACAACACACACACACACACACACACACACACACACACACACACACACACACACACACACACACACACACACACACTGAAGCTGGTTTGACAAATCCAACAAGTGATTAACTGTGTAATATATTAATGTACACAAATGATAAATTCATAACAACCCGATCCAATAAATTAAAAAAGTTGAAAAAAGAATTCAGTCAGTTTTGTTCTGTTATTAATGTTGTCCTTAAATTATAAATTTTTTTGCCCTTTGTCATCCGTACAGTGTGTGTAGGAGCTGTTTTGATGATGATGATGATGATGATGATGATGATGATGATGATGATGATGAAGCGACCACGTTACCTCGCAGGACTTTAGTTTGATCCTTGGTCAAACTGACTGCTTTTTTTAAACTGTTGCGTTTCTTAAACACCAAGTCAAGGTCACAAACTAGACTAAATAAAAACATCCCACATTGTTTTGGTGAAATGTATCTCTCTTTTCTTAAAGTAGAGATGTTTGTCTTGTTTTAGCTGGACGGCTAACTGTACCAAGTGATGCATAGTTTCTATACTCAAGCGATTACATGTATATGTTGATCGATCTGAAGCTAATACATGTACATGTATAGCGTATAATTCATTTACAGGTAAGACATGCTGCTTTGTTTAATCTTGACGCTGTGAGCGGCCATGTTGAACGACGTCACTTGCTGAATTTGAGGTTGAATTTGAGGTTGTCCCAAGAGTAGGAGTTGCGAGGTAAAGGGACGTGATTTGTATTATTTTTTTAATCGGACGCGGCGTTCATGGCTGTCCCTCTGGACGTTGTCGAGTGTGCTGTGCTGTGATGTTGCCTGGTCTGTTGATGCAGCCTCAAGGCTCTGAGCTTCATTTAATTACCACTTTAATTAATGCCTTTCTCTCTTTTACTCCCCGCTTCCCTTTGCTCCTTTCCCATTCTTTCACTCTTCTGTTCCCTAAGAAGCAGCTGCCGAGGGGGCGCGTCCCACCCATTCAACACTACACTTTAGGGGGTCAAAGGTTATCAAAATTGGCATTGTTTACATGGTACAATAGAGCAAAAACTCCAAGGGTGACTCGCTCTACTCGGACACTCCCGCCCTCTCTCTCTCTCTCTCTCTCTCTCTCTCTCTCTCTCTCGCTTTCTCATTCTCAGTCCTCTTTGGGTTTTTGGTGTCATTTTAATTGTCTGGGTTTTAATTATTTGATTAGAAAATGACTGATGTTTGTTTTTTAGTGGTTTAACCAGTGTGGATTATTATGAAGTCAACAGGAAGGACAGTTTTCTGTGAACACAAAATGTTGAAAATGCTGCGTTTCTCGTTGAACCCGTGTCCAAATTTTTAATACAAAAAAAAATTATAAAAAGTTTCCCAACCAGGTCTTTGCAGTCACGTTAAAGTAAATATACACTGCAAAAATTCTACAAATGGCCTTTTTAAAAATTCTTAATGACCTGAAAAATAGAACGCTATAGGTAACAATTTTGGACATTTATGATTTATTAAATAAATATTATTTCTTTTTAAACCCAAGGAGGAATTCATTAGGGGAATTTTTTTAGGTTGAAAGGTTTTGACAAATAAAAAAAGGACGGGAATTTGTGATTTAACATATAACGCTAATGTACAGTACATATAGTTTGTCGGTAAAAGTGTTATAAAACCAAAAATCCAACAAAAGTCAATGTAAAAAATTGCTGTAAATACTTTTCACACCATCCTCTTTTAACAAAAACCTTAAAATATTTTGCCACATTTAGAAAAATACAAAAAGGAAAAAGAAAATGTCGTTAACGAAACCAATCAGGAGATACACGTTCGAGTTACTAGCATTTTAATTCTCGTACCTGCCGACACACACACCAATTAAAAATTAAAAATTTGCAATTCATATTCACACAATTTTACTTTTATACTGAAAATGATTAATTAATGAATTCAATTTAGAGTCAGGAATTCACCATGTGGGACCATTTTGGGACGGGTGAGGGAACCAGAGAACCCTGAAGGAACCTGTATGTATACAAGAAGAACGTGAGTCCATCTTGGAGTTCAGATCCAAAATCCAAATTCCTCTGTTCTGGAAAACTTCTCTATGGTCCACACCGACACTGGAGACTCCTTCCAGGGACTAAAACGTCAAATAAACATCTGCTTACGTCTGACAAAGTGTCACCATATTGTACGCCTTATAATCTTTTCAATATTAGTTTAGGATTATGTGGCGCATCAAGCATGCCAGACGAGTCCCTGTGAACGCTCTGTTACTATAGAAACGATAACGTATACACCGGTGACCAATCAGAATCGAGAACTCGACAGCTCTGAGGAATTCCATAATGAACATCTTCACTGGTTCATATGTGTATTGATTAGAAAGTGAATAATGGTTGTATATTGACACTTCAGAATGGCACACACACACACTCACACTCACACACACACACACACACACACACACACACACACACATGCGCACACACTTGTGTTCTCTACAGGTTTTTTGTGACATTCCTCATTTACAGTTCCAGATGACTGTGGGTTTCCATTCGGTCTTGCTGTCTCTCTGCCAGATGAGTCTGACTCCCCATAAACCTAAATTAAAACCTCATCCAATGCAGCGCTCGCATGTGTGTGTGTGTGTGTGTGGTGTGTGTGTGTGTGTGTGTGTGTGTGTGTGTGTGTGTGTGTATGACTGTACTCTCCAAAAACAGACTTTTCATTCCTGTTGAGGCCCTTTGGTTACACACACACACACACACACACACACCTTCCATAAAACTATATCAGGAGGCTTTCCTCGGAAATCAACAGGCCATAATTCACTCTCAGGCTGTAACTCGATAAGTGAAACCCAACACTGTTGTAGAACAAGAGAAAGAATGAAAAAAAAACCCCAAAACACATCTGTTTGTGTATCTGTCCATCTTCCTGTATTACAGCACGGACAATGAAGTGTTGTGGATATGGGACTGTTATCTCAGTGCTAAACATGTCAGGGAAAATCAATGTGGAAATAAACACAGAGAAAGAATGAGAGAGAGAGAGAGAGAGAGAGAGAGAGAGAGAGTAAACGAGTTAAAGCGAAGAAGATGACAGACATTAACAGCATTAGTTCACTGAGAACGAGAGAAAATGCTTTTAGTCCCACATCTGAAATCACGTGCAGCACGAGAGGTTGTTTTTTCCCCCCTGCATATTGGTTCTCCAACCCCCTGCAGCGAGCCTGGTATCACAGCGGAGTGAGGGAGGATGAGAGAAGTAGATGGAGAGTGAGAGAGTGAGACAGAGAGAGAGACAGAGATAGAGAGAGAGAGAGAGAGAGATAGAGAGACAGAGAGAGATAGAGACACAGAGAGAGAGAGAGAGAGAGAGAGAGAGAGAGACAGAGAGCACAAGAGAGCGAGACAGAGAGACACCGAGAGAGAGCGAGACAGAGAAAGAGAGACAGAGAGAGAGCGAGACAGAGACAGAGACACAGAGAGAGAACAAGACAGAGAGAGAGAGAGTGACAGAGAGAGAGAGAGAGAGAGAGAGAGAGAGAGAGAGAGACGGGTGAATGGGGACTGACAGGAGAAGATGGACAGAGAGAGAGAGAGAGAGAGAGACAGAGGAGGGGGTGACAGAAACACTAGGGACTGAACAACGAGAACATGACAGTAACCAAGACTTTCATTATATGAGCACGGATATGTGACATGACCCTACGCACCTCGCAGCACACACACACACACACACACACACACACACACACGCTGCTTCTAGATTCTTTTCGGCGTTGTGTGTTTGGCCGTCTCGCCTGCCTCAGTCTCTCCCTTTCTCCTCGCTCTCTAATTGAAGCGAACACGGACTCTAAGCAAAGCCACATGCCCGCTGCTACGAGTGACATTCTGTTTTAAACCCCAAAGTAACGGCCTGCATTCATTTCACACACACACACACACACACACACACACACACACACACACACACACACACACACACACACACACACACACAAGTATTCCAGGACACACAACTTAAGACCTTGTTTATTTCACTATAAACTTGCGAACTGAAAATCCGCGTCTGAGTTTCTGCCACGTTCTGCAGATGCTGGTGTTTTAATTCTCCAGGTGGGAAGTCGGGAGCTCACGCTGATGCAGAGTGCGACACTTTCAATCCTTCACGTCTCAAATCCCAATCCCACAAATGCTCAGTAGGATTTCCTTTATTCTTCAGATACATCACGGCAGTGGAGGTCAGGGTTATGTTTCGACCTTCGTCTTAAACACTACGTGAACTAATCAGTATCTGTATCCGTCACTGAACCTTCTCTTTCTCAGTTACAGAACAGTCCTTCTATACACAACTGAATTTACATGAACATACATTCACGAGATTATCCCTCAGCGTTTTCTTGAACCATCCTGGGATTTGTATTGGTGACTGCGTGCACGATGAACCCGACGCCTGACGCACCAGCTGAAGGACAAAAGTTTGCCTACACCCAGGTGAAAGATGTTCAAACTCCATTTTTCCACACATCATCACAGCACACATTTTATATTACCCTGCATTTCCTCTGTTAGGGTCCAATCTCAAAATAAAAGCCAAGACTCAGATTTATTTCAGCTTTTATTTACTATATCGGATTTCCTCTGGGGTATTGAATGGGGAATGGGCCTTTTGCAAGCTCCTCACAATACTTTGCCAGAATCTTTGCCCGTTCCTCCTGACCTGGTGTAACTCAGTCAGGTTTGTGGGCCTCCATGTTCAGACACGCTGTTCCTCTTCAGTCTTCAACCGTTTTCAAATGTTTTCTTCTTGAAGGATCATTTGGATCACCGTTGTCATAACATTCTCGAGGTTTTGCTTCAGTATTTCTAGATCAGCTTCCTCCCCACCATAGTGCACCAGTCACCCACCCCCCCACCCCACATGAAATGATGCTGCCACCACCATGCTTCACATTTGTGTTGGATGGTGTATTTCTTCCAATTCATTTTCCTCCATACATAGCATTGATCATTATGGCAAATAAATAAATAAATAAATAAATACATACATAATAAACCCTAGGTCTTCATTCTGGTGATCATCTGTAAACTTCAGTCTGCCATTTTTTTTAGCCTTGGAGTAGGAGTTTCTTCCTTGTTCGACAATCTTTCACGCTTAGAACTCTCTTAAAGGCGGACGTCCATACTCTGGTACTTTATGTATGTGGTACTGTCTTAAAGGTGGACGTAGATACTTTGGTACTTTATGTATGCGGTACTCTCTTAAAGGCAGACGTCCATACTTTGGTACTTTATGTATGTGGTACTCTCTTAAAGGTGGACGTAGATACTTTGGTACTTTATGTATGTGGTACTCTCTTAAAGGTGGACGTAGATACTTTGGTACTCTCAGTATTTTACGTTCATCAGTCGTGAGAGTCGTCTTTGTATGTATGAGTGCGAGTCAAATGAGCACTTGAATGAGAAAGCGATATAATTTGAACATAATTTCCATTTCGTTCAGCGCTCTGTGTTCCAGCATTGAAGGAGTATCTGGATTCCTCTAGGAAAAAAAATTCTATTCAGTTCTACACATACCCTCGTACATGTACGTCGAAGAAGATCCATGCTCCGTGAATCACTGAATATTTTCTTCTCTCCCGTCAAACGAATCATATATATTATATATTATGTTCATACACACTGCACCTCTTCTCAGTTAGAGAGATCGTTGTACTATGCAGTCAAAAATCACAGTCGTATACTAGCGAAACGCACACTGTGATGAAAATCAATACTAATTAAAACTGAACAAGTGTTCTGCGTTTCTTCTCTCAAAGAGCACATTAGTCATTAACTACAATTTTCATCACTTATTAAAATAGAGGCATGGGGGTTTGTTTGGGTTTTTTTTCCCACCCTCTGGGACAGCACACTATTTTCGGCCACTTGATTCGATTAGAAAATGAAATATCAGATGGTTAAATGTTACACGTCTGTTATTAGAGGCACTTAATTAAACTCTCAAATTCAAATGAACTAATCAGGCCAGAGCAGAGCGGATACCACCACCCCCATCCCCACCTCCTTCCTCTACATTAAACGCACTGTGCTAACGCTGGTGCTAGCTTGTTAACATGAAGGTCCTATTTGCATTTCCTGATAGACCATTACGCTTTTAATATGCCCGTGTTTTCCGTCCCGTACATCAATCACGTGTTTCCGCGGGCCACTCTTAACCCGCCGAATCTGCCACAAAGCAAATATTACAAGAGCTCACTAATTTAGAGATCAGAAAGCCACACGGTCATTGTGTATAACCGAAACGAAGGCTGGCTCGGCGCACTTCAGAGGCGCTCCTTAATTACCGGCTGTTAATTGCACACTTGTAGTGTCTTAGTTTTAATTAAAAAAAAAAAAAGAAGAAAAAAAAAAGGACGCCTCGTCGAAGGACGATAAGCGTTTTCTGTTTAATCAACAAAGTGAGAAGAATTCGTTTCTATGTTCGCCAGTCACTGCTGGAAGGAAAGAAGAAATCTTCAAAATACTGGAAGTGGAGCTAAAGATTAGCGAGAGAGAGAGAGAGAGAAAGAGAGAGAGATGTGGTGGGGCAGTTAGGTTTTATTCGGGCCGAGCGAAATGAGGGGGTTTTATTTGAAGTCGGTCCCTTCGCTGCATTCCCTCCATGGGGCCCTAATCGGCCCTACTGCCACAGAGAAGCACTCGAGCGGAGGAATCGGATCCCACTGTTCCTCTCTCTATCACTCGCTCGCCGGCTTCCTCTTGATAAACTCACAAATACGTCGTGAGCCATGAACTATTAAGAGATCTCTGACTGCTTATTCTAGTGAAACACTCATAATCCGTCCACACCGTATACCGTAGGCACTATAGATAAAAAATTAAATAAATAAATAAATACAGAAAACGTTCAGGGATATGATCCAATCTCGTACCGTGTTTGGGACGAATTAGTTCCAATTTACCGAATTATTGAAAAAAACGAACAAATCTCACCCCGTCATCTACGTTCGACGTCTCGTTAAACGTGTATAGAGACATTCCATTAGCTTGGAAGGAAGAACCTGTGTCTGGAGCGTGCTTGAGGCTAGCAGAGCTAGCATATTATATCGGCTTTGTAGAGACGGACAAAATGGACAGCGTGAGAAAAAATGAACGATATTTAATTGTTTGTTTTATCATACCACCTATGGTAGTTAGAGTCGGCTAATCTCGTACCGTGTTGGTCGAAAAATCAACGACGAATTGATTGTTCGACTGTAACGTTCATTCATTCATTTATTTGTCCTCAGTCAGTGCTTTCTTCTGATCACGGCGAATCCGGAGCCGATCCCGGAACACTGGGCGGACTGTGGGAGTCTGATGCTAGAATTTTAGTGAATTAGCTAATTCAGCGGTTAGGGCTCTGAACTGGATTGCTGTACGCTTCAATCCTGGTCCCCTTGAGCAAGGCTCTTAACCATAAAAAAAGAAGTCTGACCAAATAGATATGATACGTAAAAGGACAATATAAATGTCTTAGCATATATACACCGTATCTTCTAAAGACAACGAGTTCAATACGACATAAACAATGCACTAACGAGTGTGAAAATTATTCACGTTTACATGCTGGGTTTCGGGCTAAATTTCATTCACAGATTAGCAAAGCAACTAGCAACATGCACCCCTACACACACACATAAAACAATCTCTGCTACTTCCGTCTTAGCTTTTTTTTCTTCTTCCTAATCTCTCCATACACACGTAATGAGAGACATTTAATTTAATATGACAAAATATAACAAAACCAGTTATATGGGGTTTTTTTTTTTTCCGTCCATTTCGCAGGAACCGTGAGTGAGGAACTGAGGACTGATTAATAAATCGAATAATAAATTTGTATTCATGTATTCATTTTGTATTATTGGAGCTTCGTAAAAATTTGTTGATGCTTTTGTTGATTCGATGCAGATTTTTTAAAAAAAGAATAAATTGACAGCGGACTAATATTTAGCCGACAAACGATTTAGACGAACACAAGAGCGTGAGAAATGACAGAACTGTCCATCCTGTCATCTATTCATCCCTCACTGTCACTCCACTCTTCTATCTGTCCAGTCATCTCGCGTATACAGCCATATCCTGTGTTTTGTCTATTAGACAAGAGCGATAATGCTTCACACACACACACACACACACACACACACACACACAAACACACACACACACACGCACACACACACACAGAATGAGTTACACAATCTTCACTCTGTTTCTGTGTGAAATGGTTATCGAGGGTTTCGTTACTCCCCTGTAGAAAAGAATTGGAGGAAAAATAAAAAACTTTTTTTTTTTTGCCCCAATGGTCACCATAACTCAGATGTGTGTTTATAGGACGGAGACAGCTGTCTTGCTCAGCTCCACACACACACACACACACAACATGCACGCACATGCACACACATGCACACACACACACACACACACACACACACACAAACTGTTCTCTTCAGCATAGTCTTTCTCAGACGATAGATGAAACTATATAAGGTCTCTCTCTCTCTCTCTTTCTCTCTCTCTCTTTTGACCCCTCTGCTCCTTCGCTGATAAAATTGTCTGGCAGGAAGTGCACTTCTCTAACTTCCTCCCACTCCTGCCCAATCAGCACCTGTCACTACGGTGATCGCCGTGGCGATGCAGGGTTTATCTAAGGAAACAGTTGCCGTGGCGAGGATGGCCTGGACACAGTGACAGATTAATGCCGACTTAAACTCACTTCCTGATCACACACTAATGAGGAGGTGGAACCTTACTACACACACACACACACACACACACACACACACACAAATGCTGCCCAGTGAGTAAATGGGAGTTGACAGGAAAAAATAGGAAAGCGATGACTAAATCAGTCTATAAAAGAGAAATATTATCTCTTGCTTTGTGTGAAACGAGTCATAGAGAGAGAGAGAGAGAGAGAGAGAGAGAGAGAGTGGTGGGGCAGTGATGTCAATGGAGGTCAAAAAGTAGGGGTCACAATCTTACACTAACATGGTAAAATTCTTCGAAATGTGTGTGTGTGTGTGTGTGTGTGCATGTGTAGGATGTACAACTGTTGTGTGTGTGTGTGTGTGTGTGTGTGTGTGTGTGTGTGTGTGTGTGTGTGTGTGTGAACATGTGCAGCTGGTACTGTGTTTTCTGGTGTGTGTATTTGTGTGCAAGCATACCCGCTGTTGCATTGCCAGCGGGCGGAGTCGGTCTGTTCAGAGCGCCACAATGTGACTGTCAGTCGGCAGGGCATCACACACACACACATACACACACACACACAGTCTATGGGACATCCCATAGGAGAGTAGTGAGCGAGAGGAGATTTTTTGCCCCTGCATAACCCAAACCATCCATCATACTGACACAGGCCGAGACTCACACACTCGCTGGAGTTCACATACACACACACACACACACACACTCACACACACAACAGCGCCAGCGTCATACTTACAAGCTGAAATGCGCACACATGCATTTTCCCAGGCCAAGTAGACACAAAGGCTGAGAAAATTCCCCTCTCGGTGTTTCAGAGAGGATGAGACGAGCAGAGGGGTCCAAGCACTTCTACAGCGCTTACATCACATCGAATAAAGTAAGCATGCTTATATGCAAACAGTTTCCAAGGACACACTAAAAGACTGATTATGACTGCTTTCCCTTCTATAAAACACCTCATTAACCCCTCATTCATGCTCAAAGTGACGTTTTTCCACGTTATTTTTCTTTCTATGTACCCGTGCTACACAAAGCCACGATTTCAGCTACGTCGGCAAGCAGCAAAGTCTGACGCAGTTTAAAAAAATAATAAGAAAAATACAAGACTTTGAGGAAGTTGTAATATTTAAGGAATAAAGAATAAAGAAAATGGAAGTGTCTCTGGAGTGCGTTTGTAGCTAGTACAGCTAGCACCTCGGAGTTCGGAGGTCATATTTATGAACGTTGTGTCGGTGAGAAAAAATACAAAAAACATCAAATGAACCTTTTGATCTCTTTTCTGTCCAAGATCCTAAAGAGTACATCGCTAAGACACAACCGGTAACGTCGGCCTGTGCGCGGCCTATGTCGTTTCGCTCAACGGACCTGCTTTTCTTATCTCCACCCCCTCTAGAAGCCCTGCCTAATGGGTTGCGTCTCCATCCTCCGTGTTTGTCCAGACTCCCTCGTGCTGTCTGCTGATACGAAAGACATGTCCCTCACCACACTGTGCTGAAGTGCGGGCCACTCGTTCTCCAGATGCTAATCAAGAAGGGTGTGAACATCCATTAACAGGGCTGGGTGTGTAAACACACACATACACACACACATACACACACACATACGGACACACTTATGTACTGTAACAATGGCCGTCTGCTATCACTCGCGTCTCCGAGAGGCAGCGACGCGGCGAGGGTTATTTTCGGCCGGAAAGAGGCTGGGTGCCAATTCAAACACACACGACACGGCATCCATGGAGTGTTCGGGGAGATAACGCACACACACTCGACACTTATCGTTGTCTGAGAGAGGTGCTGTTCTAACACACACACTGGGTGTTGGCGATGCTTATCTGATGCTCGGAACACAACAAAAACATAATATTCAAAGAATATCCAGAACACACACACACACTCACACGCAATTGCATTCATTTTACAGCCCATTTTTACATTACGTCCACATTAGTTAGAAACGTATAGGTGTTAGTCTGTGTAGATATCTTATATGAGTGATTAAGGAGTAATGACACATTTATAATCAGGGAATTCATGATGACTTAAGGATGTATGGATGCAGGTGTGGAACCATTTCACTTCTGGCTCATATTCACTCCATGAGGAAGTAAACGTAAAGGGAAAACTGCCCACGTCCAGGGTCCGGGGTTCAATTCCCGCCGGGACCATGTGTGTGTGGAGTTTACATGTTCTCCCCGTGCTGCGGGGTTTTCCTCCGGGTACTCCAGTTTCCTCCCACAGTCCAAACACATGCATGGTAGGCTGATTGGCATGTCTAAAGTGTGTGTATGAATGTGTGAGTGTGTATGTGATTGTGCCCTGTGATGGACGGGCATCCTGTCCAGGGTGTACCACGCCTTGTGCCCGATGCTCCCTGGGATAGACTCCAGGTTCACCTGTGACCCTGAAAATGAGTAAGATGGATGGATGGATGGATATATTATACTGCATTTCATTGGCTCTGTACTTGTACAGAAAAAAAGTTGAATCCAATTGAATCAAATCGAATCTGGTGATCCTGGTCCTACTGTAATTTCGGTAATACCGGTCGGTAACGTTAGCGATCAACGAGGTGACGAACGTGATGCTGATGGATGGAGTTGAAGCTTTCGGAAGCTGATCTGTTTGTGTGCAGATGAGGAAGCGAAAGAGCTCGAGGAAAGAGAGTAAAGAACTAACACGCTGCTTAATTCACATCTGATAGAGCAACTCTATCAGCAAGTAGTCAAATGGCATTGTGGGTAATGTAGGAAAAACATTCACCAAAATAGACCAATGGTTCAATGAGAGAAGTCTGAACAACAACAACAACAACAAAAAAGAATGAAAAAACCCCCAAAAGTAAATAAATCACACATTTGGACTTCTTTAAAGATTATGTATATTATAAATGTTAATATTAATATGCACATTGTTTAGGGTGGAGTTTTTCCCTTTTACTTTTAAGTATTACTGCATGAGATGTAACAATTTTAAATATACTATTACTACTACTACTACTAATACTGCTACTAATAATAATAACAACAGTAAAAACAAAAGAAGTAGTATACAGTATTTCAGAAAATAAAGAATACGCTAATTGCGTAACTGATTTTAATATGCATTCAATTGATTCCAGAAGGTTTTTTCCCCAAAACGTATTAAAATGTCAAAATGAACCCTTTCATGCATAGTGTCCAGACTCGTACAACGTTCATGTAGGGCTGTTTTTGTGTAGTATTTTTCTGTTTTTTTATTTTAAATGTTTTTTTTTTTTTTTTACAAATATACTATATGTCAATCAGAAGCAAGCCACTTCAGTGTTAGATCCTCAATACTCCAGATGTTTATCTCCGTGACCGTGATGCCGCACATCATGGGCATTTTTGCCTAAACTTTCTACACAAGAGTGGCCAATCAAGTAAAAAAAACAACAACAAAAATAACCATAAACTTATGAGCTTTTTGAAAAGTGAGATATCATATAGTGTATGTAGATTTTTCAGCAGGAGTAATTTTACGGCACTTATCAATATTAGTGATGTTAATAAATGCCATTTATTAATAAAACCGAACTAAATAACTGAATACGGTTT
>CM022759.1:11353786-11358786 GCA_012411365.1 Ameiurus melas | reverse complement strand
CTTTGACCTCCATACAGACCACCACAAACCTGTGCTGTGTTAAAGACTGTGTGTGAACAGACAGCGTGCATATGGTCTGTCTCTCTCTCTCACCCCCACACACACACACACACACACACACACACACAGCAGTGTTTCTGTGAGAAACGGATCCTTCTCAGTGTTCTGAGACTTGACATCTCATACAGATATGATCAGCCGTCTTCTACCACACACACACACACACACACACACACACTGATACCATCATTGGGAATCATCCTCTGCCCACACACACTGGAGACAGGAAATGGTTTTCGACCCCTGACCCCATGACCTTGGGTGCCAGGTCAGGGCGCGTTGGTAGCAATCATGCTCTATCGTATTTCTGTCCTGGAAGAGGAAAAAGAGAACGCAGTAGTCTAAACAGGGCTCGGAAGACATGTGTCATCCATCCATCCATCCATCGGTGGGATAAGATCGCGGAGCCGCATAACACAAACACACTCGCGGAATCGCAAATCAGCATTTATGGCTCGCGTACCCATAAATTAACCCCGGGGTTCCTGATTTAGCCAGCGGGAGGCATGCAGGAGAAACGAAGCCTCTTTTTAAAAAGGCATCAGACTCGGCCAGTGAGAAAAGCGAGAGATGGACATTCCAGGCCGCAGAAACACACACACACACACACACGATGTACCATGTACAATCATTGCACAAAAATGTAGTAAATCAATGCATGCAAAAGAGAGAGAGGGAGAGACACAGTGAGAGAGAGACATAGAGATTGAGAGAGAAACATGGACATCGAGGGAGAGACAGAGAGTGTGACAGATAAAGAGTGAGGCAGAGACACAGTTAGAGAGAGAGAGACAGAGATTGAGAGAGAGACATTGAGTGAGAGAGAGAGACAGAGAGACGGTGTGAGAGAGATTGAGAGAGACATTGAGAGAGAACGAGACAGAGAGACAGTGTGAGAGAGACAGAGATTGAGAGAGAGAGACATTGAGAGAGAAAGAGAGAGAGAGAGATTGAGAGAGAAAGAGAGAGAGAGAGATTGAGAGAGACAGTGAGAGAGAGACATCAAGAGAGGGAGAGAGAAAGCGAGAGAGTGAGAGAGAGAGAGAGAGAGACTTTATTTATTGATCTTTTAAAAGATCAAGCGAGCATTGTCTCTTTTCTTCACTCAGTTCCTTCAAGGTTGTGTCTTTTGGTGACTTTGATACTGACATTAAAAATTGATCTGTATCTGGAAAAAAGTCAGCTACGTCCCCAACCTTTCCAAAAGTCTTCTCTAAGACATTATTCATCTCAAATAATGAGTACATTAAAGGATCAGCCATGCCCATGCTACTCCCTGCCTCCACAGCACCACGCCCCTTACCCACATCTGTAACCTCTGTAGCATTTTCATCATCCTCCATAACCACATCACCAATTCCCTGAACAGTTCTTATGACCACACCAGCGTTCTCCATGACACTTCCAGTACCCTCAATAATCATTTCACTGCTCTACTCATTTCTTGCACTTAAACCAGCGTTCTCCATCACCACATTAATCTCAATTAATGCAGCACCTACATTTTCCTCCACCATGTCACCGCTCTGTGTACCCTCTCCACCACCTTCCTCAACTACTCCGTCCTCCAGCTGTGACGCCTGGTCCTCGGCAGAGTCCGCTTCACACAGGATCATGTTCATCATTTTCTCCTGCATGTTCCTCAGCACTCCTCTCAGCAGGAGCAAGGTTGACCAGTAACCACGCCGCCTGCACTGATCCCGGTCTGCCCGGCTTCTCCTTACCCCTCACATTGCTCGGCTCCTCTTCCTCACTAGCCGGTGCTGTGTGTGGGCAGCTAGGCCTTTTGTTCCCGATGTCTCCACATTAGAAACAGCTCACATTCCTGGTGCTTGCATACAGCATGTAGGATTTACCTTCACGTGTAAGAAAACATCAGAAACATCAGCACGCGCCGCCTGAAAGACATGATGTGCTTCAGCTCCGGGTGTTTACAGTTTACACTTTAATTCCACTTGATAACTTTCCAAGCTGAGAAAGTTCACGCTGTATGTTCTCATTAGCTATAAACGGTGGGAGATTTGATATGGTGAACAAAGCAACTCCTTCACGTACCCTGATTCCGTCCTCGAGGATCTGATCAACCAGTGACCACCACCAGGCCGCGCCGCCATCTCACTCCCACAGGCCTTCTTCTCCCAACGGGGAGAGAGGGATTTCATTTATTTCATTTATTTTATTTTATTTTATTTTATTTTATTTCATTTTTTACATTTAAAACGCAAACGTGACCCTGAATAGGTAAGAAAACCAAAGAGATAGAAAGTTGCTCTCACACGCGATTCTCATCCAGCAACTCCCAGAGAGAGAAAGACAGAAAGAAAGAGAGAGAGGGAGAAAGGCAGAGAGGGAGGGAGGGGGACAGAGAGAGAGAGAAAGAAAGAGAGAAGAGAGAGGGGGAAATGAGAGAGAGAGAGAGAGGTCTATTGGAAGACTTTCCCTCATTAATTTGACTCACATAAAAATATGAAATGTAAAATGTCTCTCTCATGCGCACACACACACACACACACACACACACACACACACACACACACACCTTGTTCCAAAAAGTGATTCAAGCCCTTCACTCATTCATACCCGTCAATTACACTTCTCTCTCTCTCATTCATTTTCTCATGACAAGCTGTTCAATCTGTTCATCATAACGCAACACGAGCAAATCCGTCACCACGGCGAATTTCTTCTTTTTTTTTTTTTCCCAGCATTCCCAGGGCGCAGACTTCCGCCATGCGCGTGAAGGCTCTAGCATAGCATGAGCTACAGCCTAATAAATGTGTGGCGGAACCCGATATACAACACACGGCCCAGTAATTCCCCTCGCCTCGCAAATTACTCCTCAAACAGACTGGCTGCTGGATTCTCTAACCCGATTGGTCAGAAGGCGTGGGTTCATTTTCTATAACAGTGGCTTTGACTGTAGTCCCGGCTGTAATTCTTTATATTAATGCGCTCTTCTAATACCTCACTGTTTCTATAGTAACATGGACTTATATGCTGGAGGATCTACATAAATTAATAATAATAATATTAAATAAAATCATGGAATCATTGTAAGAAGATGTTTATGGAAGGAGTCTCCAGTGTCAGTGCCTTTGTAAAAGTCTTGGAACTTGCATATGACTTGTTTATGTTCCATCGCTCCATTTCTTTCTCTCTCCTGTTTGCGTTTATTTTTTCTCTGATCTTTATACTTCGTCCTCTCTCTTATACGATGTGTGTGTGTGTGATTTTTCATTTAGGCCTTAAACAAGGAGACAGAAGCACAGCGCGCGCAAATCAGCTGGAATTGGTGCGTTAAACAACTGAGAGAAATACTCGAACACAGTGAGAGAGAGAGAGAGAGAGAGAGAGGAGAGGGAGAGAGGGAGAGAGTGATCCTCCTGGATTTGCCCAAATTCAGCTGATGCAAAGCAAGGAATTAATGCGGACTGAGCCGGGGCCTGCGGGACAGCCGGAGCCGTTGACAAAGATGAATGGCATCATTCCAGCCAAATGGTAATTTCACTTATGAGTGTGTGTGTGTGTGAGAGAGAGAGAGAGAGAGAGAGAGAGAGAGAGAGAGAGAGAGAGAGAGAGAGAGAGAGAGAGAGAGAGAGTATTTGTTTCACGCCAACAACCCAATCCCGTGATGGCACCTACCTGTCTGTCAAAAACAACATTGTTTAGCAATCATCTGATATTGATTGGTTGGAGAGCAGAATGGGGCAGGGATTGGCGGAGACAGCGAAGGTTAAGTCCTAACCTTGAAGAGATTTAGTGTCTATTCAGTGAGGAGAGAGAGAGAGAGAGAGAGAGAGAGCGTCAGAAAAGAGAGAGAAAGAGAGAGAAAACTTTTTTTCCAGTTCTCTCAAGTGTGCGTTCAGAGACGACACAAAACGTCTCACATTCAGAGTGTGAATCCAGTGGAAGAAACACGGACGAGCGCCCGGGTTGAGGTGATGGAAATGGTAATAAGCCGCAAGAGTCCAGGCTTTGAAGGAGGTCAATTTTAGGGGCCCTATTTAGGGCACAACAAAACATGTCCTTCTCCCCTCTTTTGTCCTCCTCCTCAAGCAACAACGGCTCTTCACATGTTTACTGCAAAAGAACCTTCAAATCCACTCAGCATCCAGGACACAATGAGCCACCTATTTCTCTCTCACGGATGAGAGGAGACAGAGGGAAAGGAAAAACAAGTGGGAATGATATGTGACTGGGAAAAGAAAGGAAAGGAAAGGAAAGGAAAGGAAAGGAAATGGGAATGATATGTGTCTGCGAAAGGAAAGGGAAGGAAATGGGAATTATATGTGTCTGGGAAAGGAAAGGGAAGAAAAGGAAAAGGAAAAGGAAATGGGAATGGGAATGATGTGTGTCTGGGAAAGGGAAGGAAAGGAAATGGGCATGGGAATGATGTGTGTCTGGGAAAGGAAAGGAAAGGAAAGGAAAGGAAAGGAAAGGAAAGGAAAGGAAAGGAAAGGAAAGGAAAGGAAAGGAAAGGGAAATGGAATGGGAATGGGAATGATGTGTGTCTGGGGAAAGGAAGGAAAGGAAATGGGAATGGGAATGATGTGTGTCTGGGGAAAGGAAAGGAAAGGAAAAGGAAAGGAAAGGAAAGGAAAGGGAAGGAAAGGAAAAGAAATGGGAATGGGAATGGGAGTGTGTGTCTGGGAAAGGAAAGGAAAGGAAAGGAAAGGAAAGGAAAGGAAAGGAAAGGAAAGGAAAGGAAAGGAAAGGAAAGGAAAGGAAAAGGAAATGGGAATGGGAATGATGTGTGTCTGGGAAAGGGAAGGAAAGGAAATGGGAATGGGAATGATGTGTGTCTGAGGAATGTAAGGAAAAGAAAGGAAATGGGAATGATATGTGTCTGGGAAAGGGAAGGAAAAGATATATCTCAGACTTTTATCCAGTGCCTACTTTCTCCACATCCTTCTCTCTTTCTGTTTCAGTCTCTTTTTTCT
>CM022759.1:11348786-11351286 GCA_012411365.1 Ameiurus melas | reverse complement strand
GATGCCACGTTGTTGTAGCGCCTTTCAGTCCTCCTGTAAAATAGATTGACTGAAGATAAAAGAAAAGAAATAAGGATTCAAGGGAATCATTTTTCACTGCTGCTGTGATTAATGACGTGTGCATACAGACGCAATGGACACCATCTTGAAACAAACACACGTCTTTAACGGAAACGTGTCACTGGTGACATCGCCGACGGGTCATAACGCCAATGTCATTATATTAATCATTCAAATAGAATATTAATACAAATCTAAATCTTTGAATATGAAACCACACACACACACACAGTTGTACATCCTACACACACACACACACACACACACACACACACACAGTTGTACATCCTACACACACACACACACACACACACACACACACAGTTGTACATCCTACACACACCGCACACACACACACACCCACACAAGTTGTACATCCTACACACACACACACACACACACACACACAGTTGTACATCCTACACACACACACACACACACACACACACACACACACACAGTTGTACATCCTACACACACACACACACACACACACACACACACACAGTTGTACATCCTACACACACACACACACACACACACACACACAGTTCTACATCCCACACACACACACACACACAGTTGTACATCCAACACACACACACACACACACACACAGTTGTACATCCTACACACACACACACACACACACACAGTTGTACATCTACACACACACACACACATACACAGTAGTTATACATCCTACACACACACACACACACACACACACACACACAGTTGTATACATCCTACACACACACACACACACACACACACAGTTGTACATCTCACACACACACACACACAGTTGTACATACACACACACACACACACAGTTGTACATCCTACACACACACACACACACACACACACAGTTG
This sequence comes from Ameiurus melas, assembly GCA_012411365.1. Taxonomy (NCBI): domain Eukaryota; kingdom Metazoa; phylum Chordata; class Actinopteri; order Siluriformes; family Ictaluridae; genus Ameiurus; species Ameiurus melas. The sequence continues at coordinate 11,350,348 of CM022759.1, read as the reverse complement.
TACATCTTACACACACATCACACACACACACACACACACACACAAGTTGTATTACATCCTACACACACACACGCACACACACACACACACAGTTGTACATCACACACACACACGCACACACACACACACACACACACAGTTGTACATCCTACACACACACACAGTGTACATACTACACACACACACACAACACACACGTTGTACATCCTACACACACACACACACACACACACACACACACACACAGTTGTACATCCACACACACACACACACACACACACACAGTTGTATTTCATCCTACACACACACAGTTGTGATCCCACACACACACACACACACACACACACAGTTGTACATCCTACACACACACACACACACCACAGTTGTACATCCTACACACACACACAAAAAGTTGTACATCTTACACACACACACACACACAGTTGTACATCCTACACACACAGCACACACACACACACACACACACAGTTGTACATCTTACACACACACACACACACACACACACACACACACACACACACACACAGTTGTACATCCCTACACACACACACACACACACACACACACAGTTGTACATCCTACACACACACACACACGCATATACACACACACACACACACGTTGTACATCCTACACACACACACACAGTACCAAGTACATCCTACACACACACACACACACACACACAGTTGTACATCCTACACACACACACACACACACATGTATATTACACACACACACAGTTGTACATCCTACACACACATACACACACACACACAGTACATCCCCACACACACACACACACACACACACACAAGTTACATCCTACACACACACATACACACACACACACACAAAAGCGTACACACACACACACACACACACACACACACACACAAAAGTTGTACATCCTACACACACACACACACACTACACACAAACACACACACACACACACATACACTACACACACACACAGTTAGAACACACACACACACACACACACACACAGTTGTACATCTACACACACACACACACAAACACAGTTGTACATCCTACACACACACACACACAAACACAGTTGTAATCCTACACACACACACACACACACACAAGTTGTACATCCTACACACACACACACACAACAGTTGTAATCGCACACACACAACACACACACACACACACAGTTGTACATCCTACACACACACACACAAAACACACACACACACAGTTGTACATCCTACACACACACACACACACACACACACACACAGTTGTACATCCTACACACACACACACACACACAGTTTAATCGTATACACACACACCACACACACACACACACAGTTGTAATATCTTACACACACACACACACACAGTTGTACATCCTACACACACACACACACACACACACAGTTGTACATCCCACACACACACACACACACACACACACTCACACACACACTACACACACAGTTGTACATCCTACACACACACACACACAAAACACACACAGTTTACATCCTACATATAACACACAC
>CM022759.1:11333786-11336286 GCA_012411365.1 Ameiurus melas | reverse complement strand
CTCGCTCTCTCTCTCTCTCTCTCTCACCTGCTTATCCTCTCCTCACATCTCCATCTCCCTCAATGTCTCCCTCTCATCAGCCGCTCTTGTTTTTGTGGCAGAGTCACAATCTCAGGAAACCAAGGGGACGGAGCTCATCAAAGCCTGGAGCGAGAGCGAGATTCCTGGGCCGGGCCTAGAATTCCGGCCAGTGGGAATCTTTGGAATGCCGCTGGGAGAGGAAGAGAATCTCTACTGTCTCTATTGTTCACGCTCTTCCTCCAGGAGCGAATGTGTGTGCGCGTCTCATCTCCGGATCGGAACGGAAAAAAGATTGGATCAGGTCAGACCCGCCCTGCTGAAATATCCGAAAATCCCCACCGTAGGTAACGAGACTCACGCTTCTCATAACAGGCTGACCTGGCAGGGCCGTGGAAAAGGAAGAGGCTCACTCGCTGTTATACCTTTTCCGCTGACACCTGAGAGTAAGATGTGAGGGTCAAAGGTCAAGGTTTACAGACTGTACAAGCAATTCTAACAAGAAATCACCCTTAACTAAAAAAAAACCCAGGATCTTTTGATTCACCAGCTATATATTAGCTAAAGGACAAAGCTGTGTGTAGATACAGTCGCCGTCCAATTTATTAGGAACACCTCAATACCTGCAATTACACAATCATCCAATCATGTTGCAGCAGCGCAACTGGGAAAAAATCTGAATGATCTCAGCGACGCAGGATGGTTTGAGGATTTCCGAGACTCCTGATCTCTCACAAACGCCTCGAGTTTGGAGCTAAAAGCAAAAAACATCCAGTGAGTGGTGGTTCTGCAGGCCAGAAAGCAGCAGTAACTCGTATAACCGGTCTTTACAAGCGTGGTGAACAGAAAAGCATCTCAAAGCACCCAACATGGTGAACCTCGAGGTGTACAAGAGCAGAAGACCACATCAGGGTTCACTCCATTTACTGATGAAATGTACTTATAGTTGTACTAAAGCTCCATTAGAGAGGAGCCGAGCATGAATCCACTTCCTGGTTGTGACAGATTTCTCAATGTGTAAAAAAAAAAGTCAGAGTCAAAGTCATTCTCACGTTATTCTCTTCTTCTTTTTTATCTTCTGCAGATATTTACTTTCCTATTTGCTCAGGGAGGCGAAAGGTTATTCGTTACAAAAGAGCTGGCTCAGTGTGTGTGTGTGTGTGTGTGTGTGTGTGTGTGTGTGTGTGTGTGTGTGTGTGTGTGATTTCATTTTGCCAAGTTAGTGTGTGTGTCCTCACATCTTCCTGTCCTCTGACCTCCAGCAGCACAATGAGCCTGAACTCCTTTCATTCTACTTTATCTCTCACTGTCACACACACACACACACACACACAGGAATTTCACAAAGTCATGGCCTGTGTTACGTGTGTATATTACCATTATTGTTGTGTTATATGAAGTTTACTTTCTTGACACAGAGCCAAATGAAAACATCGTAATCTCTTAATCTAACAGAGAGAGAGAGAGAGAGAGAGAGAGAGTTATTTTGTAAGAGATATTTTTATTCTGTTTTGCTGTTGAGGAAATAAAACGCAACAAAATGATTAATTTAAATCCATCTTTGTTAACTATAAGTGTACAACAATTATTGGCACCCCTATGAATTCATATGAGAAAAATATATTTGAAGTATATTCCCATAGATATTTAAAAAAAAATTCTAGGTGACTAGGAACAGGAAATTGTTCAACCATTACTTCCTGTTTCACAGGGGTATAAATATGAGGTAGCATATAGGCCAAATTCCCTTAGTGATTCATAACAATAGGTAAGACCAAGGAACATAGCTGTGATGTGCGGCAAAAGGTTGTTAAGCTTCACACAATGGGGCGTGGCCATAAGAAAATAGCACAAGCATTGGAAATGCCCATTTCCACCATCAGGGTAATAATTCAGAAGTTCCAGTCAACTGGAAATGTTATGAATCTACCGGGAATTGGACGTGTGTGTCACGTGGCGTGACGGCAGGAAGCAGGCAGGATGCATTCGCAGTTCAAACGGTGAGGTTTATTTACAAGTGATGAAACCAAACAGAAACAGAAACAGAAACAAGGCTCTCTCTACAACTAAGCTAAACCAGACTAGGACTTTGGCTAAAGCTAACACTAATGCTAATGCTAAGGCTATGGCATAAACCGGACATGAAACAAATACTCGCATTTACACTCACGCTATAAATGGCAGGCATACATAAATGCACTCATAAGTCCAAGCATTCAACCGCGCCGTGTGAAGCACGGTTCACGGTATATATCCACACAGTCATTATCCCACAATATCTTCCAGCTGTGGGCACTTCCGCATACGTCACACATGACGCGAGGGGAAGAAAACATGACGTCACCCCGGAAACAGCATGCGCATGCACGCCCGCTCGCCATCGCCCAAGGTGCGCTGCTGCACAGGTGGAATCGTGACAGTGTGTCTATATCGTATCAACGTACTGTGACAAGGATGGTTCGAGTGGACAAATAATCTCCAA
>CM022759.1:11311286-11323786 GCA_012411365.1 Ameiurus melas | reverse complement strand
GTGACCCATTCCGCCAGCGCTTAACGCACGCGTCTGGTTTATACAGTAACTCTGCCCTCATCACCAGCACCGGGACACGCGCTAACTTCTCTACTGCACCTTTAATATCGCACATTCGAGCTCAGTCCGAGCTTCAAAAGGCTGCAAAAGGCTGAAAAACCAACTGCTGGTGAGGCGAGTCTCTCTCTCTCTCTCTCGCATTCACTTTCTCTCTCTCTCTCACTCACTCTCTCTCGCTCACATTCACTCTCTCTCTCTCACTCACTCTCTCTCGCTCACATTCACTCTCTCTCACTCACTCTCTCGCTCACATTCACTCTCTCTCGCATTCTCTCTCCCTCTCTCTCGCATTCTCTGTCTCTCTCTCGCATTCACTCTCTCGCGCATTCTCTCTCGCATTCTCTCTCTCTCTCTCGCATTCACTCTCTCTCGCATTCTCTCTCCTTCTCTCTTGCATTCACTCTCTCTCGCATTCACTCTCTCTCTCTCACTTTCACTCTCTCTCGCATTAATTCTCTCTCTCTCTCTCACACACTCCTTTTCACTCTCTCTCTCTCTCATTCTCTCTCACACCCTCTCTCCCATCCCATAGAAACAATGCATGATATAATAATAATAATAATAATAATAATAATAATAATAATAATAATAATAATAAACGACGTGCATAATGTAACGTTTTAAGACTTCCGGAATGGTCAGTTATATTCCCGGAACAACACGACAGAAAACTTCCGGTGATTTTAGACAGATTATGATTATAATTAGGCTCTTTTCTTTGCATTGCGTTTGAGTAATCAGATAAGTGAGGAAGTTAATAATAAATCACTCAAACAAGGAAAACAACAACAACAACAACAACAACAGGGGGTATGAAATGTACCTTTAAATGAAAGCCAGTTAAACAAGATGCACGAGGTACGATTATGTATTTAAATCATTTCAAAAGTGCAGCAGGCCTACATTCAAGTCATCATGTAAAATGAAAAATAAACCCATCTCTGAGCCTTTCCTTAACATCTTTCAGAAATAGAATGGTAGTAAAAACTAGGCCTATCTTTCCCTGTCACTGAGGTGGTGCCTTTAATATACAGGTGACGCAGTTATACCCCAGTGTACCATTAAAAGATTATTCAAAGCAGGCTGTATGAATGTATTATTATTATTATTGTTATTATTTATTTATTTATTTATTTATTATTTTTCAAGAGTAAAGCTTTAAAGATGAACTGCACACACTGTTTTGGGTAAAAGTGGGAATACAATGCCACCACAGCGACAAGGAAAGGTACAGTTCAGCAGCCCTGAGAGTGTGATGACAGACCTGTCTGAAAAGAGACATGGTGTTGGTGGGTACACACACTGAGAGAGTGACGATCAAAATGCATGAGAGAAAAATAGTGCAAATCGGGAAACTTGTTTGTAGCTACTGCAGACCTACAGACCTTAATTAGGATTGTAGGAGGAATCCATACATATCTCCCAAATGTCACATTTTTCGGGAGCCACTACGATTGCAAATCAGCCCACGTGACCTCGTTTTGCATCATTAATGTTCTTATATATATATATTAAAAATCCTGAAGATATTTTCCACTCAATGTGCCTCAAGTTTGAAACGTTTAAAAAATAAAACCGAAATGCACAGCGCGAGCGTTCTGCACGTGTTCTCTACAACACTATAAAGATCGGTGCAACAATGTAACCTAACTGAAATATCATCAAAATGTTTCCTGAACTGCATGAGAGGAATCAATCATAAAAGATTTCCGCAGATCAACCTAACCGACCTGTAACTTAAAAAAAAAAGAAAGAAAGAAGGAAAGAAGGAAAAGAAGGAGGTGAAAAAAAAACCCGAGACCAGAAAAGTTCAGTAGTCGCTTTGCTAAACTTTTTTTTTATTTTTCTGAAAACAGAAGGCTGTAAAACTGTCTATCAAACGTTCTCCAAAAAGGAGTAATTATTGGTGTTTTACTGCCACCTAGCGTCAACAACTAGATGGACCTAATATGGCTTAAAGGTGCAATAGTAGATTTTTTTTTTATTCCTCACGTGCAGAAATAACCCCGAAGAACATGATTAAAAGACAAAACAAACAAAACAACAATGGGTTACGCTGTGGCTTTACCAAAAGTTGCTGAGAAAGCCTGTTTGAAAAACCGACTTCCGGTCCGGAATGCTTGTTTGTGATTGGATGTCAGTCGTTTTTACAGACCCTATAAAGGCCACCTAAAATGCTGGGGGCGGAGCTTCGTGATCAGGGGTCGAAATCATTCAAAAATGTCAAATATACACAAGCTCTAATCTTAAAGAAAAATTCTGTAATAATAATAATAAAAATAATAATATGCATGCACAATAATCGTATCAAACCAAGTGCGTTAACACGGAGTTGCTTAAATACCTCTTGGCGAAATGGACTGGTTAATTGGCAGCTATTCGAAAGGAATTGTCCAATTTGCAAGCTCGCTTCCCGGTAACAGACCATCTATACGGCTTACGATGCGCTCTTCAGACGTATTTACAGAAGCCGTTCATCCTAGAGTAGCATCGCGCGCATCTGTTACAGCCTTGTGTTCATCAATTTCCATTGACTTTTCCATCGTCCCACAATCAGACCTGACGAGCGATCGACCAGGACACTCGAGCCAAGCGATTTACTGCTGGTTTTCCCGAAAGAGCATGCAGTGGGAAGGAACCTGATTTCCCGGTTGTCTACTGTCACAGATCAGTTACACACGGCCCTGCTGCACAAATCAGCGTGGATGTGCCGCTCGATGACGGGTGGCTTACTTTAACTTCAATCAACCTGTGACCCACGTTAAACTGATGACTCTGTGCTGTTGTACATGGACAACTGGAAGGTTTGCCCTTCCCAGTAACAGTTTAGACCCATTCTCGCCTTTCCTTAAGTGGATAATCTCACCTGGATACTGTACATTTACACCTTGTACAGCCAAAAGTATGTGGATGCCTGATCAACATGCCATTCCAGATCGATTCCCCCTTTGCTCCACTCTTCTGGGAATAGTTTCCACTAGATTTTGGAGTGTGTCTGTGAGGTTTCAGCTCCAAGCGCGTTAGTGAGATCAGGCACTGATGTTAGGTGAGGAGGTCCGGGGTGCACTCAGCGTTCAGGTTCATCCTAAAAGATGTTCAGTGCGCTTGAGGTCATGGCTCTGTGCAGGATACTTCAGTTCTTCCACTCTGACCTTGGCAAACCATGTCTTGTTGGAGTATACAAATCATTTTTACTTCCCTCATCATCAAACCTGATAGCACTGGACAGAAGAAATCGGTTTATTTCTTTAAATGTTCCTTACCGTTCCTCATATTGGGGTATCTCAGGGGTCCCACAGGTGATGGTTAACTGTAACAGTCATCAAAAAAGTTCTTAACAGAGAATGTCCTATTTATAGGTAAGCGTCAAGCTATTCGATTGGCACCATGACCGCCAATTACTTGCTTAATCAAAACCCAAATCCTATCCACCCAACCATATCAAGTCAAGACAAAGGAGGGTTATCTATGTGCTATGGAATGAAATCTCTCAGTATTTTTTTTTCAATGCATAAACATTAAAACTAGCTAGAAGTGGCTTTTGAGTGAGAGCAAATACTACAACAACAACAGTTTCCACACTTCTTCAAGCAGATTGATGGAACTAGTTCGGAGAGGTCATACACAACCTTCAGGCTTGCCAATGAAGGTTTGCACGGACAGCTATTAAATGGTGAGTTTGTGGCATTAAATACGACTTTGTAACTGCTGCAAATTAGTTGAGAGACTTCCAGGCCTGCAGCGTAAAGAATCGCGTGCCACGTTTGGCACTACACACTGATAGAACCAGTGAGCTCCATCAAGATTTCTATCCGTCAAGGCAGTCATTCTGCAATTTTATGAAAGCCGTGGGAAGTGACCGTGACTATGCCTGGAGGCCAGCCTTGGAGAGCAATTTTTCTTCTGGAAAATGGCACCTCCTACCATGTAGCGGTTATGGTTTGCACCGTATCCTGTCTTACAATCCACATAGACAATCCAGTATTCTGCAGAATTTCAGCACGAGTCATGAATCATTTCCTTCCTGCCATTTTGAGCAAAAACGGCCTACAAGTCTATAAAGCCATCCATGAGGTGACTCAAAAGATCCAAGCCGTTCTGGAACAGATCGTCTACCTGCCATTGCAGGACAAGGTGCCAGAGTCGGGGTTAGGATGCCTGCCTGGGTTAGTGTTAGTGCTTAATACGGTCACTGGCAGCATCGATGAGGGAAACCGTGTAGCACATGGCCTCGTCACTTTAGCAGAAAGCGTTTTCATTCAATTCAATTTAACACCATCTGTGACCATAAAGATGAGTTAGTGCGAGATGCCAAAATGCTAAAACACGGTCCAATTTATTACCAGCAAATAAAGCCATTATGGTCAGACTCTGCATCGCTCAATTAATCGCACAACCAGGCGGATACAGGACGACTCTGGAAAATTCTAAAGTGGATATAACTGTGGTTTGATCTGGAAGAGGTTTTTTTTCTCTCTCTCTCTCTCTCTCTCTCTCTCTCCTCTCTCTCTCACACACACACACAGGCCTTTTGTATTAGCACCTTTAATAATGAAGAAACTAAAATTTTCTAGCATAAAAGTAGCTACCAATTTAAAGGAATAAAGACACAACGATTCACACACATCTTTCTGGATTATTTTCCTGTGGATCATTTCATACTATAGCAATTTGCCAGTATTTACCATTTTTAATTTATTCCTATTTAAATTCCTATTATCGTTATCAATTACAACCATTATAGCAGCTATAAACAGCAATTCCCTTTGTTAATAAGACCCAAAACATCCAGCTTGTCATGTTACTCAGAAACAAGATGACCAGTTATGCCATGATCTCCAACAGACTTCATGTAGAAACTGTAATGAAATGTTCATGGTTACACAACTGCATTATTTAAGCATGTAGTATTAGCACATATATAGAAGGGGTGTATTTATTTATTTATTTATAGTCATACTATCCGGTGTCACCCAGATGAGGACGAGTTCCCTTTTGAGTCTGGTTCCTCTCAAGGTTTCTTCCTCATATCATCTCAGGGAGTTTTTCCCTCACCACGGTCACCTCTGGCTTGCTCATTAAAGATAAATTCATACATTTAAAATCTATATCCCGAGTGAATATATTTCTGTAGAGCTGCTTTGGGATAAAGTCCATTGTTAAAAGCGCTGTACAAATAAAACGGAATTGAAAACGGAATTCCACCTGTGGTTTAAAACCTGATTGTTGCAGATGCTGATGTGTTTTTTTTCTGTGCTGAAAGAGGAATAACAACATGCTCTAAAAAATATGTTTATTATTAGTCTTAGATTATGAGCAGTGTCCTCCATACTGTACAAGTCCCTATGAATGATTGTGAGATGACTCGGATATGCGAAGAAGAATTTCACTGTGCTGTAATGTATACATGACAAATCAAGGCCTCTGCTTCTTCTTCTTCTTCTTCTTCTTCTTCAAAACTAACCAGCTAACTTGCTAGCATGCGGGACTTGTGTAAACTTTTTCTGATTTGTTATGTTTTTCCGAAAAACAGAGAAGTGAAACCAAAAAGAGAGAAAAATTGGAAGTATAAAATGTTGTAAATGTTGGAGATAATCTAATAAAATAATAACCAAGGATTAGAACTGCAGGCTAAGCCATAAAGTAATGTAATGCTAGCTGAACATAATTTTGGCAAGCAAGCAGATAGCTAGGAATTGGAGTTGGCGCTCAGTTTGGAACTCGTTACGTTCGTCTTCTTGTGAACATATTGTACGCTGGGGTCGAAAGATGATATTCAGGGTATAGTCTAATTTATTTTTTAAATTTGGAATTTTCTGCATGTTATTTGAGTACTAACACCACACCAGTAGGGGGCAGTAAAGCATCAACGTGCACCAAGCAACAAAAGGAACGATCTAAAATATATACACATTTGATTTATTCATCCTGTCAAAGCCTGCCAGTTTGTTTTTAAGGATCCAAACGTCATAAACTGACAGTGACATCACTTCCTGGGCTCACTTGAGTCATGACAGTTCATGTATTGTAGTGGTTATCATGTTTGCCTAAAATGTGATATGTCCCCTTCAAAACCAAGCAGGAACATTGTTTATTTCAGACCCTTATTAGAAGTATGATGTTTCATCTGAACCTGTAAAACACTAAATTAAGAAAGAAGAGATTATTGCATTCTGAATGGGGAAATTTGAAGAACTAATTACACTTCTATTTTTACCCCATAATAACACAAGAAAAAATATAGAACGCACACAATACCAGGTTACACAATAACACATTGCACACTATGCAGTAAGTACAACTAAACCAAATGCCTTTATTTTGTTCTTGGTTGCGAATCAATTTTGACATGTTGAACTGATCATCGGTGTGTTGTGAGTATCTTCATTAAAATGTAAACTTTTCTCCAAATTCTGGTCACTAAGCATTTTGATGGATTCCAAGTTTGCTCCAAGGTTCCACTGTTTCCTTCTGGTTTTCACCAGTTTTCCCAGTAACTCTGTTTCTTGCTTCCTCTTGCATGCTTCATGAATAACTCTCCAATTTCTCCCATAACATCAAAACCATTGACAGGTGAAGTGATTAGCATTGATTGTGAAGTGGTGGGATATACCAGGCAGCAAGTGGGCAGTCAGTTCTGGGGAATGTTCTGGAGAGAAACCTTGGGTTCTGGCATTCTTTTAGATGTTACTTTGACATGTACCACCTACCTAAACACTGTTACAAAACAAGTACACCCGTTCATGCTAACAGTGTTCCCTAATAGCAGTTCCCTCTTTCAGCACAATAATGCTCCCTGACACACTGCAAAAATTGTTCAGGAACGGTTTGAGGAACATGACAAGAAGTTCAAAGTGCTGACTAAGCCTCCGAATTCCTCAGATCTCAATCCGATCGAGCGTCTGTGGGACGTTCTGGACAAACAAGTCCGATCCATGGAGGCCCACCTCATAACTAACAGGACTTAAAGGATCTTCTGCTAACATCTTGGTGCCAGATACCACACCTTCAGAGGTCTTGTGGAGTCCATGTCTTGACGGGTCAGAGCTGTTTTGGGGGCACAAGGTGAGGGGAACCTACACAATATTAGGCAGGTGGTTTTAATGTTGCAGCTGATTCTGCGCACTGTGCTCTAATTTACTATTAAAGCTGGAACTTTTTAAAAGTTCCAGTAGGTGGTGGTACAGCATCAAATTTCAACAAGCAACAAAATGTTGGAAAATCCACACACACACACACACACACACACACACACACACACACACACACACACACACACACACACACACACACACACACACACACACACACAATGTATTTATCCTAAAACCTGCTTATAGAGCTACTAGCCTATAGAACTGGTTGCAACTAATAACTAAGGTCTCAAACTTTCTACAGTTCCTGTAGTGTAGTGGTTATCACGTTCGCCTAACACGCGAAAGGTCCTCGGTTCGAAACCGGGCAGGAACAGCGTTTGTTTTCTCCTTCACTCCTGGAACAGTTTTCATTTCAGACCCTCATTAGAAGTATATTTCACCTGCACCTTTAAAACATTGAATAAAGAAATGAAAGAAAACAGAGATTAAAGCATTCTGACTGCTCGATTCCACTATTTCCATCTGGTATGTACACGTTTTCACCAGTAACCCAGTAACATTTTCAGTGACATAATCAAAAACACATACAAGTTCTCCCTAAATTGTGAGTGAAAATACTCTTTTAAAACGACTCAACCTGTTTTAAAGGTTATATAAGAGGCCAAAATATTTGTCCAGAATTCATTACGTCCTGTGTTGCCTGACTACAGAAAGGTAGCTTGCTATAGCTGGGATTTCAAAGACGGGCTGAGGCCAGGAAAATCCATGTAGAAGGTATGCACAACAAATAACACTGCAAAGTAAACAGATGCTCCAAAAAACATGTTAAATAAATAAATAAATACATTTCTGGTTAAATGCAGTGTTTGGTTTTATTTATACCCTAGGCTTTGTATTAGCAGAGTAAGCTATCACACCCCTGCAGGAAAAAACCCAAAAAAACAATAGGAACCATCACAGAAATTGTAATGGTTTCCACTACAAATGCCATTACAAAGCATTCGCTAATTCGCTAACCATTAAAACCATTACCATTATTGGTCCTTAATGACATACACTAAATATAACATGACATAACATAAACAAATTACCAGTCGAAACCCACAACCAGTACAATTCCCATTATAACCATTAAAACCATTACAAATTCTAAGAGAATTTCTATTGGTTTTGTTGTTTTCAGCAGGGATGTAAAAAGCCTTTCTTTTTTTATTTTGTTCAAACCAGTTTCTGGCTTAAAAGAGGGGATGTGGAATGCTGGAAGGAGAACGCAAAAAAGACCTTTTCTGTTTAGAAGTAGCTGTTTGAATAAATTGTGTACCGAAGGGTATAACGTAAAGTGACTGAGGATGGTGCGGATTTAAATTATGCAACTTAATTCATAAATGATGACAGAGAATTTTTATTGGAATGTTGCGTTGGTTCAGGCTCTGAGACTTTGATTCTTTTTCTACTGTATAATGCGTCCATAAATACTTTACCTTACCAAATGTATGTATGAGAAGTTTAATATAAAATTATTGAGCAAAATAAATTCTTCAATAACTGGAACAGCCTGGAACACTGGGAATGAAGTAAGAATACACCCTGGATGAGACATCAGTCCATAGTCCATAGTCCATAGTGTGTGTGTGTGTGTGTGTGTGTGTGTGTGTCTGTGCATGTGTCGCTTATAGGACTCAGTCAGTTGAAGATGATGCAATGAATATTTAACTAGACACACTTTGCTAACACAGTCATAGCGAGGGCCAGAAATAGAATAATCCTCCTTCCTCAACTCTAAAGCTGGTGCACAGGAATGACACTTTCCTTTTCAGGAGATTATGGTTGAAATAGGATCGTCCAGCACAGCAGTTTCTCATAGCTCAAACACACTTATTGTGCACTACACAGACACGACACATACACACGTGAACGTGTAAGCTGCGTAAAAATGAAGTTATCTCCTCTCTCTAAGAATACTCAAGAAAATCGTACTAAATACGTGAATTACATGCGAGTCCTTAAGACAGGGTCAGTTTTAAACATGGTTCATTCTACTAAATATGATAAGATAGATAGATAGAGAGATAGATAAATGATAGATAGATGGATGGATGGATGGATAGAGGGATGGATAATTGGATGGATAGATTGATAGACAGTTGGATGGATAGATGGATGGATGGATGGATAGATGGATGGATGGATAATTGGATGGATAGATTGATAGACAGTTGGATGGATAGATGGATGGATGGATGGATAGTTAGATGGATAGATAGATAGATGCATGGATGGATGGATGGATGGATGGATAGAGGGATGGATAATTGGATTGGTAGATTGATAGACAGTTGGATGGATAGATGGATGGGTAGATTGATGGATAGACTGATAGACAGTTGGATGGATAGATGGATGGATGGATAATTGGATGGATAGATTGATAGACAGTTGGATGGATAGATGGATGGGTAGATGGATGGATAGATTGATAGACAGTTGGATGGATAGATGGATTGATAGACAGTTGGATGGACAATTGGATGGATAGATAGATAGATAGATAGATAGATAGATAGATAGATAGATAGATAGATAGATAGATAGATAGATAGATAGATTGATTGATTGATAGACAGATAGACAGATAGACAGATAGATACTTGTTAGAAAAGGTAGGATTCAAGTGCATAAAATGAGCATGTTCTTCATTTTGAAGGGAAATCCAGGAATCGTGGTATTGAAACATAGCAGGGGTTGAGGTACACGCAGACAGGTTAATCATAGACCTACCTGTAATCATAAAATCACAGTAACACAGTAAACTGAAACATAGGAGCATGAGAGTGTATAAAGACAAACGAATCCAAGGAGGAACTGGTAACAGGTGCACACATTAGGTAAAAGTCCAGTGACGTTACGGGGTGGAGACAGGACAAAAACGCTTGTGTTTCTATCATATCGAAACTGTCAAGTGAGCAAAGCGAATAGTTCAGCAAAGACTAGCCAGAAAGTTAGCTTATACCATACCAGCTAATGGAATTTGATGTATATAACTGAGATTCTAAGTGGAGAACCACCAGTGCAGATTACTTCAGAGTTAGTAGAATTATTCCATGTACTACTTTCCCCATTGCTGGGTGAGGCCAGGTGGTGGGATTATAAATCATTAATCTTCTACAAACGTATACTATAAAGTCAGACAGTACAAAGAGTGCTGAAATGGTGTTCAGTGTGAGCATAGTTCTGTAGGTATAGACCTACAGCATCCAGGTGAGATCATCGAGATCATGCACTAAAGTAATGGTGAGTCTTGGGCATGGGAACATCCACAACAGCAGAAAATGAGTCACAAGTGCAGATTCTCGAAAGGGGTGGGGGGGTTAGTGAAGCAAGAAACAGGAGTACATTTGTGTTTTTATCCTGTAGTGGTTAAAAAGGGCGTACATTGTTATCAGAGCACAACTCGAAACTCTGAGTGATGAATAACTCTTTGAGCACATGGTGCAGTACTGTCTAACAGTAGCGCAGCAGTGCATATACCCTTTTCAGTACTACTGACAAATGCCTTTAGAATATGTCTGGCATATTAATCATTCAACCCGACACTGAAATGGTCTGAGATGCGATATTCCCAGTGGCACTCATAGAGTTGTTTCCATTTGCATCCCTGCCACACCTTACATATGCATGGTCTCTCACACTCAAAATTTCCATCAAGATGGCTCTCGTGCGACTGAACTGAACAGTGTGCGAACGAGTCATGTGGCTCTTTTCATCTGCTCTTGGTGGTTCAGGAACTATGACGCAGCTCTCACACTTTGTGAACACCCTGGTTTCTAGAGATAACGCGAAGGCAAGAGCCATGAACTTGTATGAACATTATACAATTATGGGGCAGGGGAAAACCACTACACTGGCAACTGTGTCATTTTCTATGATTTCCAACTCCACAGGATGACTCGTGCTCTGTAATCGGGGCGATTCCCTGTTTTGGTACAAAACTGTTTTAGTATACTGGGATGGAGTGACAGCAATGACATGGCCCCAGCAGTAGTATACGTTTCTGCTTCATCCATTTTTCCAGGCTCTGACAATGGCATTTGAGTCAGCCAAACATCCTTCTTATCCGAGTGTAACAATCCCAGTTGAGTCTCCATTTTGCTACTAAAGACAGAGAGAGAGACAGAGAGAGAGAGAGAGAGAGAGAAAGAGTTCTGCCCTGGCATTAACCACAACAACAACCAAACCTCTTTTTTTCCTGGAGTCACTGGCACAAAACACATTTCAATCCAGGAATCGTAGTTAGAATACTCAACACAGGCAGAAATACTTAACGTAAAACAAACAATCATCATACATCAGACGCAAAGGTCTAAGCCAGGAACATGGAAAACAAAGACATCAATATGTGATAAAGCTATGCGTCGAGACAAAGAAACAGCAGGGTATACACGTAGTCGACAAACTGATCAAGGAGTAACACAGAAACCAATGGCAAACCAATGGCAGGACAGAGGGCTTGTTATGGTGGCTATGTCTGAGACTGGATAAATGATCAGGGTTTGAAAGTAAGAGACAGTTTGTCTATAAACTCTACTCTGCGGTCTTCCTTCGTCTATTGTACAAACGTGTCGGTCACAGAGTTGATAACAAGCCTACAGTAGGAACCTGATTGAAGATAGAACATTACTTCTGCACTTGTCATTGAGATCCCATAATTACTGCTACTGCTAAGCACCATTTATGTCGTCTCTGAGTCCTTGGTTTCCTTCAGTAAAAACTGGAATTCTGTAAAAACCAGATTAAAGGGAAAAAACCCCCCCAAAATGTTTTTTTGGTGCTGGGCAGCCAGAAGCCGAAAGTTTTTTGGCTTGTGCTTCGTTTAGCTTATATTCAATCAGAGTCCAAAAGATATTCCCTCAATTGTTGTTTCTGATGACGCTGGTAGTGGAGAGAGTTCTCTAATCCGCTCGTTGGGTTCAACTGGGTTGAGATCTGGTGACTGTGAAGGCCGTAGTATTTGATTTTATGTCTTTTTTATCCTCATCAAACCATTCAGTGATTCCTTGTGCCTTGTGGATGTAGGAGGGGTCATTCTGAAAGAGGCCAAGCCCACCAGAATCGAAACGTTTCATTTCGTGTGAAATGATTTGCTGTGACTCTTCACACTAAGTGTGAAGAGTCGAACTTCACATTTTGATTTACTGGGTCATTTCATGAAGGCAATTTGTGCATTGTCTCCATCACTGCAGATTGTAAATGATGTGGAAATCATTCATTTACAGTGGCAAGAAAAAGTATGTGAACCTTTTGGAATTTTATGGTTTTCTCCATAAATTTGTCATAAAATGTGAT
>CM022759.1:10971286-11301286 GCA_012411365.1 Ameiurus melas | reverse complement strand
GATGGATGGAAGGATGAATGTGGATTGGATGGAATGGATGGATGTGATGGATGGATGAAATGGATGGATATTGGATGGATGAATAGATGGATGAATAGATGGATGGATGAATGGATGGATGGATGAATGATGGATGGATGATAGATGGATGGATGATGGATGATGGTGAATGGATGAGGATGGAATGGATGATGATAGATGGATGGATATGATGGATGATGAATGGTGGATGGATGGTGGTGTGATGGATGAGGATGGATGATGAATGGATGATGGATGAAACTGTGGATGATGGATATGAACAGGTGGATTGATGGATGGATGGATGAACAGGTGGATGGATGTGGATGATGGATGGAAGGATGATGGATGGATGGATGGATGGATGGACGGATGGATGGATGAATGGATGGATGGATGGACAGCTGGATGGATGAATAGATGGATGGATGAATGGATGGATGGATGAATGGATGGATGGATGAATGTTACCGATTTTCAAAAGATCAAACTGCTTTCATTTCCTGTCACATTTCCTCAGTCTTGTATTTACACTCACATGCACATGTGCCATCAGGAGGATTAGATTTCTGAGCCTCTGTTTCAATCAATACTGTTACTGAGGCGAAGGTAAGATATAGTCGTATTGGGTGTTTTAAAAATAAATGTTATCCTTGTAGTCCTTTTTAAAAGGAGAACAGAGCAGTACGGTTAACTGTTAGCTGCCTAACCCTTTTACAAGCAGTGTGTACCCAGATACATTGGGATGTATGTATATTTATGTATAAATACTGACGACAGACAATGGAAACTGCCAGTGTGTACCGTATAAATATGAGTGTTTAGTGGTACACAGTAATTACAGATATGTTTTCATAGATATGCATTTGGTGTTTGTCTAAAACTGTTTAGCTAAGACCACCACTTATATCAGCATTTACATTTACACCATATAGTCAAAAGGTTGTGAACCCCCAACTATTACACCCATATACTGGAAGCACACAATGTATAAAATGTAGCACTAAAATTTCCCTTCAGTGGAACTAAGAGACCCAAACCTGTTCCAAAACCTGTTCCAAAACCTGTTCCCAAACCTGTTCTAGCATTCCACAAAGTGGACAAAGCGAACTCCATGAAGACATATTGTGTTAAGGTTGGAAGAAGGTGGAAGAACTTCGTAGGTGGCTTTCCATTCAAATTTCATTCAAACCTGTTGTCTGGGCCAGAAAGAAACGAGCCCCAGCCCTTAGAATGGTTATGACTCAAGAACAAGGATCAGGAAGGACAGATGATGGTACACGCTTTATACACACATAATTAAAATATAGATAGAGCAGAGATTGAGAAGAAAATAGGTAAGGGTGTGGGATTTTAAACACAGCGTATGTCATTTTATTATTTTTTTTTATGTTAAGAGAAGTGGAAGTGAAAGATCTGCCAAAGCCAAAAGCCAATCTGGTCCACAGGTAGATCTGACTATTGAACCTGAACGTGTGTTGAATTTGATAGAGATTGAGCTAGAGTGTAAGAGGGTATGACTATTGTAGTGTACAGCCTCAAGTCTCTTGCAGACTGGAACAGGTTCTCTTCTAGGAGTGCCTTGCATTTACCTCCATCCATCTCTGCCTCAATTCTGACCAGTTCTCTTGTCCTAACAACACGATGCCACCACCACCATATTTCAGTGTAGCCATGGTGCTGTCAGGGTGATTGATGAGAGTTTGTGGAGTCTCCAATATGCTTTCTGTCAAACTTTCTGTCCATGATTAAGGCGTATGGTATTCAGGTCTGGTGGTTCCTATTGTTCTCATGACTTGCATGACAAATCTAGGTGTCAGTGTGTATGTGCACATGTGACTACCTGTTCATCCTCTGTGGTCAATCTTTCCAAGCTTATTTGATTAGCAAAAGGAGGGTCATTGAGCGTCTGTTGTTGCTATGATTTGGTTTGTTCTAAAAAGAATGTTTTTAATGTTTTATCTCTCGCACTTTATCTGCAGGTGATCCCTCTCTCTGTACTCGAAGATGGATGGCAGTGAGGACGAGTGTGTGCGCTTTTTGCACTACGTAGAGGACATCGGCTTGAGGGCCTACGATGAGCTGGTGATCCAAAATGCATCAGACATTGCACGCGAGAGCGACCGAGTGCGCAACCGCCAGCATTGGGCATACCTCCAGGAGCAGAGCCAGAAGAAAAGACGCCAGGAGGAGGCCATCAAGAGGTATCCACCTTCTAACGGTTCAGATGCCAGATCATCTATTGCTATTGAAACATGCAGTGTGCTTGCTAGTGAGCTCCTTAGCTGGTTAATGGTGGCACAGCTGTATGCCAGTCTATTGCAGGGCACATATTCACATTCTCGATTAGACCTTGAGGTACTTTGGCATTGCAACTCCACAGATACTCTGGATGGAACCAGGCTCCCATGAAACATCCATCAGATCCACCAATGGTGACTGTAGTGCACCTACACCTAGGGTTAACCTAGGTAATTATGTAGTTGTGTTTCCCATATCCTTACTGCCACTGCTTATGGATAAGATCATTAGGACTTTCTTCTCAGATTGTTTTCTCTTGGTGTTTTCTGCCCATGTGTTCTGACTGCGTATCGCTCATAATCGCAGTGCATTTTGGGTAAGAGGAAGCCTCCGAGTCTGCTTCGAACGCAGCATTTAAAGGCGTGCAATTCAGAATGAGAAAATGGACCACGAGCGAATGATTTGGAATCAACTAATCACCATTTTGCAGTCATGAGGGTTGGCGTTTTTCGGATTTTTCTTGACTTGTTCTGCAGCGTGATGATTTTCATCAGAGTCTGGATAATAAAAAGCAGCAGCTTTACATAATTATGCTTCAAGGTGATTTCATGCAGAACAGTTTCCACTGCGTCAGGCAAAGCACAGCGTAAGAGCATGTGTCAGTGCAGTGTATTTGTGTGCGTGTGCAAGTGTGTGTGTGTGTGTGTGATAGTTTCAGCGATAGAGATCGATAAGGATATGGCTGTATACCAGAAATACAATGTCACTGCACCACTGAAACCATACACTCTTGAATCCACGGATGAAGACAGATGAGTGTACAAGTGTGTGTGGTTTTTGGGTGTATGTGTGTGTCTGTGTAAGCAAGTGTAATAGACGTTCTAAAGTCTATATAAATAACAATGGTTGGCCTGAATTATAATGCAAACGAATGTAAATAATATGCAAATGCTTTGTTGTTCTATTAAACAAACACACACACACACACACACACACACACACACACACACATTTCTAGATTATTTATCTCACTCCTTAATATCATTCTTTCATCTCAGGTTACAGTCTGCACTTCTTCCTGCTTTGACAAATAGCCGATTACATGATATCCTGAACTCCTTCTCGTGTTCTTCTCTCTTTCATCTCAACACTTCCAGTTTTCTGTGCTGCTCGTCTTCTTCTCCTCCTCCTCATGTCTCAGTTCTTCCTATTTTTCTTCTTCCCCTCGACCTTCCGCTCTCGTTTCCTCTCTTTCCCTCATTGGTAAAATGATATACCCTTCCCTTTCCCCTTCCCCTCTCTTTCTTTCTCATATGGAGATGACACCACTTATCCCCCCATTACACTGTGAAGAGTCTCTGCAGCTTTGTGAAGAAGAGAGCTTCTTCAAACACACTCGCACACACACACACACACACACACACACACACACACACACGCACGCACGCAGAGACAGGGAGAGGATTAGATTTGATGTTACATCACTACTATTAAATATTACTACTGCTATGGCTGTGGGGTTAATCCAAAACAGAGGATCCTGACACACGTCTACTGGTCTCTGGATCTTCTGACTCGGAAATTTCTGCACGTATGACTCACGTTCTGCTACTATGGATGGTCCCACACGCATACCCAGCATTCCCAGATCTTGCCCTTGCTTCCGTGGATAATCTGTCCTAGATACTGTAGATTTCTTGCTAACTGCTGCTGTAATAATAATAATAATTATTATTATTATTAACATTTTCCCGTGCCAATCCCAAGTTCGAACGTTGTGTCAGTATTTACGCAGGGAAAGTTATTCGTATTCCGAGTTGGGTTATGCATCAGAATATGCAAATCGTCTCCATTTATCATAGCCCACTCCTTGATTGCCAAGGTTGCCAGATTTCTTTTTGGGGAGAAGACTGGGTTTATCGATAGCATCTATACCACTGCTTTTAAACCTGAAAAAGTTTGGGGATAGAAAATGCAGACTGAAGAAGGAAAAATTTAACATAAAAGCCATATATATATATATATATATATATATATATATATATATATATATATATATATATATATATATATATATATATATATATATAAAGAGTAATGATGATATATGAATATGATATATGACAAACAACAACAACATTGAAATAAACATCTATTAGGAGTCTGGTATATTGCCAAAATATTGTTTGATACTACTGTAAATAACCATAATACTTCAAACTGAAAAACACAAACAACTTTTGAATTTTATCTGAAGACAAAATAGTAAAAATATTTTTATAAGCAATAAAACTTTCAGGCATGCCGTTATAGAAAACTCAAACAACAGACTCGTGTTAGGGTTAGGGTTAGGGTTAGGGTCCTGGAGTGTTTTTGTGTTCTTACACTACAGAGATTTAACAATGATTGCAATTATTTATTAATTAATTAATTCATTCATCCATTCATTCATTAACACAACATTGTATGTTTTATCGATTTATTGTTACGTTTATACATTGTTCACAAAACAGTACAGTCCCTGTTATGACTTACTGAACTTTATAGCAGCTATAAACGGTTGGATCATCTCCGAAGACTTTCCCATCTCTGACAGTGGAGACTCCTTCCGTAAGTGTTAAGTAAAGTCTTCTCACAAAACGCTGTCACTGTATCAACGATCAATGTACTCAAACCGACGCATCAGAATGAGCAATTTAAACTCCAGCGGTCACGATTATAGAAAAAGAATCCAGTCCGAGTCGAGACTTCGGCAGTGCTGTGGTGTAAAAACGTGTAGACGGCGTTCTGTTATAAACAATCGTACTAATCATACACTCTTCTGCTCCAACGACCAAAAGCAGCCAGTGATGAGTTTTTCGTTCACCTTTCGCTAACTTTCATGCCCTCCCGTATGGTGTTTAAACGGCATCTTTTAATAGAGCGCCGTTAGTTGCGCCCACAAAACGGCATCGGGGAGCGTGCGGATACATCTTACTGCAGATGTGTGAAAATGTCTTTTCTTTGGCCTCGTCTCGTTATTATTAGAATCCGCTGTAAACAAGTGTGAAATGAAGAGCTACTTTATAGGCAAGGCGGCCAAGTCACGAGAATAGATTGGTAAAGTGAGAGAAATGTTGGAAATTATTTGAAATTAACACGAACGTAATGACTATTCATGAACAGGGGTGGTTCTAGGGTTTATTTAGTAAGGGGGGGGGGGGTCACCTCCAGTGAGAATGTATGAAAATAGAAATACTTCTGCAGATGAATGTAGACATGATGGTGGTAGTTTCTAAACACAGACTCTCCAGTGTTTAGCAATAAAAGGGGGTGAAAGGGTACTTCTTTATTTACAACTCAGAAGACTTTTGCCATTTTGTCCTGACTATCTCTCACCTGGTGCTTGTTTTTTTTCTCTCTTTTTTTTCTCTCTCTCTATATATATATATATATATATATATATATAGAGAGAGAGAGAGAGAGAAGAGAGAAAGATATATATATATATATATATATATATATATATATATATATATATATATATATATATATATATATATATATATATATATATATATATATATATATATATATGGTAAGATGACGATGACCCTTGTTTGTGAGGTTCCTGGTATAGCGTTCTGTATATTAGCCGTCAGAGGGTTTGGGTAGAGTTGCACGAAAGCCACAAAATTCAGTCTGGTTTTAGACGTCGTCCCAGGTGACGGTAGCAGCACAAGCTCAGAGGTAAGGTAGATTTCCTTTTTGCCAAGAGTAATGGCATGTGAATGTTTTGCCTGATTGAAGACCAGACATAGCATTGCATTTAGGAACATCTGTGATGGTTTATTAATGTAGCCTGTAGAGAATCGTACGCAGTCAGGGACAAAAACAAAAAAAACATGGCATCCGGATGAAATGATGGCTAATATACACTAACACACTCTTTAATGTTTTGAGAAACTCAGACCATTCAGGAGGCTGTGTATAAGATCTGGGATCAGGGTTTGCACGCCACCTTGTATGATTTGCATCTTTAAGAATATTTTGGAGATGATCCCAGATCAGTGCTTGATGGCACACACACACACACACACACACACACACACACACAAACACACAAACATACAAACACACACACACTGGCAGTGAGAGGGTCAAAGTCATACCTCATCAGGCTTGGAAGGGGTGCGTTACTATAGAGACAGAGGGCTGAGTTGCCATGGCAACAGTGGGCTTGGTCTTCAGCCTCTCCTCTCTATATTTAGCTTGCTCCACACCCTCATGAGGGTATACGCACACACACACAGACAGACAGACCCACACACACACACACACACACACACACACACTCAAATGCCACCTGACTCAATGTCAGAATTGAAAGTGAAGAGAAATAAATCAGTGCTTTCTTTTTTTACTTTCTTTCTTTCTTTTTCTGTCTTTCTTTCTCTCTTTCGAACAACCAAAAATGAGATGCAATCTCATACAAACACGGCATTTTAAAATAAATGAAAAAGCAAAAAAAGTGTCAAATCCTTAAATTTTGTACTTGTGTATGAGTTTGTGTGTAGTGACAGAGCGAGTGCGAGACGGATTAACAGATAATTAACAAAAATGATGGCTTTCATTTGAATTAAGATAAGTAGCAGTTATTAACTGTTATTAGTTATTAAGTAAAGAGCCGTTGTATGGGTTTTTAATGAATTCTTCCATATTATTATTATTATTATTATTATTATTATTATTATTATTATTATTATTATTATTATTATTATCGTGACCTTGCAGACAGCCTGTCAGTCAGGTTCCAAACAGCACCCCAGTAAAGGAAACCTAAAATAAACCGCATGATCTCATGCTTTCTCATAATCTTTCTCTCCAGTACTGTGTCAGACGTTTGGACTGCAGCGTATGCATTTTCACACCACAGCAGGGTTACCAGGTCTCAGCAAAATCTCCAGGCCAACTATGTGTCATAAATTGCACAAGTCTTGAAACTAGTCCCAAAAAGTCCAGGCATTGAAAAAGGAAGATGATTTTTTTTTCATACTTAATCTATCTTTTCTTGGCAAAATCGCACTCACACGAAATAGTTCTGCGCACTCTTTTGCAGCGATGTTTGTCGGTAAATGAGTAAACGTTTTAGCTGTACTCATATTTGACGCATGTAAATCGAATGCGCATTGTGTTGCGATGATGACACGTGACACGTCTTAGCCGAATCTGTGGAAAATCTGCGGTAAAAACTTGCAAGGTCCTCAAACTCAGAATATTATGGAGTTTGCTTTATTTTGCATTCATTTCTGCGATCCTGAAGGGACTGATGGATGGAATGATCGTTCGGACATGGTTTCAGGGTGTAACAAGGTAACTAGTACAACAGCATGACTGCATTCTCTGGCAGGTCCTGGGTGTGCCCCGTGGTCCAGTGGGACATGTCTGTTAGATCCCTACTGGGAGCCAACCAGACGGTATGCTTGTCACCACCTCATCGGAGTCCTCTCAATTCAGAGGAGCAGTAACTCTACTCCAAGGTTCTCCAAGACCCTGAGGCGCCCTATCAACCCTGTGGAGGAACCTTTTTTCCACTTCCTGTAGTTGCAAAATCTTATTCTTTTAGTCACTCCTGCTTAATCCCAATTAATTCCAGTTCTATTCCAGTTCAAGGGCTGAATACTTACGCGTGGCGCTGTAACTACTTATCATGATGTTGAAATATTTATAAAGAGACAGTACATGAGTGATCGAAACCAAGAGATGGTATGGTTTGTTCCAGGCTATTAGCTCCATTGCTGCAGGCACTCAAGCATAATGTTGCTCTTGAAAAGATGTGATAATGTACACAGCAGCACATGAAAATGTAAATGTATTTAAAGAACAGTCTCACATCACACACTAAAGAGTGTGATAAATGGACGAGGCCTTACTGGTGCTGATAGTAACGGAGAGATGAATAGACACTTTGGGGATTGATGCATTGCCTCACCAGAGGGAAACTGTGGTTACATCAGCAGAGCGCAAGTCAATTCCTCCATGTGCAACGTCAATACCTTACCCACAATCCATATCACTGAAAACGCAGGCAGCAACCTTTGCAGTCTCAGTATGGACACATTTTGAAATATTTAACACACTCTTATATTACATGCTGAACACACAAGTTCAGAAAAATCCTATGTTTAATGAGTCTATGTTTAACTTACATTTGCAATGTGTTGTGCCTAGGATAAGCAAAGATCATGCCTAGAGGGATCGTAAATTGAACAGATACCTGAACTTATATACATCAGGATGGACAAGTGACTGATTGATTAGCTAACCCACAATTCTAAGCTCCAGTGCAAGTCGGTTGCATAGAAAGCTGATTTACTATCTAAAACGCAGTAGCTAAAGTAACGTAATAACGTATCTCCAGCTATGAGACCTAGCAAGTTAAGTGCATTAACACTGACTAAGGGCAAACGAAAAAGTATATGAATCCCCAGAAAGTGGGCAACGATATAGATATTTTCTGTCTTAATCCCAAGCTGACCATGGGATGCTAGCAGGAATTATATGTATATGACGACTTTGCTCTTTGTTTCGTCAGTGATTCCACATACCTCCTGATTCCGGAAAGTATAAATATGCCAAGTATAAACATGCTCTATCGCCAAACCTCGGCTGATTCGTGTAGTGTAGCATGTGAGGGGATTTGTTAGAATGTGCTATATTTACAACATTGCAGTAGTGTCACAATGCAGTGAAGCCCATTATGTTAACACCTACACCTGCACTGCAGCAAACACCGTGTGCTCATGATTGTTTTTGTTTCTGTCCTAGTCCTGTTTCCACCTCTGTCCTGTTTTTACTTTGTTGCCTGACTGTGTTCACCTGTTTTATGTTAGCTCTTGATCCGTTTGCCTTCCGTGTCACTGTTCACGGTAAAATCGTATCCAAGTCATGTTTTCCGAGCTCTGCGTTACGTTGTACTTTCGACCCTCGGCTGTTTCCTTCGTCTCCAGTTACGGATCACACCGAATTAAACCCGTCCTTCTGTTTCGAATCCTGAGCATCGCTACAGACTCTGGTTACGATTTTTTATTTGCCCCAATGAAAGCACTTCTGAGTTGTTCACATCCCACCCAGATTTCTATCCATTACACTCTACCCAATATTGCCGTGGAAAAGGAAAGACAGGATGAGAGAGACATGAAGGAACAGTGCAAATGAGAGACGAGTGAAACGTGGGAAAAAAAACGACATGACATTCACTGACAATAAAATGCCACCTCAGTCTTCATTTATTGCATGAGACACACACTCAATTAATTTGTTTGCGTGTTCGTGTGGGTTTGTGTAGGTGTGATTTATTTAGTGCCAGTGTGAATAAATCCTGTCTGCCCTTTAGGATGGAAAGAGAGAGAGAGAGAGAGCGCATCAGACATTATTTTCTGTGGGTTTATATTTGTTTCTCTGTTGTCTGTTGACACTTCTCTCTCTCTCTCCCTTTCTTTCTCTAATGTAGTGATGGATAGATTCGAAGATGAATGGGTGGTGGGAAAAAAACAACACTTGAACGGAGAATAGATTTCAAGAATAGATTGCATCTGGTTTCATTGCTTTGTTTCACTTCTCTCTCACGTTGTACTACAGCAGGTACAACATATCGAGTTTAAAGTGTGTGATCTGATGTTTTCTTTATTTATTCGTTGACTTGACATATTTTTACATTCGTGTTCATTTTCTTAAAATTTTAATGGATAAATCGTCGATAATCCACGATGGGACACGCCGTCATAATGACGTTGGTTATTTTTCATTTGGAAGCGTGAAAAATCCTAAATAATCCCTTTTAAAATGTTTGTCTAAAGTTTATACTATGTTTTTTTTAATCTTTGAAAGAGAGGGAGCTAAGCCCATTCAGAAAAGCTGCCTCTGCTCCATGATGAAGTGAACGATCACTAAAAGACACATTAAGAGAGAAATTGTTCCCTGCTGCTCCAACGGTCCACCAGCCCACTGCTCCACCGCCCCACCACTCCACCATTTCAACAGCCCAACACCCCACCGCTCCATCGCTCCACCAGTAAACCGCTCCACCAGTCCACCACTCCACCAGTCCACCGCCACACCAGTCCACCGCTTCCCCAGTCCACCACCCCACCAGTCCACCGCTCCCCTAGTCCACCAGTCCACCTCCCCACCAGTCCACTGCTCCCCCAGTCCACCGCTCCACCAATCCACCTACCCACCAATCCACCTATCCACCAGTCCACCGCTCCCCCAGTCCACCGCTCCACCAGTCCACCACCCCACCAGTCCACCGCTCCCCTAGTCCACCAGTCCACCTCCCCACCAGTCCACCGCTCCCCCAGTCCACCGCTCCACCAATCCACCTATCCACCAGTCCACCGCCACCAATCCACGCCCACGAGTCCACCGCTCCCGTAGTCCACCAGTCCACCTCCCCACCAGTCCACCGCTCCACCAGTCCACCGCTCCACCAATCCACCTACCCACCAATCCACCTATCCACCAGTCCACCGCTCCCCCAGTCCACCGCTCCACCAATCCACCACCCCACCAGCCAACCATTCCATGGCCTCTCTTTGTACTGAAACATCACTGTTGCCCACTACAGTTTTTTCATGAGCAAAGTTAATGATGTGATTTGAGCTGCACTTGGCAATATGGTCAAGCGTTAATGTGGATCTTTGGAGATTATGCTGCATTTCAGCTAATTATGCTGTGGATGCCCCAGCTGACAAAAAAAGTTCCCCAGGACGACCAGTAAATGGCCTCTACGTACGTCCCCCGAATGTCCAGCAGCCATTCAGGACGCTTAGGGGACATTCGCTGAAATTAACACATTCAGTAGTGTTATGATTTGATATCCTCTGACGTCCCCAGAATGTCCGCCAGCAAATGTTATAAACCAGACCAAATGTGAACCTAAGTTTACGTTCACATCATCCAGGGGGACATCCCGTTTGCTGGGGTATACACCGGTGTACATTTGCAAACAACTACTTTAATATTATAAACAAATGTAGGTCCAGACCTGATGAGCCTTTGTCAGTATCGTGTTGTTGATGTTTTTTTCTTCCTGCCAACTGCTCTACACAACCTGGCGACAGCCGATGGCTTCATAAATGTGTTATTTAGCTCCTAAAACACAGTATACAGAGTTGTGTTAAACTCTATTTCTGTCTTCATTCTGCATTTTCTAGCCCCAGGCTTGTGTTTGTGTTTAAACTCAAAGGGGTCCTCAAATAATCTGGCTATTTTACCGCAGGCAAAGAGGTTTTTGTTCTGGATCTTTCCACTGATGTAATACGTTCAATCCAATTTGACATTTACTACAACTTTCATAACGGTGGGTTGTGATTTGCACCACTGGAACAAAATTCCAATACAATGAATAAATAAAATAAAGTAAATAAATAAATCACAAACCTAGTGAGGCTTCATGGATCTCTGCGGCTGCCCGGACCCCGCTCTGAGGCCCTTTCAGCCAAACTCGTCTCTGACTCTTCAACTCAATGAAATTCTCTTAACATCAGAGGCAAGAACTACACGCTAATAATTTGAATGGCTTAAGTACTTGTATAACCAAACTACGTGACTACTGACGTAACTTTTGGAAGTTCGGACTCGCCAACTCTGAATTTTGGACTACTTTTTGTTTTATCTTTGGACCATTACAAATTCAATAGCAAATTCTGATTTTAAATTCATTTCAAGTCAAATGTATTTTTTGTCCCTCTCTCTTTGACATTCTGCTTGCCTGTGTATGTCGTATATAGGATGGGCGACGAAGTGGCCAGGGTGGCAGATGGAGGGGCTTACACGGGTAAACACTTCCGCATGGGCTTCATGACGATGCCGGCTCCCCAGGACCGGCTTACGGCACCGAGCGGGCCAGGCTTCACCGTACGCTCCCAGTCTCTGCATTCAGTGGGAGGCAGTGAGGAGGAAGGCGGCAGCCCGACCCTACGTAAACAACCCCCGCCCAAACCCAAACGAGACCCCAACACCAAACTGAGCACCTCATCTGAGACAGTCAACACCACCCTAACTGCAGGCAAGGAAGCGAGTGATGGTAAGAGTCCTTTCAGACCTATAGTGTGAATACTGACTATTTATTAATTAACCGTGGTCGTGTCATTTTAAACAATTACGAACGAACATCTAGAACAATAAATTGTTAAACGCGAGTTAATTGACTCTCTAATATCATTGCTGACACTGGAGACTCCTTCCAAAAATGTTAAATAAAAACAGCTACTAAAAAATAAACAAAATCAACATTTGCACGCATATTTTGAACATCCCTTACAAATCCCTGTGTATGTTGTTACTATGAAAGCGAGTAAATATTAATACAAAAGCATTACAAAGCATTAATACAGACCTCAAAGCCAGAGAGACTCTCAGAGCCGCTGTTGTAGGAAATGAATCAACACCTTTTGACCAATCAGAATCAAGCATTCAACACGGGTCCATTCCTTAGCGTATTTAGCCATACCTAACTTCTACCATGTGATGTGCTATTCATTTACATATGTGACTGGCTGCCGTGTTGTGACATCACAATTTGACCTCCCTGAATTTGTTTACATGTAGTGAAAAATTCTCGTTTTCAAATAGGTATTGTTTATTTTTTTAATGATTGTGACAAAACCTGCCATCTTAGAGGATCCATTTGTTTAAAAAGGATCTTTTGAGTGCTGGGCTGCTTTAAGATTTGAACTCAGATGTTTTACTCAAACCCAAATAAGTTGCTTTTTATCAAATACAACAGTATAACATTTAAGTTTGGTTTACCGGAATGGCGCGGTAGAATAAGGTCAGCTCTGATTGGTCACCCTGGCGTCTCCAGGCAATCTTATTGGTCAGTTGATATTGATATGAATAGGGGTAATTGTTGGTGTGGGTAACTTTCTGGGTCAGCATGTCGTTCTGGGAACTGACCGCTGACGGAATCACAGCATAACACGGGTCATGACTCATGAGTCATGGGAAATGTTTCTAGGAGATGGCAGAGCAGAAGTCAAGCTCTCTCGGTCACACACACACACACACACACACACAAAGCCTCAGAACATTAAAAATCTATGAATGTCTCCCAAAAAGTGTGCTGTAAGCGGTTTGGGTGAATCCACTGGGTCCTGTATCAGATTAGTGCTTCACTGGACTGAATCCAGACTGCGGAGCTATTTCAAGCACTTCACCATCTCATTCTTACACTTTCACTGCTCACCCACGCACACAGTCACACACACACACTACAGCACATGTTCATTCCTAAATACGCACACTTTAACTCTAACTCCAGACTATACTTACCCTTGAATTTAAACAGAATAGATGAAGGAGGACACAAATATTTAAATGATATGGCAAGAGGACCACACTATTTATAGGGGTGCCAACATTTACGGATTAGCTTGAGATAACTGAGACATCTGAAAATGGCATTGTGCTTTTTCAGCCGATGCAGAAATATACAAAAACGAATATACAGTCCCGAAATATACGAAAGTATTGGAACGGCAAGGCCAATTATTTTGTACACATAAGACGTTTACGTTTGAGCTCAAAAGATGACAATGAGAGGATAGAAGATCAGAATTGTGTGGTCTGCCACCAAAGGTGCCACGTTCGGAGTTGTTTAACCCAGCTGGATGTAAATATTAGGAAATGATGAAATTACTGATCAGTCATCGCTTGAGCTCAAACCCAAAACAAAACGAATTGGTCTTGCTGTTCCAGTACTTTTGAGAGGACTGCATGTTGTATATTTAAATAGAGACTTGCCTCAGGCTGAGTTATTCCATTACCTTGTGTTGCTTTTTCATCTTGGATCCAAGCTGTGAAGCTCTTAAACAGGTGGAATGAATTTGTCAGGTTTTGAGAGGAAATAAAGATTAACATAGAGTATCGTAGACTTTGTTAGATTAGATGTTCGTTACCTTAGTCATTGTTCATGTCATGTCTCCTGTTTTGTTTCGTTAGTTTAGTTCACTGGTTTCTCCGCTACCAGTCCCTCGCTCAGGTTTATGTTTCATGTTTAGTATCTCGAACCCTGTTTTACGTACCATGACCTTGATCTCTGCCCGGCCCTGTATATGCCTGTTTGCTGTTCGCCTGACCTTCATCTGTTTTTGGATTACGCGTGTGGATCATGTTTTGGATTTGTCTGCCTGTCTCTCTCTTAAAATAAACAACTGTTCATTTGCATCCATCCTATTTCCACTCCTTCATGATACGTGACACATCTTTTGTCTCGAACAAATCTGTCCTGAAGCCGTTTCCAGTTTCTACTGATGGTTTCTTTGTGAAAGCTAACAGAACACATCACGTTTCTATAGATATTCCATTGCTGGTTGATCGGAGTGCAGAGCCAATGGCGTATCGTATAGACTTCGATGGAGAGAAACTAGCCTCTGCGCTTGCCATGCATTATAAGTTGTACTGTGACCCTTTTCCAGATGCAACGATGCATGAAGTCGTACTTTGAGTAGCTCGGAGCATATGTGCTTGTGTAGATATATAGGGTATGTTTTGGCCCTTAGTCTAATTGTAAGTAACTGGCCCTGCCTTTGGGTTTTATGGCATTTTCATTTGCACGGAAGCCAACATCTCATCCTTCTCTCTATCTCTCTTCTTTCTTTAATGCTGTGTTTGAGGAGAAGTTGCAGTTTGTAATTGCTCTTCTACAACCTGTAAAAGTCACGGTAACTTGAACTTCAAGCAAATTTCAACAGGTTAACTTGGGGTAGTCTGTACACCTGTTTATTCATGCAATTATCCAATTAGCCATTATCTCCAGTTCTTCAGCTATGCAGTTTCAGTGAGCCTGTGCCCATTGTAGCCTCTGATTCCAGTTCTCAGTTGGCAGGAATGGTCAGTTCATGTGGTCTTCTGCTGTTGTAGCGCATCCGCTTCAAAGCCTGACGTGTTGTGCATCATGAGATGCTTTTCTGCTCAACACGGTTGTACAGAGTGGTTATTCGAGCTACCGTTGCCTTCCTGTCAGCTCGAACCTGTTTGGCCGTTTTCCTCGGACCTCTTTCATCAACTCTCAGCATCACTGAAGTACCTCTTACTGAGGGGGATTTTGTGTGGAGTGTGTGAGGCAAAGATCTAGTTCAGCAAGGGTTAATAAAAGAATGATTCGCCAGGGGGGAAATCTGTTCTCGGGTCTGGAGATGTAGGCACAAACTGCTGCCAGATGGCAGAAGTGCAAACAGATGATGACAGGAGTGAGTGCGAGCTTTGAAGATGCTGGTTGCTTTGCTTAGACAGCATGCGTCGTAGAGCTCCTTCAGGGCTGGACGCTGGAGTCCAATGATTTTCTGTGTACTGCAGGATGACCTGCTGTGGAGCTTTATCGTCTGGCAGTGTGCTACTGGCATACCGCAGAGCAACGTTAGCATGCGCTACGTGGGAAATTATGTTGGTAGCACATTAGAGGTCCCCTGAGATGTTGACACCCAACAATGTACAAGCATACTCAATACATCCAGACTTTCTGATGAGCCC
Source organism: Ameiurus melas (assembly GCA_012411365.1). Taxonomy (NCBI): domain Eukaryota; kingdom Metazoa; phylum Chordata; class Actinopteri; order Siluriformes; family Ictaluridae; genus Ameiurus; species Ameiurus melas. The sequence continues at coordinate 11,285,509 of CM022759.1, read as the reverse complement.
TTCGTGTCTTACCGGTTGGTGTTTTTACCCGAGGTTTTTACCCGAGCACCACCTCTCTTTAATGTTCCGTAAATAATACATGATTATCTGAGATACGATGAGTAATCGAATGGGTGATCTCAGTGTACCATAAGCATTCCCAAAAAAATCTAATTTGAACTGTCAAAACAAATCTTTGACAGGGAAATCTTTCTAGGAATTAGTTGCTGATAGCGCACACAAACACATACACACAAATAGTATCTATCAAGCCAGTGATATTACAGATGCACACAAACAGCTGCTCACAGCCTCCCCGAGAAGCAGAATAAACAGCCAAAAAGTATGTCATGACCTCGTTTCTGGAGCGAGAGACAGCGTGATTTATCGGGCCTTTTTAGGAACCTCTTCCAGAGTCATAACCATCGGATATACTCTGTGTATACAGCACACGTTGGAGCTGTGACACAAGACATGTGTCATAACTGTAAATCAAAGAACTCAGGATTCAGGACTATGTGTGAGAGTGGGTGTGACAGTTTACTTTGGCTTGCTTTTGGGTGCGGCACTGCAGTCCTCCTCTTCAATCCTCCCTCTGTTGGGGATTAATAAAATCATGTTGTCGTGTCTGCTTCAATGAGTGCGTCACTGAGATCCAGTGCTCAGCTGATGCACATCCCTGCAGCCCATGTGATTACATAACACACACACACTGCATTGGCAGTCCCTAAAGAGAGAGGTTAGTCAGGGTGCCCTTGACTGGGGATGTGTGTGGGGAGATGAGCAGAGAGAGAGAGAGAGAGAGAGAGAGAGAGAGAGAGAGATTACGTACATGTCTGCCAGCTGATAAAATCAGAGCAGAATTCATTGACAAATGACCTACTTTCTACACTCTATTCATATTCTGTCTCACATGACTCTGTTTTTGCTGTAGGTATTCTGTTGTCATGGTCGCTCACCACCGCACCCCCCACCCCAACACACAGGATAACCTTTTTACTTCGCATAAAGCGTAACACAGTGACTATGTTTACATGGACAGCAGTAATCAAATTATTGACCTTACTCTGATTAAAGATTATAATGTGATTAAGGTGTTTACATGAGTCACTTTTAGAATACTCCTGTCATGTTCCCGTTTTACATGTTTTAGAACATAATTAGATTAACAGCCCACGTCATTACGTCACCACACCACGCCGACCGACGTCCCTCCAGAATTTCACATATCAACATACAGTTCGTCTTCGTTATGGTACCGTATACAGTTTTGGGTGTCTTTATTTACATTTTTTTACGAATGCTTTAAGTGCAGTTAATTAGTTGTCATGCTATACGTGCTAATAGGCAACTGCTTGAAGCCGTGGATGTGTACCAAATCGCATAGTTACCATTGATATAGTAGCCGAGATACATGTATTTTTCCCCACCACAGGCCTATAGTGGGAAAGTATGTGATTTGGGATGCAGCTGAACTCTCTTGTTCACTGTAAGACCTAAAACTGCCATGTGTGATCGTGTCCTGTTGCAAAATGCGGTGAAAACGCTCACACGACGTTCATAATGTGATTAAGATGTTTACATGTCTGTAATACACGTCCATAATGCGACTAAAACAGGAGTACTCCACCGGTCTTAATTAGATTATTGCTTACTTCGATTATGACCTTAAATAGATTAAGGTAAGTAAAAATCGCTGTTTACATGGTAGTTTCTTAATTAGAGTATGGTCTTAATCGGGTTAAGAGTGGATTATTGATGTCCATGTAAACACAGCTAATTAGTTTATTAGTTAATGTGATAACGAATACAACCACAAGCAGGATGTTCAATTCCAATCTGTTAAATTCACAAGCATAAACACAACAACCCTATTGTACTCGAGTGCATAAAAAAGTCGAAAAGATCAAACACATGAAGCTTCAAACACTATTATGTGCTCAATGTCACTAATGAACCCAAACACTGTGTAACGTGGAACAGAAAATAAAAGCAACACAGCTGATAAAAGTCGATTGCTCATCACAGTGCTAACATCCAACGTAATTCCATCCATCCATCCATCCATCCATCCATCTATTTTCCATACCACTTATCCAACACAAGGTCATGGGGAGCCTGGAGCCTGTCCCGGGGGCTCTGTGCATGAAGCAGGGGACACCGTGGACGGTGTGCCAACCCATCACAGGACCCAAACACACAGCCATTCACACATTACGGACAATTTAGAAATGCTAATCAGCCTACAACGCACGTCTTTCGACTGGGAGAGGAAACTGGAGTACCAGGAGAAACCCCCAGAAACACGTGGAGAACATGCAAACGCCACACACACAGGGAGGAGGTGAGATTTGAACCCCCAAACCAGGAGGTGTGAAGCAAATGTGCTAACCACTAATCCACCCCCAGAAACAGAATTCTTTCATTCTTTTAAGAATAAAATGTTTTTAATACCTATTACAACACAGTGCTAATGATTTCTAGTAAACTATTATTTCTATGCTAACAACAACAGATTTATTTAGTGTTTTTTGGAAGGAGTCTCCAGTGTCAGTGTTTTGTACCATTCAGAGGTATCTTTAATCTGTACAAGGCTGTAACTTTGTGCTTTTGTGGTTTCTCTGTAACATGAAAAGGAGAGAATGTAACTATAAAAATGATGCTATGAATTATGTTATTATGCGTCTTTCTTTAACAAATAAAAAAATGGGGAGTGTTGACATATTGCTAAAGTAGAAGTGGAACTTTAGGGTGATAACAGTAACTCTCGATTATTTTCAGACATAGAAACCATCTATAAAGAATTCAGGATGTAGAAAACTCCTTATGTTGCTCATTGAAGTGACGTGTACTATACTGATACTGCAGCTTTATTTTCCGCAGCGTCCAAGAGTCGTCCATGCAGTGAGGAATATCGTCGCATGCCTCCGCCCAAACCTAAGCGCAACCCCAACACTCAGCTCAGTACCTCCTTTGATGAATCCTACATCCAAAACCATGGCATCAAATTCAAGTCCGCGTCTTTGCCTCGGCGACAGAAGAAGAAGTCAATGTCCCAGAATCAAAGCCCCGCCTTAGACACTGATGAGGAAGCAGAGCCAGTCTACATAGAGATGGTGGGAAATATCCTACGAGACTTTAGCCACTTTACTGGGGGTAATGCTGATGAAGAGGATGATCAGGGAGAGAGCGTGTATGAGGAGATGAAATACCCCACCTATGAAGAAGCTGCCCTATCAACTGAACATGTCCAGGCACGCTGGGACCCAGGCCTAGCTCCTGCGATTTCAGATATGGACTTAACGCGATCGTCAGTCCCTCGTGGCTCACTTTGTGACATACCTGCCCCCTTTCCTAACTTACTGACTCACAGGCCTCCCCTGTTGGTGTTCCCCCCTGCACCCACTCAATGCTCCCCAAATTCAGATGAATCCCCCCTTACTCCTCTGGATGTCACCAAACTTCCTATGATAGAGAACGTTGGGTATGGCAAACCTGGTTCTTCCCCAACAACTGCTGATTCTGGTCAACCCTTGCCAGCACAGCAGTCTTTGGGGCAACAACACCATCACCATCATCATCACCATCATCATCATCACCATAAGAAGTCATTAGAGAGTAAAGATTCTTCATCCACCCATACAATAACAGTATCTGGACGTTCCTCGGCTCCACCTCTACCATCAGCTCTATACAAAAGTGGTGGTTCATCAGCGGCTCATGGTTATCCTCGCAGCCACTCTGCATGCCCATCCCCTATCAGCATGGGCCGCTCTTTGACCCCCCTCAGCCTCAAACGTCCACCACCATATGACGCTCTGCTGACTGGCACGATTCCCCGCAGTGCCTCGGGAGTGTCGCACGGCTCTCATGAAAGCGGACGTCTTTCAAACTCCTCCAGCATCTATGGTGGATCAATGCAAAATGTTTCCACTGCATCAGGGGGATCGGGGGGGTCTAGTTCAGGGTCAGGAGGCCGTGGATGTCGAACACCAACCAGTCCACTGGACGAGTTCAGCAACTTGTTTTCCTCTAGCAAGAACATGCTGAGGAAAGGCTCTGGAGGGTGCAAGAATAAGGAGTTCACTGAGAGTAAGTTAGACTTGTTTTATTTAAAAAAATAATAATGCTCTGTTGCATAAAAACTTAAATTGTATGACTGATTTGAATGCACACTAACTCCCAACCACAACATTACCCCTAAATTACCTCTAAACTTAATAACCCAACCTTAACATTAAACCCCAACCATAACTCTTAACCCCAACCCCAATGCTAACTCCCAACCCCAACCTTAACCCTAAACCCCAACCCTAGCTCTTAACCCCAAGCCTGATGCTAACTTCCAACCCCAATCATAACCCTTAACCACAACCCTAACTCTTAACCCAACCCCAATTAACCCAAAACCACAACCTTAAAGCATATCCTAACTCTAACCTGAACCCTAAACCCCGGCTCTAACTCTAAACCACCCCACCCACCACCCTACTCACCAACCTACTCCTAACCCTATACCTGCTTTTCAATCGCAATGACTGACGTTTACGATTACAATGTCAGCTTCAGTTTCAAGGTTTTTACATCCATCTGAACTATAACAGGACTGATAACCTTTATTATAGTACATGTAAGGGAACCATAAGCAGTTCGATATCTCATACTATCGTGGTGACTTGGGCTTATACTGTATGACCACCACTGATGTTGTCACTGACAGTAACAGCAGATAGTGATCATGATCTATCAAATGCACTCTAGATGTAAAAACACTACTACAATAATTCTATCAATCTGCTATCTAACATCCTAATGTTTCTGTGCTTTAGTATGGAGCTACTTCTGGACTGTATTGCAGCAGGGTTATGGACTGGTTCTTGGCTCTGACAGTGAATACATTATGCAGTTAGACGTGATGGCTGATGGTGATATTAGATGGGAGGCTAAAAACTATTAAAACTAACAAATTAAGCTGTTAGGGTTAGGCAATGCATTATATCATTATACCGTATAAGGTGTCAACGATGGTACTGTTGTGCTTGGTTCCCCAAAAGGCATCAGCAAATAATCTGATGTGGATGCGCCATGCTAGCTCATTTACACCACCCACCCCTGATATTTAGTCAGTTCAGCGTTAGTAGAACTGTCACTGTTAATCTTTCTCTGACTGCTGACCCAGGCAGACTGGAGGACCAAAGTTCATGTCCCATTGCACCTCTGATGCCTACTTCTCTCTCAGTCATGCTAATGAGTGTGTGTGTGTGTGTGTGTGTGTGTGTGTGTGTGCACAGTCACTTGGTTGTGTGTATCTAATCCTGTCAGTGCTGTGGGCAGCTTGGCAAGCTGCCACACATATTCACATATATACAGCTGACACACACACACACACACGCACACAGACACACACACACACACACATCCATCCATCCATCCATCTTCAATCGCTTATTCCTTCTTCAGGGTCGCGGGGAACCTGGAGCCTATCCCAGGAAGCATCGGGGACAAGGCGGGGTACACCCTGGACAGGGTCATACACATACATACATATACATACATACATATATATATAGATATATATATATGCAACCAAAGGGCAAGTATTCAGTTTGTGGAAGCCTGTTTCTGTTATTTTACGGCACTTTTGTACAATTTAATTTTAATTTAATTTATTTTATTTTACTTTTAATTTAATTTAATTTATAAGGAAAAATCTTATCACAATTAAGCCTCAGGATCTTAAAATGGTGTCTTAATACTATCATGGCAAATTTAGTTTTTTATTAGATTATTATATTCCTCTCCTTATTTCGCACGCAACGTAATTCACACTGTATTACTTTGTAAATCGCAATTCATCCTGTTTTAGTGCTATTTATTTATTTTAAATAATTTGGGATCTTGGGATGTGTAGAGGTTATCTGAAATACCCTTTTGTCAATTCTCACAGAGGATATGTCCCGTAATTCCGTGGGCCTACCGGAGGTATTCCATATGCCTTAGTTCTGAGAACGGTGATATTATCTGGCAGCTGAATGTGTTTTATTATTTGTAGTTCCCATTAATTCTTCATTTATAATGATTAGGCTACCCGTTTGGCCTGGTGAACAAGTGTACTAGAACGTTTCGTGCTTTGATTTCACTCTTACTTATAAAAAGTATGCATAAGCCACTTTAAGCATAAACGTGCCTCCGTTTTAGTTCATGCTAAACACAAACACAATAGCACTATACATACTGGAGTTATAGACACACACACACACACACACACACACAGAGCTGAGACTCTAGGCAGCTGAAATAATTGAAAAGCTTTCATCTGTTAGTAAAGCAATTTCCTTAATGCGTTCGGAGTGAATGAAGGACATGATGAATGTGATCACTAATAGTTCCCCAGTGAGAGACGGAGACAGGGGAGGGGGACGGAGGGGACACATTAAATATAAACCCACTGACCACGTAGACCGCTCATGCAGTTTAACTTCATATTTCAGCAAGTCACTGAGAGTTGGATATCAGACTCGGATGCAGTTCTGTTATCTAATTCATAATCATTCAAGTCATGAAATAACCCTGAAGCTGGTCGATAATTTTGTTTTTTTGTTTACGAAAAAATTACGAGTCTGTTTATAAGATTAGTAGAATACGCGGTTTTCTGTGTGTAGAATTTTTTTTCTTAGGTCTTGATTAGTCGTGCTTATTACCACGCTTGATGGTTGTTTATTAATAATTTGTTTTGCACAGAACTTCACGTATAGTGTATAGTATACATGTAAATTGCGGGTGTAAAGCAGTGACACGGAATCTGTATCGGTTTCCGCTCCAAATATCTGCATACGTGTTCGGATTAAACCTGCAGTGGGTGTGGCCTAAACCAGAATCTTCTTAAAGTTATTATTAAAATCACTCCAGTTCCTCAACCTTAGCTAAATCACTCAAGTTCCTCAACCTTAGCCGCATAACTCCAGTTCCTCAACCTTAGCCACATCACTCCAGTTCCTCAACCTTAGCCACATCACTCCAGTTCCTCAACCTTAGCCACATCACTCCAGTTCCTCAACCTTAGCTATATCACTCCAGTTCCTCAACCTTAGCCACATCACTCCAGTTCCTCAACCTTAGCCACATCACTCCAGTTCCTCAACCTTAGCCACATCACTCCAGTTCCTCAACCTTAGCCACATCACTCCAGTTCCTCAACCTTAGCCACATCACTCCAGTTCCTCAACCTTAGCCACATCACTCCAGTTCCTCAACCTTAGCCACATCACTCCAGTTCCTCAACCTTAGCCACATCACTCCAGTTCCTCAACCTTAGCCACATCACTCCAGTTCCTCAACCTTAGCTATATCACTCCAGTTCAGTTTTTCCCTGAAACAAACAAACTAGTAGCCAAAATTATAAATAATATATCGAAAAATACTTTTGCATAAGCCACTTTAAGCATAAAAGTGCCTCCATTTTAGTTCATGCTAAACACAAACACAATAGCACTATACATATACATACATCACTCCAGTTCCTCAACCTTAGTTACATCACTCCGGTTCCTCAACCTTAGTTACATCACTCCGGTTCCTCAACCTTAGTTACATCACTCCGGTTCCTCAACCTTAGTTACATCACTCCGGTTCCTCAACCTTAGCTACATCACTCCAGTTCCTCAACCTTAGCTACATCACTCCAGTTCCTCAACCTTAGCTGCATCACTCCAGTTCCTCAACCTTAGCTACATCACTCCAGTTCCTCAACCTTAGCCACATCACTCCAGTTCCTCAACCTTAGCTAAATCACTCCAGTTCCTCAACCTTAGCCACATCACTCCAGTTCCTCAACCTTAGCCACATCACTCAATTCCTTGATTAACCTTAGCCATCCATCACTTCAGTTCTCCCACTACGCATCACTCCAGTTCCTCAACCTTAGCTGCATAACTCCAGTTCCTCAACCTTAGCCACATCACTCCAGTTCCTCAACCTTAGCTGTGCATCACTCCTGTTCCTCAACCTTAGCCACATCACTCCAGTTCCTCAACCTTAGCCACATCACTCCGGTTCCTCAACCTTAGCCACCACCTCACCCCCCCCCTCAACCTTCACACAAAAAAAACTCCCCCCACCGCTATATCACTCCAGTTCAGTTTTTCCCTGAAACAAACAAACTAGTAGCCAAAATTATAAACAATATATCGAAAAATACTTTTGCATAAGCCACTTTAAGCATAAAAGTGCCTCCATTTTAGTTCATGCTAAACACAAACACAATAGCACTATACATATACATACATCACTCCGGTTCCTCAACCTTAGCCACATCACTCCAGTTCCTCAACCTTAGCTACATCACTCCAGTTCCTCAACCTTAGCTAAATCACTCCAGTTCCTCAACCTTAGCTACATCACTCCAGTTCCTCAACCTTAGCTAAATCACTCCAGTTCCTCAACCTTAGCCACATCACTCCAGTTCCTCAACCTTAGCTACATCACTCCGGTTCCTCAACCTTAGTTACATCACTCCGGTTCCTCAACCTTAGCTGCATCACTCCGGTTCCTCAACCTTAGCTAAATCACTCTAGTTCCTCAACCATAGCTACATCACTCCGGTTCAGTTTTTCCCTGAAACAAACAAACTAGTAGCCAAAATTAAACCGCCATGACCCTGACCAGGCAGTTACTAAAGATGCTTCAAATGCATCATGCAGCACAGCATGTTAATGTGCATGTACACCTGGTTTCTAGACTTCCACCTCGACAACAAATGCTGTTAGCAAAGGTTTTACCTCAGGTATGATGTATTAATCTGTATTGCTGTGTGTGTGTAAATATTCAGTAAAGTCACACTGTGCTGGTTTAGGGCTATTATTATAGCAGCTAACATTCTTGTACAGTATGCTAACTAAATCAGGTTGCTAGTTAGTTTAGTAATGCTGTGTTACTGGTTGTTAAACCCAGCGAAAGTGTGGTTCATTTTTAAGTGTGGGTTTTTAAGATTGTTTTCTAGAACGTCGGGTGCTCTTGAGTGTCCGTGTCGGAAAAGTGTTCATCAAAAGCGTGCAACAGAAGATGGTCGTGATTACAGGCGGGAGGAGGGATAATCGCTCCATCTTAACTATTGTATCAGTATCACTAACATCCTTTATTTATATGGCTTGAACAAAGCTCATGCTAGATAGATTCACATTCTTACTGAGGAGTTTAGAACGGGCACGTTTAGCTAGCTGGCATTGTTCCGCTCATGAAGTTTACAGTAGGACCTCGGCATTTAGTGCCATGACGTCCTTGACCTAATGAATTTACCCACAAACTACAAAGTTATACTCATCAAGTTTTTTGTTTTTTTTTTTTTTTTTTTTTTTTTTTTTTTTTTTTTTAGTTATTAAAGGTTAAAAAAAAGATATTTTTTTTGAATTTTTTTCACAACCTTCCTGATGTATAATGTCCTATTTAACCAACAGATTTAGTTTAGCTCTCTGTCTTTTAGCGCTAATCCATAATAATCTGTGGAGAACATTTGAGCTAACCTGAGTCAGATTACAAACAAATATTTTCAGCCAATTTGTTTAAAAGTAATAGTAAGAGTGTAATTGTATATTGAAATAGCTAATATTCAAACTGTCTTAGCATTCCAGGCAAGTCCTACCTGGGCGGAGTCAAGTCCAGGAGGTGGAGACAACTGGGTGTGTTTTAGTCACCTGAGGGGACTAAACCAAATCACGTTGTGGGCATGTAATCAATTTATTTTCATAAATATGAACCTGGGTTTGGGGCTTTTAGAAAGAAACTCCTCCATTCATTAAAGCAAACCCAAAGCTGCACAACACTTCCGCACGATTTCACTCATTTAAATAATAAAATGCAATCCTTTGTAGATGCTGTTAGTAATTCAGCTTGCACACACACACACACACACACACACACACACACACACACACATACATACATACATACATACAGGCTATACAGTGGCACCATGTGGTCATTTTGCTGTAAGTGCATGTTGTGTAGTGTAGTGAAGTGACATAATAATTATAATAATAATATAATAATATGATAATAATAATAATTTAAAGCAATAATCACTTTTGCACCGAATATGGAGTAGAGAGAACTTTTAAGAATAAAACATGGCTTTTCTAAAGAGGTTATACCTTCTTCATATCCACCTATACATCCACTTATCCTCTCTCTCTCTCTCTCTCTCATGTTCTAAATGTAAACACTAAAGCAAACGTCCGACTATAAAACATAGCAAAATGACCAGGAAGTCATACCTTCTTCATTTCTGGAAAGTATTGCTGCCCATTTCTTCATATCTTTCGTTCTTTCCCTCTCTCCCTGTTCTCTGCCTGCATTTCTAGGTCTTATCTCTTTCTCTCTCTCTCTCTCTCTTTCTTCTCTCTCTCTATCTATCTCTCTCTCTCTCTCTCTCCATCTCTCTCTCCCTGTTCTGTCTCTCTTGCTCTCACTTTCTCTATCTGACTTTCATGTTCATGCTTTTGATTCTACTTAACTCTGATCAGCAAAATTCTGTGTGTGTGTGTGTGTGTGTGTGTGTCTGAGCAAGACAAGATAATTGCCAGTGAAAATGCCAAGGAAAATGCCAAAGTCACATATAATTAATCTCTCTCTCTCTCTCTCTCTCTCTCTCTCTCTCTCTCTCACACACACACACACACACACAGAGTGGCTTTTAGTACATTTTGACTTAAACATCTGTTCACACTATACTAATGTGTGTGTGTGTGTCTGTGTGTGTGTGTGTGCGTGTGAAGTTGAAGGGAAGTCCAGGAGCCACAGCATTGACAGTAAAGAACGCGCTCTTCGTAGCTCCTCCCCAAAAGTGCAAGATTGGGACACGCCCTCAGGACAATGTGCCACGCTCACTCGTCTAGGCCGCTCCTCCATCAGTCCCACCACCATGCTGGGGAGTGGAAGCTCAGGTGAGTCGAGACAAACAGAGCCTTAGTTGTAATGTAGCAATGTAGAATCTGACTGAATGCCGTTGCCATAACAACACAGTTTGTCCAGAAGGCGGCGTTACTGCGCCAACTTTAAAATCTTGGCCCCGTTTTCACTTTGCCTCCTTAGAACCGAAAGCTGCCTGTAAGCTCGGCCGTTCCGCCTCTACGTCAGGAGTGTCGTCTCCAGTAGGAACGCCCCAGAGACATGCCCCCGAGTCCTCAGCCAATCAGAGCGGGAGCCCATGCCAGGTACTGCACTCCCACAGTTCGTCGTGAGCGAGACGGCGCATGCGTGTGGTGCTCTGTCCTGTCTCCGTGTTTGTCAATCAGCCTGTTAGTCCGTGTCTTCTGTGTGTGTCTGTTTCCTTTTGAGCTTATGAACACTTGATCACTTGTTTGTCTACTCCATCCTCGTCAAAGCTGTCTCTGCTGATGGTGTGTGTGTGTGTCTCCACGTGTATGTATTTTCCCATTTGGTCCAGATAAGGGCTGCACTCCTCCTCTGGTCAGTATTCTAGAAGAATTAAATAACTTTATAGTCCATAAAGTTTAGCGTGATGACATCACAGCTACTGAGCGCCAGATGAACAAGCAGAATGTCTCCTGCACAACACATCAAAATAATCTGCCCATAAACGTTTTTTTTTCTCTCTTTATTTCATTTTCCCCCCAGTTATTTAGTTGTCAAAAATGTTTATGTTTATGTATTCAGTTCTCCAGACTGTGAAAACTGAGTAAGGTGACTTACTGAATCCGTAGCACGCTAGCTTAGAAACTCCCCAACACTTCCTGTCTCTACCCAGCTATCCTGAGTCCTCTAGTCTAAGCTCAAAAACTTCTCAACGAGGTCATGACACAAACTGTGCGTTCATGTCCTCCTAGGAAGTTCGTATTTATGAGTTGGGAAGTCTTAATTATGACGTCAGGTGCGTTCAAGTCGCTTTGGTGGGAGAAAGATGGTGGCATACGTCGTCTTAATTAACTACAAAAAAATACATCTGCTCACCCGCTCACTCTCTCTCTCTTTTCATTCGCTACAGCTACTGCCAGTCACTAACTACATTTACATGGACAGCAGTAATCTAATTACTGACCTTATTCTGAATAAGACAATATTGTGATTAAGGTGTTAACGTGAGTCGCTTTTAGAATACTCCTTTCATGTTCCAGTTTTACATGTTATAGAATATAGATCGATTAACAGCACACGTCATTACGTCCCCACATCACGCCGTCTGACGTCCAGAATTTCACATATCGACATACAGTTCATCTTCGTTATGGGCCCGTATACAGTTTTAGGTGTTTTTATTTAAAAAATTTTATGAAAGCTTCAAGTGCAGTTAATTATTTATCATGCTATAATTGTTATAGATGACTGCTTGAAGCCGTGGGCTGCATCCCAAACCGCATACTTACCTACTATATAGTATATAGAGATGCATGTATATCTCCTACTATATGGAAGGTAAGTTTGCGGTTTCAGACGCAGCCGTGCTATCTTGTTTGGCGTCAAATGGTTGAGCACTGTACGTGTACGTGTCCTGTCACAAAATGCGGTGAAAACTCCCACACGACGTTAATAGTGTGATTAAGGTGTTTACATGTCTGTAATACACGTCCATAATGCGACTAAAACAGGAATACTCCACATGTCTTAATTCCATTTGTGTTTACTTCGAGTATGACTTTAATCAGATTAAGATCATCAATAATCGCTGTTTACATGCTAGTTTCTAAATCAGAGTATAATCTTAATCGGGTTAATATCGGATTTTGTTGTCCATATAAACGTACTGACTGTGTAATCAGACTTGTTTTGTGTGTAAACTTGGCGCATGGTAACGTTTCATATATCCGAGCTGAGTGTGTTCAGATTCCCCACCCATTCTGACCCCCGCCTGTCACTTACTATCTAAACATCTTCGAATTAGGAACATAATACTATAACTTGTTGTTTTGCTTTTAAAACTAAATAATCCTGTTTTTATTTACCCAGCCCCCCCACACACACACACTTTAAACCAAAAGAATCCAATCTCTAGCTTTAATCTAACATTTGCTTTACCTTTCAACTTTAAACGAAAACCAGCCATTTCATCAGAACAAAAAAACAACAACAACGTATAATAGCTTTGAATGGGAGGAAGCAGACGAAATGAAGTATTGAATATGGACAGCTCTGCTCTGGACCCAGGTTCTGATAAGCAATATGTTTATGTCTTATATACACTTATATACAAACATCAAACAGCAGATTTATAGCAGATATAGATAAATCTCATCCACCTCAGGACTATCAAGTGAAGTGGACGTGTAGCAGACGTACAGCTGTACCCTACCCTCTCGTTCTCGCAGTAGAAATCTGTGCGACGTTTTCGGATATTTCGCAGAGAATCCAAGTAACGTCTCGTCTGCCGTTTTTAATCGACCCAGACATTTATTCAAACCACAGACTGGTTTGGGGATCGGTAAAAGATGTTGTTTGTATCCTTTCTCAATGAAACTATTCACAGCGATCTTCTTTTATGCTTGTTTCTATATTCTGGATGGTTTGATGTGTGTATATACAAACGCTGTCTTGATGTCAGGGTCAGAGGTCATAAATGCACCGCATACTGTATGTTCGCCTGTATGTTGTTGATTTTTTCCTTTCTATTTTTTAATGTGTACAACATCAGCGTCGAGGTCATGTGCTACTGTATATTCACTAGGATAGAGGAGTCTGATATTTTGATGATCACACACACACAAATTAATTTCCAGTCCTCATATTGCTGTATATACTGAACTTATATATATATATATATATATATATATATATATATATATATATATATATATATATATATATATATATATATATATATATATATAAAATATATATGCACTAGACTCCAAATCCCTTGGACTTGTGTACCTGTGACTAGAAACTAAACTTTGAAGAAATTAACCAGCAAGAACTCCGGCCAAATCTAATCCTCATTAAACTAATCAAACGACAAAATAAAATCATGTCAGTGGTTTACACTCTTGTTCCTGTTTGTCCTGTGTTTTCTGTGTGTGTGTCTGCTGCTTCCTCGCTCAAAAGCACAACTTTGTGTGTTTCAATGAATGTGTGTGTTTGCATTTGCTAGTACCTTTAATTGTGCATGTACTGTACACAGGGTCTTAGTGTGCATGAGTGTGTGTGTGTGTGTGTGGTGTGCGCCTCAGCTATACTGCAGTGTTTAGATTTGTTGTGTGTGTGTGAGAATTAATGCTAGAAATACTACTACTGCTTAACGCACACAGGTCTGTAATGCGCATAATAATATTCTAAAGTTTAATATAAATGGAATTTCCAATCGAATGTTCAGGCCAGTTGTGATAAAGCCACTGAACTCTCATGTTAGCAGCTTTCAGTAAAGAAATAAATAAATAAATAAAGATTTTGTCATTGTTAAATATACAGTAAATACTGGCTGCTGCAGCGTATCATTAAATCTATAACCTAGGCCTATGTGTATGCTACTACAACCGCACAGGAAGTGGTCAAATCAGAAAGACCCGCTAGACCAAGCCGTATGACGTATATGTCCGAGGAAGGACGGAGATCGGTGATGGTCTCCCAGAGAGATTACACCACGCTGGATGGATTTGCCAAACCTGCGAACTTGCTACGTACTGACATTTCCGTTAAATAATGTTAAAACTAACCATGTGACAACATTTTGCAAACGTTTTTACTTGCGAATACACGTCACTGCCTCACGGACGTAACCCTTCAGGCCTGATGTCATTAGTAAAGAAGAAAACACTCGTCGTTGTGTTGTTATAGTTAAACAATCAACGACTGGGTAGTGGGGCGTGGTCAACGGTGTCAGTTTTATCACTATATTTTTTATATGTAACATATATATCAATAGCTATAGAGGTAGTAGCGAATTCTCTGCCATGTGACATCACTCAAATGTGCAGACTGAAACTAGTAATATATTCATATCATCTTTTTAAATAAAAATTCAAACAAAAAGCATAAGGGTAAAGATGGCACCAACATTCTCTTATCCCTAGATGCCCCCAGTGCCATGGGCATGCGGGGACAACACCATGATGGAGATGATCGAGAAGAAACGGCATCTTTGCAAGGAGATCAAGGCACGGCAGAAGCCAGACAAGGCCCTGTGCAAACAAGACAGCATGCCCATCCTCCCCAGCTGGAAAAAGTCCAACGGGGGCAAAAAATACGGCCCTCCACCCTACTCTGCCCAAACCACAGTCTTCTGGGACACGGCTATCTAACACCAGGAAATGATTGAGGTAAAGCGGTAACGAGGAATAATCAGCGTTCAGGCCTCCAGTCTGTAGACACTGGAACACCGGATGACGAGGGGGTGTGGCCGAACGGTGGCTGGCTTAGCCAATAGGAAGCAAAGGGAAATTAATTGAAATTCTGTAGCAAATCAGCTTAAATCTGAGGCGGGGGTTCAGATTTAAGTGTCCTTGGTTTCTTATCTCTGTTTGTATTTCATATTTTTATATCGAAACAAAGGGAAACGATGAGAAACGATGCTTGGAGTCAATCGAGGTTTTTTAAAAGGAGAAAGTCGAGTGTAAACAATTTAGCCATGCGATGATATGATATGCATCCCCTCACAGATGGAATTTTCTTCTGTTCTGATTCTTTTCCTTCCTCCTTTTTTCTTGTTTTTCTAATGTTTTTATGTTGCATCAACGCTTATCGGTGTTGAAGAAAAAAAATTAATCTATAGCGTATAATATATATATATAATAAAAAAGAACCATGTTAGAAATGCATTGAATATGTGACGATTTTTATATATATGTGCGTTATAGGAACGTCAGAGGATAATTTTTTTCATATAGGGATTTAACAAAAGCACTATTTTAAGAAAAGGAATCTATTTTGGACATCTTAAAGCTCGGGTGTTGTGACGAACCGTTGCGATGGTGGATTGTTGTCGAGGTCTCGTTGTGTGTACTTGAGGTGCTGATCTCTCTTCGGAATCAAACTCGAACACTTTAAAGCCTGTTATCTCTGGTGCTGTTTCCCGCCCATAAGGACTACACCAACTCGGTCAAAAACATACTTACAAGTGCTGTGACCATTAAGGAAGTACGGACAAAAGAAATGGTAAAAATCGCTAAGAATAGACGGAAGGTAGAAGGATGTAAAAGCATGAAGTTAGCATGCTCACAGGGACCATCTCATCCCTTTAAGTTATATCAGGCAATACTACAACAAATTCCATTGTTTTTAAGGAAAAGAAACACTTTCTGTGAAGCCCGTGTTCTATGAAGCACCATGATATCGTTCCTAGTTCCCGTATGCCTTTGTTTTGTTTGTTCCTCTCTCCATCTCGGTCCTCTCATTGGTTGCTTACCCTATTGTGTTCACCTGTCCTGTGTTCAGCCTTTAATTATTTCACCAGTTTATCCCCCGTTTCAACGTGAAGTCTTGCCAACTATTTTCATGCATTACATCTTCTGCTCATTTGTTTTGATCACGGCTCTTCCTTCTTTTATGTCGCTAACCTGTTTATCGGCCTCGATAAAACGCGCCGGGTATACGCACTTGTGTCCTGTTACGCCACGTTCCACTGCAAAAATCACATTATAAATAAGCCTACAATTTTCTAACGAATCTTCCCTATAACGAGGACTAATTTAGCGTATTCAATCGCTACTCGAAACACTCAGCAATCGATCGCATTATATAATGATGATAAGTGATCAAGTAATGCCATTATTCAAGCTTTATGAAGTATTATTCATTTATAAAAATGCTTACAAGGAACCTAAATAATTCAAGGATGATTTATGAATATGTGCTTCACAGAAAGTGCTAGGATGAATGTCCACCTCTTTGGAGCATATGTTAGACATAGGATATGTTCTCAATGAGGAAGTGGAAGGCTTATATCGCGATCTGTACCAAGTTTACCGCATCAGAACCAAGTTTACTACAGCATCAACGGAAGAGCCATATTTCCGTGTTCAGCCTCTCCTGAACTATGGATACGAACCGGAATCATGACTTTGAACCACTTGCCTAATGGACAATAAGATATTCACTGTATGCCTGAGTGAAGCACATCTGGATAGACTGGATATCGAATTGATAAGATTCCGATTCAGTCTGATTCATCCATGACCGGACTGATTTGACTCCCGAATCAAATGGAAGTGAATAGTGTGACTGTGAGTTTGTCCTTTGTGATGTGTAGAATGATATTTTGATATTTTTTTGTCACTGATAGATGAAAATAGTGAATCAACAGTGAAGTGTTTGTGTCATTTAGGCATTAATTACTGGCTATCAAAAAAAAGAGCAAATAAGGATTGTCAAATAAGGAGTGACAGAGGGTCCAATCTTGGTTTTATATGTAAGAGCAGCACCTTCACACATTTCTCAAAGCTGATCAGCATGACTACACTGTGTTCTGTGATTTATTTATTTAATTTAATTTTTTGCACTGCTGGAGGTAAGACATGATACCAGAATGATGTCAGTTCAAACATCTGATTGGTGTGACAATGCCACACCCCTCACAAATGGTGCTGGTGAAATGGAAAGCCCCTCCCCTTTGTTCCAGCCATGCCCACTTAACCCTGTTCTTCATCTTTTTAACACACTTACACATGATTATGCTTATAAAGCTGACATCCATGCAAAACACGTTGCCTTTGAAGACCTGGGTTCACTGTGACTTAAAGTGATGGCAAATTTTAAGGAGGGGCTAAAGGTCAAAGGTTGATCTGTGCTATACTGTTCGGAATGGAGCCCTCATTCAGTACTTCCTACACTGGAAGCGCTAGGACTAGCACACAGCACACTTATACTGTACAGTATGTGGGAGTGGAAGTAGTAATAGGAGTAAATCATCCCGTAGACATCGGGTGGGGGGTGGTGGTGTGTTAAGATGCAAACTAACCCAGGCCAGAGAGCGGAGAAACAAAACATTGGACTTTTTTGTTTCACTTGACAAAATAGTGAATTAAAAGCATGGGAAAATACTCTACATGCTGCACATGTTACAATTTTATTTTGTGGTTACATTAAGCTGTGCCCACAATTACCTATTGGCACATAATATAAAAATATATATATAAAATGCTAAGTAATAATAATAATTAAATCTGCAAGCAGCATTTTTGGGGGCCAAGCACCCAGACTTGGTGAGCCGTATATTCACAGATGCGCTACAGTTGTTGCATATGGGATTGAAGTGTGATTTGTAGTTTCACGCATTTGCCACTCCGTTACGGGAGTACGAACGGCTTTGAATATCAGAGTTCCTTTGATAATTTTTGTTTTAACAGGTCTCACGATGACGTGAGACAAACTTGGTGAGAATTGGACACAATTTGGAGGAGGAATAGAAAAAAATGGCACTTAGATGTAAGAATTCTAAGCATTTTTTTTGGTAACTTTTGACCAGTAGTTGGCGCGGTCATGAAATTTGTTGCATAGCCTCAGGTCATCATCCTGAAGGTGCCTACCATGTTTTGTGTCAGTGCACAAAAGTTGTTGCTGAGATACAGCCAACACATCCTGTTCGTCAGATTCCTTGGCCCATTTCGGGCAAAACGTTTGGAATATTTTAAATTCTTTTGATAACTATTGTTAGGCTTACTCTGAAGATGATGTGTGCCAAATTGGGTGATGATTGGAAAACAATGTGTAGGATGTGTAGGATTTTGTTAAAAATGGTGGAAAATCTAATTAGGTAGAAATTGGCAGTGCTTGGCCCCCTAATAATAATAATAATAATAACAATAATAATAATAATAATAATAATAATAATAATAATAACAATAACAATAATAATAATAATAATAATAATAATAATAATAATAATAATAATAATAATAATAATAATAATAATAATAATAATATGTGGTGGATCATGTGCTATTTTAGAAGCTGCTGAATAATGAAAGTATAAGACATCATTTGCAGAAAACATGTCAAATAATCTCAACTTAAGCACGTGCATAACACGACTCTGAACACGAGGAATTTTCCATCCTTCCATCCATCCATCTTCTACAGCTTACTCCTTTTCAGGGTCGCGGGGAACCTTGAGCCTATCCCAGGAATCATCGGGCACAAGGCGGGGTACACCCTGGACCCAGTCCATCGCAGGGCACAATCACATACACACTCACACACCCATACATACACTACGGACAATTTAGACACGCCAGTCAGAATACCATGCATGTCTTTGGACTGGGGAGGAAACCGGAGTACCCGGAGGAAACCCCCGCAGCACGGGGAGAACATGCGAACTTCGCACACACATGGCCCCGGCGGGCCACCCAGCGGGTGTGAGGCGAACGTGCTAACCATTAAGTCACTGTGCGCCCATATGAGGAACTTTCCCTGAACAAATATTGACATAACTCATCCATTAGAGAAGTAGTAGCAGCATTCTCCACTCGAGGACTAGTCTTCAGTCATTAGGGACGTATTCCCAAACATACCGCAGTGTCCGAATCAACCATTATCATAGTACC
Organism: Ameiurus melas; assembly: GCA_012411365.1. Taxonomy (NCBI): domain Eukaryota; kingdom Metazoa; phylum Chordata; class Actinopteri; order Siluriformes; family Ictaluridae; genus Ameiurus; species Ameiurus melas. The sequence goes on along the minus strand of CM022759.1, from coordinate 11,266,046 downwards.
AGTGTTTTTATCCTTGATCACTTGTACGCTCTAATCTGTTGAGAACTTGAACCGAATCCTAGACACACACATTGCCCACGTTGAACACTATGAAGACTCTGAGGATATTTAGGAGCCAGGGGTACGTCGGGTCACGTTCTAATCATTCCAGAAAAGTGGAAAGTTTAACCCAATAAATAAGGAATAAAACATCTCCGGGGTGCGTGTACATCACAGGACATCCTGAAGTGCTGTATTCCTCTTGTATCACAGCAACTTGTCAACAGTTCCAATTAGCGGGAAAAAACGAACCATTTGTAGTTACAGTGAATGTTGTGGAGCGTCCGCTAGACCCGTCAGTTCCCGTCATCACTTACATTATAGCAGCTCTAAACAGTCGTTCTCTCCCTTCTCTTTTTTTCCTGTTTGAAGTTAATAAGACAAAAATCATGTTATTAAGAAAGTGGAAAATATAATAGATAGCATAATAATGAATCAAGATAAGCACTCCAGAAAATTCCTGACTTTGCATCCTACCAGTAGACACACACACACACACATACATATTGAGGATACAATTACACTCTCATGGAAAAATACTTATACTCATTATTTTGGACACTGTAAACACACAATTGTTTGAGTAAGAGTGTGTTTCGTATCAAAGACGTGATTTACTGTGTTGCAAATGAACAATGAAATCCTAAAATTAATGGTGGGGGGGTGGGGGGTTGGACAATCATATTGAAACAGTTGGACTCGGCTATACAAACCATCTCACACTTCTACACTCGTGTGTGTGTGTGTGTGTGTGTGTGTGTGTGTGTGTGTGTGTACACATGTAAATATTCTATTCTATCGTGTGGAAGTGCGTCTGTTGCACTACGGGTGGGAAGGGCTCTGACGTACGCACAGTGATGTCACAGGTTGTGTGTTTTCTTGCACCGAGCGTATTGCTGTCTTTATTTTTCTGGCAACTGGAGAGTTGAAAGTGGGTATGATTACTGTACCACTGTTTTCTGTCTTTTAAATCAAATGATGAAATAAATAAATAAAAATAAATATGTTTTTGCGCATTGTGTTGTCTGGATTGTGTGCTCTCTGTAACCAAGAAAGACGGTTGTTGTTGACGGTAACCAAGAAAGACAGTTGATGTCTTCCTAATTCAAAACCCTTCAATTCTCAAATCTACAGGATGTGATGGCGTGGTTCATGAAGCAGTCACCCACCCGGGTTGATCTGTGAATACATTACGATCTGCTTGTTTTTGCAGGGAAATTATTTCAGGAAACCGGAGTACCTGGAGGAAACCCCAGAAGCACAGTGAGAACACGCAGGCGGGAATCGAACCCCCAAACCCCAGAGGTGTGAGGCAATTGTGCTAACCACTACGTTAGAACAGATATACGTGATTAAATCTAGCTTTTGATTTGTCTGTTATTAAGGAATTAATTTAATTGAACTCCCTGTAACTGAGCAGCTTTCGGTATGAAACGTTCTGGCTTTGAAAAGATTTGTAGTAAAAGATCCTCTGATGGATTAACCTTTCGATCGAATTAAAGAGTTCAGATCCTCTTTCTGGTCACGCAACAGATTTGAACCCTGGGTTTGATCCCCGAGCTGCTCAAGCTGATAAATGTAACACTTCAGATCTCCACATGGAGGCAGTGCAGAACAAGAAGCAGAACAGTGTGTGTGTGTGTGTGTGTGTGTGTGTGTGTGTGTGTGTGTGTGTGTGTGTGTGTGTGTGTGTGTGTGTGTGTGTGTGTGTGTGTGTGTGCAAAAGTGCCGGTATTCCATTTATATGAACATTCCTCTACCAGCTTGGTCATAAAACATTCCATATGTTCTCTCTCTTTCTCTCTTTCTCTCTCTTTCTCTCTCTCTCTCTTTTTGTAGAGTTTTGTAGATCTAAATAGTTTGGCTGGTGGAAACATCATCATTTCCCATAACTGTATAGCATCAATAGCTTTGTTTAGAGCACCAACAAGAGAGTAAAGATAGACACAAAGGAATGGAAAAAGTTATTGGAAGGATAAATGGAAGGATAAATGGATGGACGGATGGATGGATGGATGGATGGATGAATGAATAGAAGAATGAATGGGTGGATGGATGAATGGAAGAATGAATGGAAGAATGGAAAGATGGATGAATGGATGGATGGATGACTGAATGGAAGAATGAATTGATGGATGGATGAATGAAAGAATGAATGGATGGATGACTGAATGGAAGAATGAATTGATGGATGGATGAATGGAAGGAAGGTTGGATATCCTGTTGAAATGTTGTTCCTCAGCTTGAAGAAACCATAAATATACCTCACTGCTTTATAACACTGACTAGAAGCGCCACGCTTTGATCACGTTGTTGGATAGCAGAGTGAGCTTTACTTCTGATTGAGTAGAAAATGTCCAGATCTCGAGCACGTGAGGGGTTTCCCAGGGTTCCATGGTCTGCAATGGCCTGGAGAGAGACGTCTGAGTAGCATTCAGCTCTCAGTTTACAGCCTGTAATGAACTCACTGACACCGGCACCGCTGCTGTGAGAGTCGCACTGAATACGTCGAGCATTAGATCTGACATTGTGTGTGTGTGTGTGTGTGTGTGTGTGTGTGTGTGTGTGTGCAGTGAGACCCTCCGTAGCGTGCTGGTTGTGCGTGTACCTTTCATCATCCAATACAAGACATTTCTCCAAAACGTCCCTATTCAAATGACCCCATTTACCTCACACACATTCCCCTACACACACACACATACACACCCTTGAACACACTCCCTTTGCCTCTAATCCAGCCATTTATCAACCTCAATAGAGCTGCGGATAATCATTCCACCCCCATGAGATCACCAGAGGGACGGTCTATGTTAATGTCCAAAACCTTTTCACCAAATGTGCACAAACCAACCTCAAACACACACATATATATATATATATATATATATAAATAAAATAGCTAGTTATTAATCTATACACGTTTACAGAAAATGGACAGGGTCCATAGAAGTCATGAAAAGTTCATTATTATTAACTCTTCAGAGTACAGGGTGTTGACAAAGTGTGTGTGGACTAAACTACAGAAATATATACAAAACGAGAATTTTTGGCATTCACTAACAATAACTATCTCTCATGCGCTCTCTCTCTATCTCACACACATGCACACACACGCACACCCACACAGAGGAAGTGAGAGAGAGGAGGAATGGCCTGAATGGTTTGACAGGACTTTGATCTAGTTTGACTGTCAATGTCACTTGTACAAGGTTACGGGCGGAAGTAATGTCCACATAGAGTTCCACACCCCTGGAAACCACACACACACACACACACACACACACAAACAGACATTGTGTGAAGTCCCATCCATGGAAACGCACACATCAATCTCCAAAGCATGACCCTAAGAAAGACTACGAAAGGCACTACAGCTTAGACGAATGTCTATTAAATGATTATTCCACTTATTTCTAGATCATTCTTTTTACTGATCATGATCACATTCATTTCTAAGACAAAGTCGATTAATCTGCGAGTAGAAGACATCCGTAATCTCATTATATGAGAACATGAGAAACATTACGTGAAACTGACTTCACTCTAGATATCCTTCATTACAGTTATTTGCCGGATCCTCAGATCCTATTAGGAACCTGCCAATTCTGCTCAAAATCTTCTCGTAGTCAGGAGTCCATCACGCACAGTCTCACATTCTCTCCACACTCCCTCACATGCTCATCTCCCTCTACTTTAGTCTCGCTGGTCTCCGAACGCTAGTTATGTACAGTGAGCGTCCGTTCTATAAACCCAGGAGGTTACCTGGAAGTTAAGTAACCATGTACATATGTAAATAAAGTTCTCTTTCCTGACTGTCAGGGGTGGGGAGAACTATCTGAATAAAGTAGACCAACAATGTCATGAAGAACTGGGTTCACAAGGAAGAAGCGAGCACCACTCACAATAGTGAGAGAGAGACAGAGAGAGACAGAGAGAGGGAGAGAGAGGGAGAGAGAGCAAGAGAGATAGAGGGGGAGGGAGAGAGAGACAGAGAGAGGGACAGAGAGAGGGAGAGAGAGAGCAAGAGAGAGAGAGGGGGAGAGAGAGAGACAGAGAGAGGGACAGAGAGAGAGAGAGAGAGCTAGAGAGAGAGAGACAGAGAGGGACAGAGAGAGGGAGAGAGAGACAGAGAGAGAGGGAGAGAGAGAGAGGAGGGGGGAGCAAGAGAGAGAGAGCAAGAAAGAGAGAGGGAGAGACAGAGAGAGCGCGCAAGAGAGAGAGCACGAGAGCAATAGGTGCGAGAGACAGAGAGAGAGAGAGCGCGCGAGAGAGAGGAACTTGGGTTATTAGTATGTTTACTTTATGTCTATATATGGGACTAATATATATATAACACACACACACACACGGCTGCATGTGTGTATCTGTGCCTCGGTGTGTGAGGCTTTCGGGGTGGTGGGTGGTTTCCAGGGTAACCGCCAGGCGTGTACTGCTCCAAACTTGTGCCTCTTTTTCATTCTCTTTTTTTTTTTTTTTTTTTTTTTACCACACACACACACACACACACGCACGCACACACAGAAAAGCCCCTGCTTTTGGCGCGCAGCCCCACCAGGTCTCAACATTCCACTTCTGTTACCACGACAACCCCCATACCAACAGCTCAGTGGCTCTTTAACCCTTCAGTGACCTCCCAGCAGAAAGACTTCCTTCCTCCACCTCGCACGCACACCAACCCTTAAGCTGGTGTCGGCCCCCTCGTTATCTCAGCCTGATTGGTCTGGTAATGTTTACAGCACTGAGACAAATAAAGTTCTGAAAGCGTTCCTCGACTGAATCATGTTTCTCGTCAGCATGAAGTGAAGTTCAAAATCTCGTAACGTCCAGAAAGTGAAAACAGAGAGACCTTCCTCCACATTTGACACTGTACACCTGCTCATATATGCAGTTCTCATGTGGCAGTAGCACAGTGCATAAACTCATACAGATACAGGTCGAGATCAGAAGATGGTCAAACATCACACATGAAACATCACAATGAAGAAAAAGTGTGATCTCGGTTGGAGTATTTCAGAAACTGCTGATCTCCTGGGATTCTTACACACACACACACACACACACACACACACACACACACACACACACGTCTACACAAAATGGTGCGAAAAACAAAAAGCATCCCGTCAGTGCAGGGTCATGGGCTGAAACGCCTTGCTGACGAGTGTGTGTGTGTGTGTGTGTGTGTGTGTGTTGATGTGTAATAGCGTTTATTAGTGTGTTTTAATGTGTATTAATTTGAAAACACACAGAAACCACATACACACACACACACACACACATACACACACATACACACACACACCACACACACACACACACACACACACAGAACAGAGTCGGTGCTTTCTCACTGTAGTTCAGAATGTATTTTCGGCTTAAATCAAAGAGTTCCCACTAGTCCACAACAAACACACACACACACATTCCTTTGCATTCCCGTACACTATCTTGAAGGATTGCAACTTTCTTGTGTTTGTGTGTGTGTGTGTGTGTGTATGTTCACAGGGAGTTGATATTTGATATTAAACAGTGAGGTATTTGGATGACAGTCAGTCATATGACTTAAAGCAGGAGTTCCCGACCCTTTTGAGAAAGCGAACCGAAGCACCAGCCTTCGACATTTTTGACAGATCTGTGTGTATTCATTTGCCCCTCAGACCTCACCCTGTTCCTCCATCTTTTCGTTTGAAACTTTTTTTTTTAATGTTGGATGCATTTCTTTCAGACAAAAGGAAACAAGACTTGGTAACACTTTCTATGAAGCCCATATTTATCAATCGTTAGAACTGTGTCTATAATTCTTTGCGATTCAATTGGGACTAATTCCTCGTATGCACTTTTGATATATATTTAATCGAATATATATTTAATTCCCGATGGGGAATATATATATATATATATATATATATATATATATATATAAATATATATATATATAAAAAACAAAACAAAAGGTGCTATAGCCTAAATAATTCCTTGATAACTTATCATCTTATAATAGTGTTTATATTATTATTTATTACATTACAAACACCTAATCCAGATTAATGACAAAAATGCATATGTTAGTCCAGTTCGGAAACATTACTTGTCCGAGTAAAAATAAAACCAAAAGGTGGGGGTTTGGCTAGGGGGCGGGTACATAATGAAAGTGGGTGGGGTTGGACTTGAGATTTAAACAACTTTTTTGCAACTGAAGAAGGACCAGCTGATCAAGATACTTGGATCAGGATCATTAGAGCTGGGAAAACCCCTACAAAGAAACAAAAAGAAGACGGGTTTCTCCAGGATTAGGACTGGGAACCAACAGTTTCCTCGTTTCCTGCTAATCTGCTACCTATTTATCCACTATAATGTAGCTTAACTTCAAAAGCTTCCAATAGTCAACGGTCCAGTTTTGCTGTAGCCTCGTTCTCCTGTTCGTATCTGACTGGTGTGGCCATAAACGTGGTCTGTGGTCCATCTTCCTGAAGGTCTGATGTCACATGCTTTCCTGTAAGAGCTGCGTTACCGTAGACTTCCGGACTGTTCTCCTCTGACCTCTCTCATCAACCAGGCATTTCCACAGGCAGAACTGCCGCTCACTGGATGCTTTTGATTTTCGGCCCCATTCTGATGTTTGGCGTGAACGTGAACTGAAGCTCTCGACGTGTTTTACACATCGCGTCGATGCGACTCGATTGGCTGACTGGATATTTCCACGAACGTGCAGCAGCCTAAACGTCCTTATTAAACCCTATGCTGTATTCCGCTGAACAAATCGAGGAACCGGTGGTGTTACTAAACAACTTCCTTCTGCATTCTTTCCAGATGCTTTACAGCTGTTACAATAATTGCAAACTAGTATCTAAATGATTTCACCGCTAGTTCTATCACAGTCTGCTCTGAGCACGGAGCCTCGATGCATTGTTCGACGAATTCAAGCATTTCTATTAATACACACATTCACACTCTCTCTCTATCTCACACACACACACACATTTACATGTACATGCTGGTTTCATGTACATATTGTAGCCATGGTGCTTAAAAACACAGATACACAAACCAATCTGTAGACACAACAGAGCCTTTGAAGCTCTCTAAGTGCAATATATCCCAGCTGGAAACGGTCTGCTGCACATCTGTATAGCAGTAAACACACACACACACACACACACACACACACACACACACGGGAATCTGAAGTTAGAATTTTGACCATAACCATCCATCAGATAAACACACACAAATGCAGAGTAATAACAGACTGTGTTGGTCAGTTCATGGCCGCTGTACATATATGAAGTTTAGACAATGCAGTGCGGCTGAATTTGGTTTCCATTTGCATTATTTTAGCAGATTTAGTGGTTCAGAATTCAGCTGTTTGCACTGGACAGACTGTTCCCATATGGCATGTCATCTTAAACGGACATACAGAGCCTTGCGTTAGTACAGTACACGCCCCACAGTACATTTCGCATCGTAAAAACCTGGAAAGGAAATCGATTCAGTGGGATTACAGTCATCGCAGTGAAGCATGGTGGCGGTAGCATCGCTCTGAGAGTTACTCACGGATGATCATTTGCTTCTCTGCCTCATAGCCTTTTTACCTGATTGTGGACAGCCTTCTCTTGTTTGTTCCTGCCTTTGTTTTGAGAGCTCCGTGTTCGCCAACATACTTCGACGTCCTACTGGAAGAGATGTATGAATATCGAGATCATGCGACACTCTAAACCAGTGGTCCCCAACCCCCGGTCCGCGGACCGGTACCGCACAGAAAGAATAAATAACTTACATTATTTCCGTTTTATTTATTATCTGAATCTGAAAAATGACCGGATTCATTCCGTTACAACCTTCTACGACTCACTCTTGACGCATGTCAAGGCGCTTGTCTCGGTCACGTGATACGTCGAAACCTTACCATAGAGACCAGAGAGCGTTAGGGGGGAGAGAGGATGTTACGAGGACGCTGCTAATAAAGTTGCGATTTCACATTGGATTCACGTTTATTATTAGATTTTAAAAATACCCCAGTTTTTATGCCGGTCCTATCATTTTATTTTGTTGTATTTATCCGCCACACCTTTAAGGCCGGTCCGTGAAAACATTGTCTGATATTAAACCGGTCCGTTACGCAAAAAAGGTTGGGGACCACTGCTCTAAACTGCATAAACCAATACACGTCGGCGTTTCACGTTAATAGGGGGCGAATTCTTATGCCATCACCACAACTTTTTACGTTTAATTTACATTGCTGATATTGCAAACTTAAATCAAAAGACCGCCCCCCCACCCCCCCCCGCCCACAAATTGCACATTGTAGAAAAGTTCACAAAGGTGAATGCTTTATTAAGCCACATATTCAGTCTTCCTGCGCTATATATCTACGGCGTGCACTTCACTGCGCATAAGCAAACCGGTTTCTCCCTCTATAGTGCCCCCGGGCTAGAACGCAGAGCTATTTCGGTGATCTGGAATGTTAGCAAACACCTTGTTCCACCCCAATAAAACTGTCCTTATGGCACCGGATCTGTAGCGCGCACTAATGCTGTAAACTCTGTGCTCTCTAATCCAAGTCACACACTTTAAAGTGAATTAGCCCCAACGTTACCCCGGCTCCTGATGGATTCTGCATGACCAGGCCAGTATTTTTGGATTATTTTGTACCACAACTGTGGCAACAAAGCTCTATAAAAAGTCAGACAGACAGTGTTTCCCTTTCGCCTGCTCCAGCTATAAATTTGGAAGCAAAGGAATGAGGCGGGAAATGCAATCTGCTTCAGGGTTCAGCTTTCAAATAAGGGAAGAAGGGGAAAAAATCCAACAATACGATGAAACTTGATAGAACAACAAAGTGACGGAACCATTTTGAAGGGCATTTTTGTTGATACAGACAGTCTTTGGTTCCTTGGGGTGTTGCGCAAATCCACCTACTGGCATACTGCGATAAGAACCTGCAAAACTCCTCACGGGCAATAACCAGAGCTCAGGATTCAGCTCTTATGTCATAGCAGGCTGATGTTTGTTTTAACTATATACCATCTACTGTATGCCTGCTATGCTGAGAAGGCTTACTTTACTTCCTCCCTCGGCGTCTATTCATTTCAGGGTCAGACGAGGACACATCTGAACAGCATTATCCAGCAGACTATAGTAATAGTAGGGCCCCTTCATACATCACATACATACATACATACATACATACATACATACACTGTTTCTGTCTCTTTCACTCTGGCTTTCAGCTACCTTCCATGGCTTCTCTTAAGCCCAACCAAACCACATCGTTCCATTTCCTTTCTTCTCTCTCCTGCCCTTTGCTTTATTTTCTTCTTCTCCAAACACTGGGATTGTTAATTAATGCCGAACAATTGGCATTTAGAATAACGAATCTGAGATTAAACTAGGGCTCCAAGTTCTTGGTTGGATCTTGAGCTTGAGGTTACCGACTGTGCAGAGTTTTCCATCTTCTCTCCATGTTTGCATGGGTTTCCTCTGGGTTTACTGGATTGGCTATGCTAAATTGTCCATAGTTATGAATGTGTGTGTGTGTGTGTGTGTTTTTTTTACCCTGCAGTAGACTGGCGTTGCATCTGGGGTGAATTTCTTCCACTTGCACCCAGAGTTTCCGAGATAGGCTCCAGATCCATCGTGAACCTGACCAAGGTAAAGCACTTACTGGAAAGCTCTCCGTCGAACTGATCAGCGTGACCAAGTTCCTAGAAGGGTTTTTATTTTTTATAACATTTCTGCTGTCGGATGATTCCACAGGTTTCGCATGTTGTGCATTTCATTTTCAGTAAGTGCTTGATCCAGGTGAAGGTCATGGTCATGGAACCTATCCCAGGAACACCAAGTGTCAGGCAGGAATATACCCTGGATTGTTCTGGCCAAGTTTCCCAGCCAACGTTGGAGGGCTGGTACTACCGCCCACTCCAATGCTGGTGCCAGAACCTGACACATCTCTCCTGCTGGAGCTCACATCAAACTCTGGACATGTCTGATTCATCTTGATGCTCTCCTCCTCCTGATTCTTTAGCTTATGACTAATTTAGTGGATAATCTCATCAGACTGACATTTCCTAAGAACCTCCGTGCAAACCTGTCCCATGCTCATCCCAAGACTCTTAATATTCTCAAACTAACACGGAACCTTCCAGCTTTTCCTCGATCAGATTGGAAATTCAACAACTTTATTAGGACCACCTGTACACCTGGTCATTCATACAACTATCCAAGTAGCCAATTATATGGCATCACCACGATGCAGAATGCAGAAAACCATTCAGATGCCGTACAAACATCAAAATCAGAATAGTGATCTCGGTGTCTTTGACCATGGTGTGGTTCGAGTATTTCAGAAAATGCTGATCTCTTGGGTTTTTCACAGAATGGCGCACCCCCCCCCCAAAAAAAAAAAAAACATCCAGTGAGTGGTGGTTTTACCGATTTTTACAACTGTGATGAGCTGAAAAGCAGCTCAGAATGCACAATACATCAAACCTCAACGTGGATGGGCTACAAAAGCAGAAGACCACGTCGGGTTCTACTGTCAGCTGTGAACAGGAATCTGAGGCTATAACGGGCACAGGCTCACCGTAACCCGATTTTTTTTTTCCCCCCAGTCTTAAACCATTTTGAGGAGCCTATTCCCAATGTAGCATCAGCCTCCTTACCACTGCTGCCTCCGGCTTGCTCAATAGGGATCTAAATCTACAGTATAACTGAGTTTTTAGCCATCTTCCTAGACACTGTAGCTCTGGAAAAGCCATTTTAAATATTTGGCACAAAGGGGTCGTTTAAGGGCAGTCTGTCTGTCTTAAAGAAAAACGGGGGAAAAAAGAAAGAAAAACACCTCCTGGACTTTTAATGAGAGGCTTGGGCTACATTCCTGACATTCTTATCACTCAACCTCCAGGTTACCTGTAAACATTCTGTAAACAGGTGTGTGGTGTGTTAAGGGGTTTGGAGGCACTTCAAAGAGTATGGTCTGGGACCTGATATAAAAACCAACATTCTTCTAGAACTGAATGCAGACGAAACGTTTTCCTTAAGTGCAAAAATTCATAAACTACCAAAGCACAAGTTAATCAAATGGCAAGAATGATAGTTTGCTCTTACCTGTAATCATTAGGTCCGTCAGGTTGCTGCATGTTTCCTGCTGCGTTTCTTTCCTTCCTTTAGTATCAGTATTGGGTCATTTGTGATTCATAGATGGGTGTCTGACGCATTCCCCCATTAGGGCCCTCTATTCAGGGCTAGGAGAAGCTTCAGCCAATCAACAGGGTTCATGCAGGATACCTGCCCAGGTGTGCAAATGCTATAGATGCTATAAATAGGGCTGTATAGCTAAATAACTGGCTGAAGGACCTCAGTTCTCCAACATAATGTGCATCTGGAACATGTTGGACCACCACGAGCTGCCAGAACAGCTTGGTGTGGAAATATGATGCGATGTGGTGAACATGGTTCTTTCAAAACGCGGTCCCAAACTCAAGTCAGTCCGTCTCCACAGTTATTGTTGTCAATTGTGGGCACGTGGAGGCGGGGTTATGATGAGAAATGGTTGTAGCTTCAGTACATATAGCTGAGAACCAGTGGTGGCTCAGTGGTTAAAGGGTCTGGGTTACTGATCAGGAGGTCAGGAGTTCAAGCCCTAGCACTGCCAAGCTGCCAAGTTGTTGGGCCTTTGAGCAAGTATATTAACCTTCATTTGCTCAGTTGTTTAAATGAGATAAATGTTGATCTGGATAAGGGCGTCGGCCAAATGCCGTAAATGTAAATCTAAATAATCTGGGTGGTTTGATTGTCCTGTTATGTGGTATGGATTTGTACTAGCTTTACAGGCACATTAGCAAAGCAAGCTAATACAGCTGTACACCATCCCTCTTAGCTACAAACTGCAAGCACATCAAACCTCTGCAACCCTGCTTACTTACTGGCCATGGACTTGGTTAGTAAACCGAGCTAATACGAACAGGATGAAGTAATGCCATACACACCATGAAGAGACAGTTTTCTACTTTATTACAGAAGAGTTCCAAAAAACAAAAGATTCTATTCTCCTAAATAAAAGGGGAGTAAGGAAGGTATACACAGGCCTCGCCTTAATGTTGGTGTGCGTATGCATGTGTCCATTAGTATAACGCTCACGTTCCAGATATTCGTTCATTCTCACACTCCTTAACGAGGAAAGCAAAGACTGATTTTTTTCAGTACCTGTTAGACCATGCACTCTCTCAATGGACCAATCATCATATGTGTGTTACACATTTCTTTTCTTTTGTTTACAATACAATATATACAGTGGAAGATGGGTTAGGGTGTAGATCGGCCATACATAACGTGGCTCTGACTCCGATTCTGAAGAGACGTGAAAGTTCTCAGAGCAGGTTATATCTGCACTTCTTTTGGTAAGTACCTTTGTTCTGTTTTGTTTTTACTCCAGAAAAAAAAATAGATAACAGATTATTCATGTTACAGTTTTAAAGAGAGATTCCAAAACCCCTTATTGACTGTATATCAAGGCACAAGGCAAAAAACAAAATTAAAATTACAAACAAAACCATAAACTGTTAAATACACAAAACACAAAACAAAATGACACAAAGTGGTACGTTTATATTCAATAATTTACAGACTGTTCTTGATGGATTTTTCTCCGATCAGCAGCAAGTGTGACACTTTGAGACTTTTTTTTTTTTTTTTTTTAAACATCAGTTTCCTCTTAATTCTTGTAGACATGACATTGAGACATGAACATGTCACAGGAAAAGATATTTTTTTATGCAAAAATAAAATTAACTTCAACAAAAAAATAAAATAAAATAAATAAAATCTTTAAAAAAAAAAAAAATGCAAATAACTGTACTGGCTTCTGAGGATTAACAGCAACACAGTGTACATTACAACACGGATATACCGCAGGGTCGGTTATAAACTGCTCGATATCCTGCGTATAAATTAAAACGTATATATATATATTTTTTCAAAAGTACCGCTCATTCATACGTTTCTAAAAGGGCTTGATTGAGAAATGTATTAATATACAAATAATACAACACTCACATGCTGCTGATTACGATCTTTTTTTCCCCTTTCGCTCACATAGCGATCATGTGATAAACTTTAATTCCCATTTGGGGCGTCGTGTTCACTGCTGTGGTTGTAGGACACGGGTTCCTAACCCTTGGACTCTTGGGGTTCCTGAGCATTTTAGGGTTCTCACTGCTCCTGACACACTTCCTGTTTTGAAGTAGGCGTGTTAGACCAGGGAAGACACTGAACTGTGCAGGATGGGGAGTTCTCTAGGAGTCCAAGGGATGAGAACATGTGTTTCAGGGGATGCAAACACCAGAAAGCGATCTACACTTATACACAGATTCGTACCGATTTGTCATTTTAAAACAAGAGAACGGACAGACCAGTGGCGTCCATTTGAAACGAGTTACGCGGTGGTAGCTAGCGTATAATTACAGGCAATCTAACGCACTACACCTTCGCCCTGGAAGTGTAAACCTCGAACAGTACAGCAGAGCTGTTGAAAAGGTAAGAGACGAGCAATGTGATTGGACACGACGAGACCAATACCGTTTTTGTGCGCTTATATGAAGGAAAATTGCACATGGCTTTTTTTTTTTTTTTTGGATTTCACCATCGTGCCCTTGTGTCATATAGCAGCGATGGTGTAGGTAGTTGTGGTTGATCAGGGTCCTGAAAGTATAAATATGAAACCATTTTGACCTGAAGAGTATCTACTGTATCAGATATAGTACCTAAAAACAGTGGCTCCTCGGAGTAGTCTGAACCCGTGAAGAGCCGGGATATGATGACGCACATTTTCTTAAATATAAAACACAACCCATGGAAAGGAAAGTAGACGTAATGCGGGTCACAGTGTGAACGCGTGTTGGCAGTGTGTACGGTTCATTGCATCACAGTGTGTCGAGGGTGGACAAACGGGTGGACACCATGGCTCACGGCTGAAACTTTCAAACTTTTTTCGTAAACTTCAGCAAATAAGCTAAAAATCGACTTCAAATTCCCAGCAGATTTAGAACTTCCGTTCCTTTCTGTAAGATTTTCTTCTTGCTCGCGTAAATGTGTTCATCGATGCCAGAAACATGTGAAGTACCAAGCGTGCTCACGATTCACGTTTCGCAACGCCCACAAAACTCCATAAAAGGCAACGCTCGCAGAGGTGAAAATAACGAAACGAGAACTAAACAGTGAAATCCAGTAATGCAGCTCAGCCACTGCAGCTACTACTACACACAGAGTTCCACTACTGTTGTCCCGATTAAAATAGCTCGTCTGGTTGTCATTTCGTTTCCAAAAACTATTCAATCAAATGGTGTGTAACTGAAATAAACACGTGATTTCACTTCACAACGTAACCTGTGTGAGAAACTTACAGTAATTCAACAATTTGTAAATTGTCGTAGGTTACAAACGTACTGGATTTTCATGAAAGTTCACGGAGAGGATAATACGGTTATCCACAGGGAATTATTTATGACCTGGTGTCACCCGGATGAATTTAATGATTTGTCCACCTGGGATGTAGTTCATATTCGAAAAGGTACCAGATCTGGTATAATCACGCACTAGCTGCGATAGCATTTGGGAGAAAGTGGGTACCATCAACAATGAGCACTGTATTATACACACAATCAGAAGATTACATCTCCGTACCTGTACTTTCTAAACACCTGTACCATCAGTCACATAAATACTATTAATATTACTAGAGGCATGAATGAGTAAAAGCACCGCTAAGGGAAAAAAATACATCATGTACTGTTGACTAAAAGTTTGTACCACATCACTAACACCGCTTCAGTGTCGAACATTGCTGCAGAAGAACTACACACTGAGGAGGTCTGAACACTGAAGCCAGACTAAGAGTAAAATCTCAATGGAAAGGCAACTAAGCTGATTTCCTGATCAGTACGGTCACGCTGAGGTTTTAAAACCATCGGAGTCCAGGCCCTGAGGACTCCAGGATTGACGAGAACTGCAGATTTGTGAAGGCCAGCGTTCCCGGAAGGCGTGCAAGTGTGAGGTCCGGGTTACAGACGAGGAGTCGCCGAGGTCCGGCTTGGTCCGAGGCTGATGGGAGACTCGGTGGGTGATGAGATGTAGCTGCTTTTCATTCTGTCGGGCGAGAAACACAAAACAGGAGAGAAATAAATAAACAAATAAATCAATAAATGGTGTAGAGGTGAACACATTTATCAGGAGGTCCAGTTAAAAGCCGTGTGGAAATTGAGCTTAGGCTTTTTAAATCGTCTCTTCTTGAAATAGTGCGAAACCCCTTGGGCTCCAAACAAGCAAATACGAAATCAAATCATGCGTGCTGTTGATGTTACTTCTATAGGTTCACATGCAAGTGTCCGTACTGGTGCAAAGCTGTAGGAGGGATGTGTGGAGCCCATCCATGGTGGTGCTGGAGGCATCATTAGTGATCGTTAGGGGCAAAACGGAAGAGGCATGTTTATTTATCCTAGTGGAAGTACAGCTGCAGTGGAGAAAAACAGCCTTATCTCCGAGGAGGAGGAACGCAAGCCACACAGCATGTTCCATCAAGCAGGATATCATAGGGGCTTTAACGGTAAGTGCGTTTCCATTAGATCTGGAGCCGTATGAGGGGAACGTTAACACAGATGAATTCTGCAACGTGCCCAGTCTCGTGTTATTCGTTTTGATTTCTACTTACGATATATGGCAAAAAATATATAAATATGTGAACACCCGAGTAACAAGCATCCCATTCCAGTACCGTGGGCTGCTGGAACAGCCGACAGTCTTCTGGGAAGGCTTTCCACTAGATTTTCGGAGCAGGGGTGTGGGGATTCTGCGTTTTCTAACTTTATGGCAACAGTCAGGTTTTGGGGAAGAGCCACATGTGGGTGTGAGGGCCAGGTGTCCACATAGTTTTGGACACGGCGTGTCTGCGTGTTCCGGATTCGGAAAAGATCGTCCGCCATCTTGACTTTTGCGAAAGTGGTTAAAAACAGGGTTTATTATTTTTTTCTTTGATTGAAGATCCACCACAAGTAGGTAAACAAACAAAAAAAGAAACAGCACCTCTTGCTTTCACTGGAAGGCACAGAGCAGAGCAGCGTAGCGAACTATACGTACGCCTCGGCTCAAAGCGTGAAGCGAGCAAAGCGGAGGAAAGTGGAGCCAGAGAAGTTGTGGTTTCAGTGAAACCTCATCTATAAATACAGCGGCGTAACGAGGCACCCTCGGTGCGGAAAAACATGAAAGTCTACCTCACATCCTCGCGGCGAGCGCTTTTATAGGAGCCACGGTCTTTAGAGGCGCCCTCCTCTTTACTTAGAAACCCAGCGAGCTGGAGGAAATTGCAGAGGGTAAAATTAAAAGCTGCCATGCTGTGCAAACACGCCGCGAGGGAAGGGAAACGCCACTCAGAGCGCCGCCCCGCCTCCAAACGCGAATAAAACGCCACCCGAAGACCCAAACAAGACGGCTGGACTTCTCGGAAGAGCCTCGTTGCTCTGTATCGTCCCGTGTTTGTTCACAGTCGATGAATGCAGAACAGATCAGAAATAAAAACCATCCCTGACTAATTTTGTTGTGATATTTGAAGCGATTTTGGATTTTTTTGGACGTCTCTATTTCTTTTTATTATTCGGAGTGTTACTTTTTGGTTCGGTTTGGATGCATAGCTTTTATTTCACTTTAATATTTATTAATAGATCAGTAAATCCGTTGATCTTTCCAGTTAATCTTTATAATGTACTTCGTGTACAGGACGTTTTCATGGTACAGTCGGTACTGTTTAGTTCTGTAATTAAGTTCACTTTGAGTGTAATGTTTCCAGTAAAGTCCACTCTCGCTCGACCGCTAATAAACGAACATGTCCCTTACTCACTCTGTATATTAATGCACTCGATTAGCTAACTAGTCCACGATACGTTACTATATTAGCGATGTGACTGGAGCTTTTATTTACCCGAGGAGCTAGCTAATAAAAATGGCGGCGCTCAAGAATTCGAAAGTTATTACATGGAAGTAGTGTGTGTGTGTGTGTGTGTGTATGTGTACACAGAGGACCACACACTTTATGGGTGTGATATTTCCCTACTTGTAGACGCAGTAATGGTTACGGCCTCTTTACAGTGTGTAACTCCTTATAAGGGCATGAGAGAGGGGTGGTACTCATCCTCTAAGAGCTCAATGAACTAACGTCATTCAGTTAGGCATGTATGCATCACACACACACACACACACACACACACACAGCCAAGGCTGGAGCGTATGAAGACAATTTTAGCCTGATCACACACACTCGTACGCGCTTGGCGGGGGATACGGTTACAGATGTGTGACCGGTGTGTGCTCTCACTGACGTCAAAACACGGGTCATATTCACACACAGGGAACAGTGCGGCTCCGCAAAGAGGAAAAAAAAAAAACGTTCACACACACACACACACAATCTATAACTGATCATGTGCAGTATCCTTGCAAACTTGCCTACACACACACACACACACACAAACACACACACTTCAAACACGAACATTAAAAGTTTGTCGCAGTATTTTGCAGAAAACACTGCAAGCAGCACAGGAGGAACTCATAGAGCACTTCTTAAAAGGTCTAAAAAAAATCCTGAAACCTCAATTGCTTGACCACACACACACACACACACACACACACACTGACACAGAGAGAGAGAGAGACACGAATGCAGATCACATGTAAAAGAAATCAGAATAAAGTCTAAGCTAACAATAAGGACACCTCATTTTGGGAGCTTGTAAAAACAAAGCCGCAGTATCAGGCGGTGTGTGTGTGTGTGTGTGTGTGTGTGTGTGTGTGTCTGTGTGTGTGTGTAGTGGGAGAGACCCTGTGTGCCAAATACCATTCCCTTTAGCAAAGGAAAAACTTCCATCTACCCCCCCACCACACACACACACACACGCCAGATGTTTAGCCTACTTCAGCAAGTTGAGACAGATACACTCACACACACACACTTCCTCTCATGTGCTCTTCAAAATAATGCAATACAGCAATACAACACTGAAGGACTGAGGTGAGATGTGTTTTACACACACACACACACACACACACACACACACTTCACACAAAAAGACAAAGTGCTGGAACACACAGGAGCACGATGCCGCGTGTTGGTGGGAAGAAAAAAAACGAGCGAGAAGTGGCGCAGACATGCCTGAGCGAACACACTTCACAAAAGTTTCCATCGCTGCTGTGACCTCAATGATGAATGATGAAGGCTCTCATACACACGTGTGCACACACACACACACACACAGAGAGAGAGAGACACACACACACAGACAGAGAGAGAGAGAGACACACACACACACAAAAACAAACAAAGCGTCTGAAAGTATCACGCTGGTCAACCGTGGCTTCAGCCAAAACGTCCCCAAGAAGGTAAAGGAGAGAGAAATAGAAAGAGAAATGACAGAGAGAATAACAGGAACAGGGAAAAACAAAAAGAGGTGAGAGACAGAAAGAGAGAGAGAGAGAGTGGGTGGAAGAAGAGGCAGAAGGAAAGAAAACGAGAGAGAAAGAGAAAAAGCTAGAGATAAAAGAGAAATGAGAAGGAAATGGACAGAGCAAGAGAGAAAATGATGAAAAAATGAGAGTGAGAAAAAGGAAAGGAAAAAGAAATAGAGAAGGAAGAGAGGAAAGCAAGAGAGTGACAGACTGAGAGAGAGGGAAAAAAGAGAGAATAACAGGAAGAAAAAAAGACAAAGAGGTGAAAGAAAGAAAAGACAGAAGGAATGGATAGAGAGAGAGAGAGAAAAGGAAACCAAGCAATGGGAAAGAGAGAAAATTGACAGTGGTAAAGAAAGAAACAGACAGAGAGAGAGAGATCGGGGAGAGAGAGTGAGGAAGAGAGAGAGACAGAAAGGGAGAGAGAGAGAAGGAGAGAGAGAGAGAGAGAGAGAGAGTGAGGGACCCAAGTGAGTTCTGGGGAACTCCTCGAGACCAGCGGAGAAGGTTGTATGGTGGAGTGGAAGCGTTGGAGAAAAGCGAGTGTGTGTGTGTGATGGTGTAAGGGGGCAGAGCTTCCAGAAAGCATCTGTTAATATTAGAGAGAGAGAGAGAGAGAAAGAGAGAGAGAGAGAGATCCCAACATACAAAACACTGAGTGTGAAAAGGAACTTAAAGCACCTGTACCTGATCCTGTATTTATTTATTTATTTCTCCTCACAGGTGAAGAAAAGGATCAGTGTGTAATATCATATAGAGACGATTATACGCCATGTTTCACAATCCTAAGTGGGAATTCGAAAACCTGTGTACACACACACACACACACACACACACACACACACAAGAAGACCAAACAAACTATGGAGTGCACGGAGACTAAAAAGCAAACAGTCCAGATCTGCTCGGACGTGACGCAGAGACGTCGCCATCCTGTCCGTCACGTCCCTCAGAGGCCACCATACCTGCAGATCCTCCACGCTCTAGTTCTTTCCCCTCATCCAGTCACCGCTTCTCTTCTCAACCCCTCCGAGACACACAAAAAATCTTGGAAGAAAAAGCCTGACGTAGTTGGAGTTCTACTCGGATCGCTCCGTGCCGAGCCTTTAACCACTTCAGAGCGATCCGAGGAGAACTGGGTCGGTTCTGCATGAGTCAGAGCACGGTGACTCAGACGAGCGAAGACATGCATCATAGCCCCCGTGTATTTCCAGAAACAACGTCTGTCCTGTCCTGAGAAAGGCTCTACGGAGGAATCACAGCAAATCCAATCGCATAATTCTGTCCTATTCCAACAAAAGCATCTACGCTGTCATGCAGATCGGATCGGATCGAGGCTTTTTATTCTGCGATTGTTGTGGCTTTCTTTGAAAAACTTTTTTTAAAACTTTTTGGCGAGAGTGCAATGGAAGTCTTTCACGGCAATGTTTATTGGTAAACGAGATCTTTTAGCTGTACTCGTGTTCGATACACGTGAATCGAAGAGGACTTCGGTTTGAGACGTCAGTGATCTGGGATGGATTGAGTTGGCGAGCTTGCAACCCTCCTCCGACCAATCGGTGTGCGGCCCCCTGAGGCGCTCCCAACGACTTGCTTTTGCGGCCCCTTAATGTGCTGTGACATGGAGAAAGAAAGAAAAAAACAACGCTGCAGCGACGGTGTAACCATGGAGACTGGCGCTGAGGGCAACCAGCTGCCTAGTAGCATGAACTTATAATTAAAGCTGAAATATTCAAACACACACACACACACCTTAAAAATAAAGGACAATAACTTATTTAGACACACATCTAAGGAAACTTCATCAAATGCAAAAAGTATTTTGTAAAAAATACCAAAAAAACACTTTTGTGTGTGTGAGTGTGTGTGTGTGTGAGAGAGAGAGAGAGAGAGAGAGAGAGAGAGAGAGAGAGATAGGAAAAGCGATACTTGGAAAGGGTGGGACATTAACTCGTCTCACCCTGAGCTGGCCCACTAAAGAACTCTCTCACCTCAGAGTGAGAGAGAGCGCGTGAGAGAGAGAGAGACAGCGCGAGAGAGCGAGCAACAGACACAGAGAGAGTGCGAGAGAGAGACACAGAGAGAGAAACAGAGAGAGACGGAAAGATGGAGAGAGAAACAGATAGAGAGAGACAGAGAGAGACGGAGACAGAGAGATGGAGAAAAAGACAGATAGAGAGAGAGAGACAGAGAGACGGAGAAAGAGACAGAGAGACAGACAGACAGAGAGAGACAGACAGAGAGAAACAGACAGAGACAGAGTTTGAGCTGCATGAGAAGCACATCATGTCCGGCCGTGTAACAAACACCTCTCAGCTCCTGTCACTGCTGTGGCCTCTCAGAGGCAGGGGGTCTGTAAAAAGGGTTCACACGCACAGAGCGCTCTCTCTCTCTCTCTCTCTCTCTCTCACACACACACACAGAGTTGATCAATAGTTCCTTCTATAACGTGCCAGGATTGAGACAGCATGTGAATCAGTAATCATCCGGTCGTCTGCTTATTGCTTGCGAAGTCGGTTCTGTATATAAACAACACAACAACAT
The DNA here is from genome assembly GCA_012411365.1 of Ameiurus melas. NCBI lineage: Eukaryota > Metazoa > Chordata > Actinopteri > Siluriformes > Ictaluridae > Ameiurus > Ameiurus melas. Next base: position 11,244,974 of record CM022759.1, on the reverse strand, counting down.
CCAGAACCCCGAGCGCTGTAACTCCAGGAACCCGGTCCCTCAACACGCCGACCATCGCTGTGTGAGTCGAGGGAAAGTCCTCACTCATCCCTGTGCTTGGGAAATACTACACTGTCCTGAACCCAGAAAGACTAGTACAGCCAAAGCACCTGAAACACCTTCAATTAAATAGATTTACATTTCAAATTAAACTCTCACGTGTTTACAGATTCGGTTACAGCTGCGCGGAGTTACGTCGGAAACTCGGAACGGACGGTTAGCGATCTACAAGATGACTAGCGTGACGATCCTGACGATGGCATCAGCATGAAATTTGAATCTTTGGAAGCTGAGCCATCCGAACAGAGCGTACAGGCGGCAAGGTGAAAGAGGTGGAGAGACCAAAAGATTAAAGCGTCGCCGCAGCACTCTGTTTCAGTAGAGTACGCAGCCAGGACTCGGTACACGCACGCCTCCGTGTCCATCTTGCGTTAGCAAAAATCTCGAACACTAACTACCGAGCGATGTGTATTATAAATATATATTTATTTAAATAATCACTAGTACGGTTACTGTTGAAGCGGAGAGCAGCCATGTTGATCTGACATCACAGGCTGAACTCGAGGTGACCTTGAAGAGAGCTTGCAGAATTTCCGAGTGGAGGTTGGAAATTCCAGGTGATGAGTTTTAGCTGAACGCAGCTTTAATCCCACGGCACCGTTACGGCATTGTGGGTAAAGACGCCACGAAACTGTTGAAACAGACCAAGATGTCGATGAAAACATTTATAAACATATAGTCATGTGTTAATTAAAAAGATTATGGGTGGCAGGTTTTTCCCCCAATACGAATAAAAAAAAGATCACGCACACACACACACACACACACACACACACACAGAGCTAACTGGCAAGAACCCTGATGTTAATCAGCTGCTGTACGAGCACAACTGTCAACACTTTTTGCCGAGTCACTCGCTGACTAAACCATTCACGCTATTGAGGACCAACTCCGGAACAAAGAGGCACGACATGGACTTCAGACACAGTACGAGTCAAAGTTCTTGTTGTTTGACTTGTCGGCACCTGGGCTGTACTGTAGCTCCGCCCCTCCGTTTGAGCACAGGGATACTCTGCGGAAAGCTCAAAGTGGGAGCTGTATTATAAACATAACATGCGTGTTCCTTATTAAAACACCACGAGAAGATCTCTTACGCTCACTTTTTCCACACAAACATGCTGACGTGAAATTCAGTGTCTAAGCAAGTTTTAGATCTAAAAGTGATTGAGGCTTACCTTCTCTGTAACTCAGGTTTCCTCTGGAGTCATCTGCTTTCTGAAAGTTTATGCTGGCATAGGCACTCGGTTCCTCCGCTGCCCCTGTGGTTCCCAGGTCCACCTGCCGGGTCTGGAAGCTCAAGCTCCAGTCCTGATCGAGTGGCTCTCGGTTCTGAGCCAGATCCAGATCGATGTAGTTCAGGCCGTTTTTGTTCTGAGGGTCGACACTGGACATCATGTCAGCAGCAGCAGGAGGAGAAGCAGTGGTGGAGGCCTCAACAGGCTTTAACCAAACGTTCTCAAAAGAAGCAGAGCTGTGGCGTTTAACGTCTTCTGACTGAAAGCCCGTGGCTGCGCTTACGGCACCTTTGGTTGTCGTGGAGGCAAACGTTTCTGAGCTGTGCCGTCTCCTGCCTTGCGGGTCCACCCGGATCACTTTGGCAGCCTGGTTTCTCGTCGGAGTCGGGTTTACCCGGGAGAAGGCGCCGAGATCTGTCAAAGGACCAATAAGCACAGACCTTGCTGGGGCTGCACCTAACGTTGAGACGTCGTCGCTGTGCGACTCGGAGCAGAGCAGGACTTCCGGGTCTTGTAACGAAGTGTTTATAAGCATCCTCTGGGAATCAGGATAGTCTGTAGAGTAAGAGCCCAGTTGCATGCTCATGTAGTCACGTTCACGAATACTTTCACGAGGCAGGTGAGGCGACGAGGCCGAGTTTTCGGACGGACTAACAATGGCATAGTCTGGGGAACTGGATGTCGATTTTCTAGACTGTGAGAGCAAGCTCTGTGAACTTAGCTGCATGTTCATGTAGTCGGAAGAATTCAGTTCTGATTGGACGTCTGCACCGTTAGCAGAGAACACGGGTGAAAAAAGTGATGCTAAGCTCGCTGAAAACGCTTGGTCATTAAACTCGATATTAACGTACTCTCCCGGACTTTTGGGCTCACCAGGGAAAGGGCTTTCACGCATTCTTGGAAGAGTGCTAGCTCGGTTAGCATCCAATGATAGCCTTGTTGGTCGTGCCAGCCTAGAGGTGACCTCTGACCTTTTGGGTCTGACAGAAGAGTGTTGTGAACTACACTGACCACCCAAACTGTCGCTGCTAGCCGAAGACGAGGAAGAGTCAGCGCAAACCATGCGAGCGCTGCCAAGTGACATCCGCAAGGGGCTCTTGTCCTGCTTCCTGTTGGCATGTTTGAAGGAACGGGGCAGAGAGAAGTAGGCGTACGCTGGCTTGGATAGCTCATCTACAGTGTTGAAGTAACAGTCCGGTGGCGTGCCGGTGGTTGAGCCGCTAGCAGGAGACATGTTTATATAGTCTCCACACGAGGACACTTTCCCCTCTGTGCTCTCAACGGACAACGACGGGTTCATGCCGTTGGTCCAGATCTTCCTGTAGTTTGTAGAAACGTCTGGGGAACAGCTACCGCTCGGTGACATCATCATGTAGCCATTGGAGTCCACTCGCCGTGGATTGATAATCTGCTGAGGGGCTGAAACACTTTTTGGACTCATAGGCATATAGTCTCCGCTGTTTCCTGTTACCACCGAAGGAGCCACGCCCGGTGACATCGGCATGTAGCCATCGTCCTTGTGACTGGACTCGCTGCCACCTTCCGCTGTTGGCATACCCAAGCATTCTTCAGGATACGAATTCGTGGACAAGTTCCGATATATCGACGGCGACGACGACGATACAGATAGGCTGCGATTATATGCCGGTGTCATGACTGTGTATTCATCCAGAGACACGGCAGATGACTGTGAAGGCGTTTTTTGGTGGCAGGTAGCTGGAGGTGACAGGGTGCCAGAAGAATGAGTCCTTTTCCTGAAACATTTCTCCAAGTCTGATTCATCCATGCGAGACGGCGTTCCCCTGGACTGGCTCCCGGTACTACTTAGTGAACCAGACTTGGTCATGCATATGTAGTTATTCAAGTCCTCTTCTTTGGCAGGAGGGGTGTGTCCGAGCGAATCGGGGGTCACGCTGCGGAAGGAGCTTCGGAAATCGCATGGACTGGATCCATATTCATCGGACGAGATGAAGCCGCCGTCGCTGGGCGACCCGGATATAGAGGCACTGGAGCGTCGGGGGAAAAGACTATCTGAAGTGGACCCGTGTCCACTAGTACTGCTGGAGGACAGACTTACAGGGCTGATAGCTGATGGAGAGCATTGTGATGACGGAGTAGGGATGGACCTGCTATGGTTTAGAGGTGGATGCAGTCTGGATCTACCCCTATGCCTTTGAGACTGTGGCCTAGAGGATCTTGGACTACTTGGGCTCCCGTCTACAGACGCTGGCCTAGACATAGTTCCTTCTCCGTCACTGGACGCCCTTACTCTGAATGAATGGCTGTGTCTGCCTGGGCCAGCGGGAGATGTAGCCGTCACACTTTCAGCCCTCACACGCCTCCCCAACCCGACCTGACTCGGAGGAGGGTTGTTGTGATGATGCCTGGTCCGCACCGGCACGGAAATGGGGTTGGAGCAGTTGGAAGAAGACTGGCTTTTGCTACGGGGACGAAACTCTTCACTCATGGCTTTCATCGCCTCCAAGATAGTCTCATGCATGTTCTGAGCCACGACGGAGTCGTCGACCTGCATCCAGAACTCTCCGGGCCCAGTCACTGCAGACCTCCCGACTTCGATGAAGAAGAAATTTTCAGAATGACCGCACCTTCGTATGTTCATTAGCTGCAAAACGACCGCCGCAGCGTCCGAATTGAGCTTCACGAAAGCCAAAGTCTTGTTCGTGAGACACAGTCTGTACACGCCGATTAAGTTTTTGGTCTGTCCGAGTCCCTTTGGTTTCAGTATAACCTGCCATACTTCTTTAAAGGCAGGCCCAGGCGTAGCCTCTCCGTAATCGTCGTCTCCGACGCCGTTGCTCCTGGTGCTCTCGTGGACCTTCCCTCGGTTGTGCAGGTCTACCAGGGCTTGGTACCACACATCCTGCTCCGGCTCGCTGTCCGCTGCGACTGCAAAGTATTCGTCCTTGGTGTACAGCGCGACCAGGTGTTTGTTTTTGGAGTCCGCCCTTTTGTTAATATTGAAGCAACTCTCGAGTGGTATTGACCTTTTCGGTGCCCCAGACTTGTGTCTCCATTTTTTCTCATTCTCGTAGTACTCCAGCCTGGAAGGTCCGGTATCGCTTGCAGCTCTGAGAACAAAAAACCTTTTGTGCATGCTTTTGGGTTTCCTTAAATAACCCACCTTTCTCACGTCCGAAAAACAAGCCTTCTCTGTGGACGGACTGGCCATTTTATGAGGGGGAGCGGAAAAAATGCTCTTAAGAAAAATTATTATTTATTATTATTATTATTATTATTATTATTATTATTATTATTATAGGATTGCATGAATTTCTTTTAAAATGGGAGATAAAATAAAACACTATTTTTTCTTCCACAGCGAGACAAAAAAAAACGCTCCCGTGATGCTTGCTCTTTCAAGAAAGTTATTTATTTGTTTATTTCTCCTTCCAAACGGCTAAGCTAGCTTAGCAGCCCATGCCAAAACAAGCACTCAAAGCACGCCACTGAAGTCCATTCTGGAGCAAAACTCTGCATTTTTAAATCCCGCACGTGCGTAAATAACCCGTTATTCACTCGATACCTAGGTGAAAGTACCGAAGAGTTGCTTGTAAGAAGAATAAGAAGAGATGAGGAAGGGGGGCTTCGTTTCAGTCCGGAGTTCCGTGAGCGCGATCAAAACAAGCCGAGTCAGCGCGAGACCCCATTTATCCCACAGGGAGAGCGCGAGACCATCCCGCACGCTCAAGCAGCGCGTGCACAAATCACACACAGGAAGTCGATCCAAAGCGTACCGAGTCCAGTTCAGCAGCTGAAATTTATATGATATTCTATATGCACATATGTTATAAATCCTTTCCACGGTCGAAAAACAATCCCAGTGTGTGTGTGTGTTTGTGTGTGTGTGTGTGTGTGTGTGTGTGTGTGTAATCCCCGCAGTCAGCCGAGTCCCTGTCCTGCTCCGACTCCGAGCAGCCCTGAGCACGTGACGCCCCAATGCGTGGCCAGATGAAAGCGCGAGTTACAGCCTACCATACAATCCGAGGCCACGCCCACTACGAAACGACCGCCTCAAGCTCGCGCTGTCATTGGACGACAGGCTTGTCCATCGATGGTAGCCGCTGAGAAGGGAGGGAGGGTAGGACAACAACTCAAAGTTTGCTGGAGCCGGAGGCGTAGTAAAAGGACACAAACAGATTAGAAATGACCATTTTTGTTCATTAAAAAATAATATAGACTAAATTGCGTGTATAATACAGATTATGTTGAAGTGTAATGAAAATTAAATATATGTAAAAATGAAACGGAAAAATGTTTATTTCACTGTTTTGGTCCGCCTGCCACCATGGCATTATGTGAGACTCCGCCCACTTGGCACATTCTCCTGTTATATATCCCCGAAGATCTCTCTCTCTCTCTCTCTCTCTCTCTCTCTCACACACACACACACACACACACACATTTCTTTCTCTCTCTCTCTCTCTCTCTCTCTCTCTCTCTCTCTCTCTCTCTCCCACACACACACACACATTTCTATTCTTTTCATTTTTTTTTTTTTGTTTTTTTTCTCTCTCTTTCTCTCTCTCATTTCTCTTTATCTCAATCTCAGTCATATGGACGTGCAAATTTCCTCTATAAAACTTATACACTTAACTACAATGTAAACACATAAAACCCCACTGTAATGGATGTTTTCTACATTTCCAGGAGTTCCCAAACTTTTTATTTTTATTGTTATTTATTTATTTCTCCGTTTTTAACATCCATCCATCCATTCATCTATCTTCTACCACTTACTCCTTCTTCAGGGTCATGGGAAACCTGGAGTCTATCCCAGGGAGCATCGAGCACATGGCGGGGTACACCCTGGACAGGGTGATAATCTAACACACATATGCAACTCCAAGCGGACTCGAACTCGTTTTTTAACATTTATTACGAAATTAGGTATTTGAACTTTCCATCCTTAATATTATTTATAGGCACAGTAACTCAGATAATGATAATGGGTTATGATGTCTACTACTGTAATAAAATAAAGAGTAAAGTTTTGGACCCCTTGGCTTTACGCTTTTTTTGTTGTTGTTGTTAAATAAAACATTTGAGTTGAACATTGAACAATTAATGTTTTATTGATTTTATGATTTTATTGATTTGCATGATTTTCCAACAAACTGTTCTGAAAAAGTCTCTATTGAGAGCGGTGAAATGAATATTTGAATCCTAACAAGATTAAAGTAAGATTTTTTTTTTTTTTTTTACAAATGTATTAGAATGTATTAAGCATGCGAATGTATACATATTTAACTAGACAACCCCTCATTTGCATAATTAAATGTACCATTTTGATTAAGTTTCAATACATGTTAGAATATCAGCAAACTGGCTAAAATTGATTAGGTATACCTATTGGGGTTTTTGTTGTTGTTTGTTTGTTTGCTTTTATTTATTTACAATTCACCTGCTGTGTCTTGTCTTAAACGCACTCCATAATGAATTAAGTCCATGGGTGTGAATCGTGGCATCCTTGCAATTATAGTGATCACTCTCTTTTACATAGTCGAATACAGAGATTGCAGATAAAATGCAGAACTTTCTACACCGTGTATTTTGTGACAACGCTGCCGCCTACAGTTTTCGGTTTGTAAAAAGTGGTGTGATCTGCACATCTCTGAGTAACATTGCATTACCTCTTTCCTTGCTCGAAAGACAATAAAAAATTATAATCGTTGACAAATTGCTGCGGTGTAATTGGAATAAAACACTTCAAGATGTGTCGTTATTACGAATAACCTTAGGGTGGTCAAGATAACTCGCAGCTTGGCCTCATCATTGATTATTTTCCAAGAACAGCATGTCTGAAAGTGGTTTATTTCCATATACAGGGACAGCACTGTGTTATTACATGGTTTCTTATCACTGATATTAATACATATGAAAACATTATTACTAGAGAGTTTTCACCATATGCCTGTTTCAGTTTAACTAATAATTCAATTACATAACAATTACACACAATATCAACTATTTGTTTGCGTTCAAGCAAAAAAAAAAATCCTGTCACTTTTAATGATAGTACTATGGTATTTTCTCTCAGAAATATACCTCAACCTTGTGATGGACTGCCACCCTGTCCAGGGTGTACCCTGCCTTGTGCCCAATCCTTCCTGGGATAGGTTCCAGGTTCCCCGTGACCCTGAAAAGGAGTAAGCGGTTGAAGATGGATGGATGGATGGATGGATGGATGAATATACCTCAACCTTATTGATATTATGCAAAGCAGGGCATGGTTAGAAATTCTAAACCATGCCCTGTTTTCATGGTATATGGTATAAACATGAGATTGTACACATGCAATCCATTACCATGGGGAAAACTAAAGAACAGAGACAGACTGCCGTCTTAACTGGAGGACATTTTGAAAAGCAACTGTATTATATCGACATTATTGTCACCATTATGCCATTATTATAACTGCCATAACTCTTATTTATATCACATTGTGGTGAGAGAGAGAGAGAGAGAGAGAGAGAGAGAGAGAGAGATGGGGGCGGAGAGAGCTTACTAAATGACATCATAGCACAACTGGGTTCAGAGAGTACAAACCTCTCTCTCACACACACCTTCTTTCCTCTTGCTTGAACTCCTGCTGTATTTTACACCAGGGACTCTCAAGTTCCACCCCCCAGCCAGAGGCCGCTTTAATTTCCACAGCCCACCTCAGTACAGTATTATCAACAGTCTAGTAGGTGTTATTAAACACAGATTATTTTATAATTCATATGGTAGTTTTCTGTAAGGACATGTTTATTTAACATTTATGGAAGGAGTCTCCAGTGTTACTAATTTCAAGACAGAAATAAATAAAAAATAAAGATTGGCTGATGATGGAACAACTCATTATAACTGCTAAAATGTCCATGAAAACAGGAGCTAACTTGTCTCATGGACGTTCCATGACATTACACGTACGCCGTCACAACACCTTGAGATGGGTTGTTTTAGGAAAATATTCCATTCCTTCATGTTTTATTCCACTCCTAATTCTAGTGACATGATAAACAGAAATCTAATCAATAATAAATATGAGAGATTTGAACATTGCTGTAACTAAATAAAATTATCCAATTAAATCACTGTTCGCACTTGGGAGCACTTTCTTTTACACACACACACACACACACACACACACACACACACACACACCTTGCTCATTCCTGCAACAACTCCACTGCTGCTGGCACCAAGGTTGCTATGGCAATGCAACACAACACAGACACTGCCTGGTCTGCTTATATCATTTACAAACTCCCTAAGCACCTTTTAATCTCATAACATTTACCAAAATTCCTTTCCCAGCTCTTTTATCTCTCTCAAACACACATTCGTGTTTACATACTGTCGGATAAGAGTGTTTCAGAATGCGGTCATAGTTTCTGTATTATTGCATTTACATGCATGAACTCTTTTCCGTACGCAAAGCAGTGGGTCAAGTTACAAACGCAAATCTTGATCATTGAAGAACCCTTACTGGTGTAGTCACTGATCTTCACTAACAAGCTTTATCTTAGGTCAAGGTCACAGTGTATCCTGAACCAAGGAACTCCATGAACACCAGGAGTAAGGCCTTGGAGGTGGAAGGAAACCAGAGAACTCAGAGGAAACCCAAATGGAGGGAACATGCACAGAAACACCACACAAATAGTAACCCAAGCTCAGGATTGTTCTCAGAGAGAGAGAGAGAGAGAGAGAGAGAGAGAGAGAGAGAGAGAGAGAGAGAAACCCAGGATGTAACTGCAGTGTACTTCAAAAGGTAAAGGTTCAGCATAGTGCACAAACAAGACATTTCAGACAAAAGTCCAAAGCAAAGTGCTTCTGAGGCTTTGGTGAAACCAGTCGATGACGTAATAATTCTTCTCTAGACATGACGTTCATTCAGAATTCTGATAGTCTAGACAAGCTCTTTTTCTACATCCTACATCTCCACACTCCTCACTTCACTGGTCCCATAACAACAATTAGCAATGCAATGAATGTTACATCCATTGCTGGTGAAGTATCTCACCACCGGTAAGTAGAAATCCTTCATTCTGATGGTATGAAGCCAGTTTCTTCTTGACTTCTCCGGTGTATGGCTCTTGCAGGTGGTGCACGAAAAGTGTTCGACGAAAAAAACTAAACCAAAAAACAATCCTGTAAGACAGTGGTCACTAACCCTCTTCCCTGAGATCTACCTTCCTGCAGGTTTCATCTCCAACCATAATCCAACACACCTGTTTGAGCTGATAAAGAACTTCTCGATGCAATGAGTAGATGCTCAGGTCGGCACCATAACGGTTGGTGAGTTGGAAAATCTTCAGGAAGGTAGAGCTCTAGGAACAGGGTTGGTGACTATTGCATTAGAGCCTGTGATTGTTGTGACAGTGGTAATAACATCTAGGACAGTTTGCATGCAGAAGCACCATAAGGATCATTCAATTCTCTCCTGACATGTTTACGTGAATGATGTTCACTGAAGGTTCCTTCATCCTGTAGGATTATTATTATTATTATTATTTATAGATAGATAGATATTTAGATAGATAGATAGATATTTAGATATATAGATAGATAGATAGATAGATAGATAGATAGATATATAGATAGATATTTAGATATATATTTAGATAAATAGATAGATAGATAGATAGATAGATAGATAGATAGATAGATAGATAGATAGATAGATAGATAGATAGATAGATAGATAGATTCAAATAAGGTGACAGGATAATGATTAATATATATCAATACCTCATATTTACGCTCATAACATTCATTTCAGCTGTGACTATTAGGAGTACTAACTACCAAAAGTCCTGCTAGAGACAATAAAAAGATATTTATATTTGTTGTTGTTGTTTTTATTTCCAGAAAGCACTGCGGAGGGTTGGGGAACTCATGCTAACCGCTGCGCTAGCCACCGTTTCGGTTTGTTTACTTCCGGTATGGCTGCTGATGAAATGATATGAAAACTCGGCAGTGTAACAGGACGTGTATAGACTTGACACGCATTTCGGCCATCAGAAACGTTTCAGGAGCCGAGAAGAAACACGGCAGACTGCTTGAAGCACTAACTCCGAGAAGAGTGCCAGCTGAAGCATCGCAGTCACGGTGAGTACGCAGAGCTCCGCGGACCGGAAGCAACACTGAAGAACCTTCTAATCGCCTAGCTCTTGGTCTGAAAGTTCCTCAACGTTACATTATTTCCATTCGAGACTGTTTAGAAATGGTGTACGAAATGTTTCTCTCTCTCTTTTTTATTTATTTATTTATTCATCTATCTATCTATCTATCTATCTATCTATCTATCTATCTATCTATCTATCTACCTACCTACCTACCTACCTACCAACCAAACTCTCTACCCTCGAAAGCTGAAATGAAGTGAAAGGGAAGCTCCCTCCTGAAACCCATGCAGGATGTTTGGAAGGAAGTGTTCGTGTTGTGTTTGGTGATCGTGGGGATCATTTGCCGTGTTGACGCAGGATTTTCGTTACAGCGTGACAAGCGAGCCTTAATGTGCCGTGCTGACGTCACAGGGAGACACTTGGTGTTTTTAGTAAGGAGAACACATTTCAAGGACGTCAAACGCAAGAGCCATATCTTTGCTTTCTGCAGTTTGGCACGCTGAGAAACAGATGAAGGCTGACATTGTTCCTCTCTTTTATGTGCTTCGCTTATCTGCCATTCAGCAAATGCCTTCCAGTCTGCTCAAAACTACACTGCTCTTTGTTTTAGGGGTCTCTCTCTCTCTCACTCACACACACACACACACACACACACACACACACACACACACACACACACACACACTCTTTCTCTCTTTCTCCCTCTCTCTCCCACTCTCTCTCTCTCTCTCACACACTCTCTCTTTCTCCCTCTCTCCCACTCTCTCTCTCTCACACACTCTCTCTCTCTCCCTCTCTCTCCCACTCTCTCTCTCTCTTTCTCCCTCTCTCTCCCTCTCTCTCTCTCTCCTCTCTCTCCCACTCTCTCTCTCTCTCTCTTTCTCCCTCTCTCTCTCCCTCCCTCTCTCTCTCCCCTTACCTCCAAATTAAGTTTCAGTTGTTCTAACTGTCTAAGACTAAAACTACTTTTTTCTGGGAAAGCACATTGTTTAACCCATACATCATATTGGTTCAAACATCCTTCCCCATAATTCACATGTATAAATGTGATATTAGGACCAACATATGAGCACCCTGTACATACCATAGCATGTGTCACAGGATGTGCTTTGATACATGTGTTTCATATATTATATATACATATATAACATGCTAACCACTAAGCCACCGTGTGAATATATATATATATATATATATATATATATATATATATATATATATATATATATAAAAATATATATAAAAAAATAGTGGTTAGCATGTTCGCCTCACACCTCCAGGGTTGGGGGTTCAAGTCTCACCGGGGCCCTGTGTGTCTGGAGTTTGCATGTTCTCCCCGTGCTGCGGGTCTTTCCTCCGGGTACTCTGGTTTCCTCCCCCAGTCCAGAGACATGCATTGTAAGCTGATTGGCATGTCTAAAGTGTCCGATAAATTCATCCATCCGTCCATCCATCTTCTACCGCTTACTCCTTTTCAGGGACGCGGGGAACCTGGAGTCTATCCCAAGGAGCATCGGGCACAAGGCGGGGTACACCCTGGACAGGGTGCCAGTCCATTGCAGTCCACACACTCACTCACCAATTCATACACTATGGACACTTTAGACACGCCAAATTTACAAATCTTGTAGTCAAAAAGACTCCGTAAAATTTACTTGTGCGTTATATTTGCCATATGTATCATGTACCGCTGATATGATGGAATGAGTCAATAGGGCTTGATGATAACCCGCTGCAAAAATACTGCGCCTCTCGTGCTTCTTAATAAGTACTCTCTTTACTTATTTATTGCTCGAACTGGACTCGTTCCGATAGCAAATATTCTGTACCGTTAATAACTCTCTTTCTATATATATACCCGATGGTATATATCTTAGTTTTGAAGCTGTGATCTAAGAAACACCGATATCTCTGCCGTCGCAGAGGCAAAGATCCTGGAACGTCTTATAAGAAATTGCTCCATGTAATACTTCTCTCAATGTGATACGCGCATTTCTTATATCATTGACTTCCTTCCACACAGACAGCCATTCACTACAACTTCATAAAATTCACATTCTAATTTTAATTCTAAATACATTACAATGACCATAAAATTCTAATTGTAATTCTAAATTCTTGATGATTTCTACCAGTCAGTGGTAAGGCTGCATCGGTCTTTCGCTCTGCACAACAAAGGGCAAACCGGTTTGCTTGTTGTCCAGAAAAACTGAATGACTCGTGCAGCCCAGCCAGGAGACGCCAAATTGTTCTGGAAATTAGACAACACTCGCAGACTCGTCCTTTGAAGGTAAAAAGATTTATTACAGGAAGATGGTTAATACAAGATAGAATAAAGCAGGATCGAGTAATGAGAGCAGCCCTCTGAAGTGCTTGTGCTGAACCACTACTATATATATATATATATATATATGAAACGCAGAGCATGACCTAATTCTGTGTACCAATAAGAAGCAGTTCAAACAGTCTTTGATTCAGGGTCTTGGAAGATGTTTAGACGAACCTTGAACAGAAGAACATTTGTGTCTCTGTAAGCAGATAAACATTCTGTACTGATCTCAGTGACATGACATGGCCTTCTTAGGCATTATCCTCAGATGAACACGAACAAGAACCAGAACAAAACTATTACAAAGTAAAAATGGAGAGCGCTGGAAAGACTAAAGGATTAAAGCCCCGCTGCATCGCTCTCCTTTTGCAGAGCAGAAGTGAAATCCCACCATTGTGCCCTGTAGACACTCGACAATCTATCTACTGAACGATATTGACAACCTAAAATTCTCAGCAATGCTAAGAATTTATATTTGTGTTGACTTCAACTTCAGTCAAAAAGCCAGTTTAAAAGGAACTGTGTGCACTGCTGATTAAATATATGGCATCCATCCATCCATCCATCTTCTACCACTTACTCCTTTTCAGGGTCATGGGAAACCTGGAGTCTATCCCAGGGAGCATCGAGCACATGGCGGGGTACACCCTGGACAGGGTGATAATCCATTGCAGGGTACAATCACATACACACTCACACACCCATTCACACACTACGGACAATTTAGACACACCAATCAGAATACCATGCATGTCTTTGGACTGGGGAAGGAAACCGGAGTACCCGGAGGAAACATGCAAACTCCACACACAGGGCCCCACATCCAAGACTTATTTTGTAATGCAATTGAGATTTTGTAGTTTAAATGGCTTTCATTGACATGTTGGTCTGTTCTCACTTTCCTCGTTGCCCACAATGCCATTTGCTTTGATCTCTTCCTAAAGAGAGCGATGCGGCAGCGCTTCAGTCTTTTAGTCTGTCCGGCTTTCTCGGTTCCTCGCCTGTATTCATGGATCGCTAACTAGCCGAGCCGGGTCTCTGCCACAGCTCTGCGCTGGATTTCTCATTAATCTCGTTAACGTTGAATGACGCTGGAAAATGGTGAGGGAGAAAAGAAAGGTGAAAGGTGTATCAGTTTGGGGTTGACCAAAAAAAATTAAATAAATAAAGATAGAAACATGTTGTTGAGATTCAGTCAATTTGTTAAAGGAGGAGTGGCCAAATAACCTTATTGTAATATTTCAGTATTGTAATATTGTGTATATTTGTATGTAAAGAAATGTGCATTTACTCCGGTTTCCTCCCCAGTCCAAAGACATGCATGGTAGGCTGATTGGTGTCCGTAGTGTATGAATGGGTGTGTGAGTGTGTATGTGATTGTGCCCTGCGATGGACTGGCACCCTGTCCAGGGTGTACCCCGCCTTGTGCCCGATGCTCCCTGGGATAGGCTCCAGGTTCCCCGTGACCCTGAAGAAGGAGTAAACGGTAGAAGATGGATGGATGCAAATGTGCATTTTTACTGATTGTGGATATTGTGGGGGAATTGGAGAATCTGTGTCTGAATGCCCCACATTTGTGCTTGTATTGGCATGACTCGTGTGTGTGTGTGTGTGTGGATGTGTAGGACCCTCATTCACACTCGGGACATTCTGTGGTTTGTGCATCGCTCAGTCAGGGCATTCTTATCATTCTCAAACCCTCACAGTAAGCTGGGTGTGTTTTCCTCTCAGCTCCGCGTTGTTTCCGCTGCCCTTTTGCCCTGGATGTCAGTATTGTGTGTGTGTGTGTGACCTCTGTAGGAGTTTGAGATAATGCTCGGTATTTGCCAGGCACAGAAAGAATCTGGTGGATTGAGCAAAATAAAACTCTGGCAGAAACTCCAGACTTCTGTGTGTTTCAGATGAGTAACCGACAGCGAGGACTTCCTCTAGGACTGCTCTTGCTGGCGTCTCAGGTGTTCAGGATCGGCACGGACAACATCCCTCCTGCTACACTAGTGACGCTTGGCCTCAACGTCTACCTCTTCCTGTTTCCTGTCAAGCCCCTCTTACAGGTAGTGCAGAAGACCCAGAGCTCAGATCAGATCGACAGAATAGTGTGAGAGAAGAGAAGAAGAGAATAAAGTGCAGCTGCCAGCACTGATTACACCTTACTTCCATTTGCACTTAACCTTGTGGTGACGTTTTGTGTGTGTGTGTGTGTGTGGGTGTGTGTATTTCCAGACCTGTGTGAGCGTACAGCAGGCATACTGGGGTGGAGACTGGCATCGTCTCCTGTTGTCCCCTTTTCACCACGTCGATGATTTGCACCTCTACTTCAACATGGTCTCCTTCCTCTGGAAGGGCGTGAACCTGGAGCGCAGGCTCGGCACTGCCTGGTTCGCCTACCTCCTGTCCGTCTTCTCTCTGCTTACCGGATTGGTCTATCTGTTCCTGGAGGCGGGCCTAACGGAACTCACGGACGATTCGTCCTTTAGTGTGCAGTGCGCTGTAGGGTTTTCTGGTCAGTACGTGAGTCTGTGCGATTTGTTCGGTTTTAAAAATGACGTTATGATGCGAGATATTGGTAGGAAATAATCTACTGTCTGTCGTAGGTGTTCTCTTCGGGCTGAAAGTTGTGAATAATTATTATAACCCGGGCGGGGTCAAATACATCATGGGGTGTCCTGTGGCCAAACGCTACGCCTGCTGGGTGGAGCTAGTCCTCATTCACATCCTGAACCCAGGGTAAGATACTGGGTGCTCCCTCTCTCTCACACTTACACTTTTCCTAGAACATTGCACCCTGCTGTGTGTTATTCCCAATTTACTGGATTTACATACTTCTTGGATGGCAAAGGGATTATGTATATATATATGTGTGTGCAACCTCATATTTATTCCCTAGGAACGAATGAGCGTGTTCACTGTGAGTGTGTGAGTGAGAGAGAGAGAGAGAGAGAGACCTTGTGTCTGTGTGTTCATAATTATAACCTTTCAGACCTTTCTTCAGGGAAAACATTTTGTGTGGGAGTGTTTCTGTGTCTCAAATGTGTAATTACAGCATATCACTGTGTAAGCATGTGAGGGTCAGTGCACATGCAGGTAGCAACTTGTGTGCTCTCTCTCCCTTTCTCTCTCTCTCCCTCTCTCTCTCTCTCTCTCTCTCTCTGTCTGTCTGCAGGACTTCGTTTGTTGGGCACCTGTCTGGTATTTTGGTGGGGCTTCTCTACATTACTGGTCCCCTCAGAACACTTATGAAAATATGTGCAGGTGAGACTGTGTGTGTGTGTGTGTGTAAGTGCCCTCCACATAACGCCATACCTGAACATTTCCACCCCAGTCTTCACACTATTTCATGGCAGTCTTCGTCATGTTGTCACACGACTCGTCACAGCAACGGTCACGCACTGAAACCCCCCGAAGCTCATGATATTTCCAGAATGGAACTGTTGTCACAGACCAACATCAGCACCCACATCATATGAACGGAAAAGCCATCATAGTAACTCTGTCTCAAAACAAGTCTTATTTACAAACCCGTAAACAAGTCTGCTTTGGTCCCAAAGATTTTGCCAGCGGTCATGGAAACTCCGGCAGGCCTCGCACATACTATAACTCCTCAGGTAAGAATTTGAACCCTGTTAAATTTGCTTTTTTATGTGAATTTAGTAATAATTCTACTCAGGAGCTGTATAGTATAATGGAACGTACTACGGTATAAATGTTGGACGTCTCTGGTATGAGGTTATCGCTCCAAAATCCAAAAAGTCCCTCCTTACAAGAACATCAAATGAGCCAATCACCATGCAAATATGGAATGATTGACAATTGGGTAGGTGTTCTGAACTCTCTGATATTAACTGACCCCCTGGAAGCCCCGCCTCCTGCACTATATCTGTATTTATCATTTATAGATAAAGATCAATGATCAATGTTATATGGTGTCTTTTTATTTTTAAAAACTGGTTATTTCATCTCTACTTCCTGTTACCACCCCTTGATCGTTTGGAAGGACTATGTATCATTTCTCTTGGAGGTTGGTAGGTCTAAGGTGACCATGTTCCAGACCAGGATGTACTCTTGGATTTTATTCTGTGCAGGGTATAGTGGATATGGAATGCCCTACACATCGACCAGCTCCCCGTACTCCAGGCAGGGTCTCTACAACCCATCTCATCACCCTTATACAGCTGGTCTAACGGAGCAGGAGCAGTACGATGCAGCCATCAGGGCCAGCCTGCAAGACCAAGGTGAGGGGATTTATAGGTTAAACTCTTCAATAAAAACACAAGTGATTCATTTGGACATTGGTTTTGAGGATGTTTGTGCCTGATTTGGTTTAATTCAAGATGACTATAGCTGAATAAGTCTACATACGTTTTTCTAGTCATTAAAAAAAAGAAGTCGTCATTTTTAAGCTGGTTTCTGTAGTTGAAGCGCCACGATTTTTGAAAAAGTCAACTTGGTTGTAAATAATCCTTATGAGCGTTTGTGAGAACACAAGTTTGTGTGTGCTGCCACCTACAGGCCGCATGGAGGACTGACCGAGTGTTTAAATGTGTGTCCTGCAGGATGGCATGCTCACCACAGACCACCGCCTGGGTTCAGTTCCAACTCTGAGCCCAACATTGAGGAAATACGTCATCGCCGACTTCAGAGGTTTGACTCAAAGATGTAAAAAACTTTTAAAAGCTTTAAACCTTTAAAGATAAATCGGGATCACCACTGAGGCAGTACACTGTGTACAGTATCAGTATGTATGTAACACTGTTACAGTGAAATGTATTACTAATGCACCTTTATGCCAGGTTATACATCACTGTCAGTTGCACTTTCAGACTAATAAGACATTATAATTGAAGATCCTTTTAAGATGATCGTTTTTCTATCCAGAAACCTGGCTTTTATTCATCTGCTATGAAGTTAACTCTCTTTTAAGCTGCGCCCCATAAGTCTTAATAATTTGCACTATGAAATGTAAGAAGATATCTCCACTGGCTTGGATAAGCGGTGTTTTGCTGGCTGTCGTCTTTATTGATGAAAGTTTATTTTTGTAAATAAATACTACATTTTGGGATGTACCTTTTAACCCCCCCGAGTAAGGTTCTTTTTTCACATATTTATTTCTCAATTAGTCTCCGAGCCAAAGCAATAAATATTTTGAAAGTGGTCTCCTTGAAGCATGGTAGCATTTCGTCTTTTCTGCCAATACTTTGACTTCTTAACACACACGCGCATATATATATATATATATATATATATATATATATATATATATATATATATATTATGTGTATATATATATGTATATATATATATATGTATATATATGTATGTATAAAGTCCTAGACTAATAAAAAGACATTAATTAGACATTACTCAACAGAACTGAGCTGCTGTTACCAGTCTTTTTGCGTAGTTCTCCACAAGGTTGGTACACCTAGATTTGAAGATCTCATGACTTTCACTCGGCCACTCCAGAACATCCAGCTTCCTAGAAGGCCACTCAATAATAGCTTTTGACCTTATGCTTAAGGTCATTTCTGCTTGGCTCCGTCCATGCTTTCGATCTTGATAAGTTTGCAAGTCCCTGCAAATGACAAACATCCCTAAACCATTATGCTGCCACCACAGTGCTTTGCAGTCAGGATGGTGTTCCTTACTGGCAGTTTTTGTAAGACGACAATGCATCCACGATGATTCAAAAGGAGGTGGAAGTGCAGCTGAAAACGGAGAGTCTGGAAAACAAAATGGAGAAACGTAGCTGCAAGCAGCGATCGGCCGGGTCCAAGCACTCCTCGCAGAAAGCACCACCAGTGGTCAGTTCTTGCTTAGATACATGGCTCAATAAAGAAACCATACATGAACATACTCTTACATCTTTGTGTGTGTGTGTGGTTATAACTCAATGCTGGTTGTGTGAAATGCCTGTTAAAATCTGATTGGCTTCAAGCCCTGCCTCTAGTTTGCAAAACTATATATATGTTATGTTTAGCATATGCTAATTGTCATAAATTAGTGGGTGTGGCTAAATTTCACTGTACACTATTTTCCGGAAGATGTGCTTGGTTTTGTGTGCACAAACAAACATTTCAGTTCCACGTTGTAAAATTACAAAACATGGAAAAGTTGAACGAGGGGCGAATACTTATACCTACAGGAAGGTTCTGTGATCTACTCAAAAATAATTCGAAATAGTACAAAAATATGCAATGAGACAGTTCTGCTGTTTTTAACTTGCTAGTCCACACCCGTATATTATCTAATATTTCTCACAAGATTACATTAAACAAATATTAAGCATATTTAAACATCTAGACAATTTTTTTTACAGTAGCATATATTTTTGCTCATTTCAAGCATTTATGTATAGAAAGAAGGAACATTTTAAAAGGAACTGAAGCATCGATGAGCGTCAGCATTCTGACCTGAAATCTGAATATCAACACAAACAAAAACGGGCCGTGAACGAAATCACTTGAGATGAATCTGGGAACTCGGTATCTTTTATTGGAACTGCACCGGCCGCTAATAAAATGTTCACCTTGTACAAGAAACAATACATACAAAAAGAACTGGGGCAGATCACATCAGACTCGACTCGACGTACAACAAAGGAGCGAGAAGCGACATTTCCATGTGCCGAACGTCCACAGGTGCGTGTTTGGTATCCACATGATTACTATTCCAACCTTCGTGATCATCTGTGATGCACAACATGTTCCTGAGGACACTTTGACGTTCTTCTTGGAAAGTCTGTTTCTTTCGGAAAGCGTCTTGTCTTCTAAGGTTCCTTATTTTGGACAGATTTGAAAAAGCATTGCATGTAAAAAAAAAACAAAAAAAAAAACAGTAGCATGTGGGTAACACAATTATATATTTTTGTCTTATTAATGTCGAGAGAGAGAGAGAGGGCCAGTGAGGTAATGACTTATGTTATAGCCGCTATAATGTAAGAGAACAGGATCGAAATAATTCGCATTTACGGATAAAAAGTTTCGTCATACACCAGAACTTTTAGCACGATCGCTAGTTCATTCTTACACCCCGAGGATGGATCCCGAGCTAGCCGAAGTTCTTTCTACTGATGATCACTTGTAGGGTAGCGAGAAAATCTAGCTCGGTTGCTAGCAAGTTAGCGGCTAGCAAAGAAGTGACGTGAGCTAAAACATTTCCTGTGACATCATCGCGTCCGTCATTTTAGCTCGCTTCTGACTATACGAACACAGAAATAGATGGGAGACGAGAAACAAGCGCATCATGACTCCTCATTCAGAGCACGAGTTTATTATGCGATGTTTGTCGAAACGTTAATGGATGAAATGATACAATTATGCAGATCAAAGATTTAAAAAAATAATCAATTTTACCCCACAACGTTCGGTTCAGGGCTTCCGTATATAAAATAAGTTCTTCCTAAATAAATTAAAAGATGATAAACTGTCATTTCAACAGCGAAACATATTTACATCCGGTAGCGTAGACAGTATAATACCTATAAGTTCCCATATCCACAGTTACTGTAAAATGATATGGTGAAGAATACTGAATATTGGAGTTAGTTTGGTTTAATTCTGGTAATAATTAGTAATAGCACCACAAACAGAAACAACCAGAAAAAAATTTCATCTACTTTAAGGAAGATTCTCTAACAAGCATTCATAGCTGGTGCTTTTAGTTGACTTTCCCAGGGAAAAGAAAATATGAAACACTCGAGCATCTAAACATATGTATCGATTCCAATAAAGTGCAAATATTGAAATGTGCCGTTAAATGCAACCATGAAATATATGAATTTTTGCAAGCACACTGAGGTCAAGTAGAGAGTCAGCATTAATGATGCACATGGATAACATTACAGACAGATGACTACAAGGTTCTGTGTAAACCACAGCTAAAAGGTAAGAGAAAATAAGGTAAATAATAATGAAGAAACTGAGCATTTGATGGAAATGCTACTCAATGACCTTTAGCACCATGTTGTTACGACTGAACCCATAGTAAAACTGGCACACCACCTTTTATCAATGCTTTTCAGCATTTACAATCGTTTCCAACTATAATGTATTAGATTCATTTTCTATTTTTGTTATAAGAACTAGTAAAACGCTAAGGTGCCTTGCATGAGTATCTATACCCCACGAGAAGACAAAAGGCCATACACGTCTGCCTCATCAAATGTGGAAAAAGCTCTGGTCTTAGGAGATCGAAATTGAAATATTAAAACCCAGTACTGCTCATCACGCTGAGAACACTATCCACACTGTGAAGCATGGTGGTAGTAGAACTATGTTCTGGAGATGCTTCTTATCAGCAGGGATTGGGAAACTGCTCAGGGTTAAGGGCACGATGGATGGATAGATTCAAATATAAGGCAGTCTTAGAAGAAAAGTGGAGGTTCAACTTCTTAACAAGACAATAAACCTAAGCGTACTGCCAAAGCTATGCTGGAGTGGCTCAAAAACCAAGAAGATAAATGCCCCAGATTTCAATCCGGTCACGAATCTGTGGCAAAATTTTCGGAAAGAATTTCTGTTCACTAGCTGTCTCCATCCAGTCTGACAACAGCTCAGGCAATGTTGCAGAGAAGAATGACGAAAACGGTAAGGAACCAGATGTGCAAAATTGACTGAGGCATAATCCTTGCAGCTGTAACTGCAGCCAAAAGTCATTGTCTCAGAGGGGCAAAGAGCAAACTGCCATCTACTTATTGTTTACTTGGTGACGATGTAAATATTTTGCACTTACAATTGTGTAAAACCAAAAACTGGTAAAACTCCCAGTTAAGTCCATTTCAGTTCCAGACTGTAGTACAGGGGGTTGAATACTTATGCAAGGCACTCTAATTCTTAGTTTGTGCCGCGAAGGCAATGTTTAAATTGTGTTTCGATGTTGAACTTTTGTGGAATTTTATAATTTTTTAAGGTGCTCAGAATCACTAGCTATAAAACACTGCTCGAACCCTCAAGTATTAAGTGTGGAGAGGAAAAAAGTGTGTACAAACTCGTTCACAGTTGTTCTTCAGTGTGAATAATCACAAACTGTTTTTTTGAATTTTTAAAAAACTGTTATTATGACTCCACCCATCTTACATCCTCTGTAGCGTCACAAAGGAGGGTGCGAGACCGTTCCTGGCTGGTCTCACACCCTCAGGCAGACACTGCATCGACTAACGTAATCACGCTGCTTGCTCGCTCCATTTAGGGTCATCATTGTTCCCTGCCCATTCACACGCATGAGCCAAAAGTTGTAGAGGTTGGCGAAGTAGTGGCATGTGCCTTGTGGGCCCTGGCATTCCATGAATGGATGTGTGAAGAAATCCTGTAGGCAGCTTCCTGACGATGCGAGAGACTGTCCGCCGCCTTCATCTCCTGACCCGGTGTGCTGATGTACAAAGATGACATCATCATATCATGTGACATTAAATGAAGGCTTTTTCACAATCATTTCAAAAGAGTATTTAACCTAGAAAAGGCAAATTTTTCAAATATGTTCTTGACAGTTGAAATGTTAACTATGTTGAGATTAGTAGATGTGAAACAAATATGAAGTACTTTCTAGTTCTATCTATTTAAACCTATTCAGACACACCTGCCATCAGGAGGAACCTAACTGAATATATATATTAGAATGACCTATGGTATAATATATGGGCATATATGATTCCACCAATGTCAGTCACCAGGTACGGATATTAGGAAAGCAGGAACACAAGGGTAACGCTCAAGGTGATGCTACCACCACCATGCTTCACTGTGCAGATGGTAGGTACCTGACTTCACTAGTGCTCTCATGGATGAAATTGGCACAAATCCCCCCACAACCACCCTCCATAAGCCTTCCCAGAGCATGGAGGTTATTATATTATAGTAAAATGGAAACTAAATCTGAAATAGGATAATCAACAAGCACATACGGGCGTGATTGGTCAGGTGTCCATATTCGCAAACACACTCAATTCCCTCTTCCATACTCCACACACACTAACACAAACTCTCAGACCTACCATAAGGAAAGAATATCCAATCCAGAGGCTCCTCCAATTCGGCGGACACTTGGGTATGAGTTTGTCCTGGCTGTGAATGGCAATGGCCGGTGATGGAGCCTCACACACCACACACCTGCTGATGTGTGGCTGGATGTCCAGCCCAGACACGGGGCTGGTGGTTAATGGAGCAGTGGTGGCAAGCCAATAGGATTTGTCATTGCGGTTGGCATAGTTGCAGGCCTGCTGGTTGCAGCGTGAAAAGGGCATAGTGCTGAAGACACGCATACACGACCCTACCTGACCTAACACACATACACACACAGGGTAAAATAAAACTTAGATACGGGAGCAGATCAGGGATAGATTAAACACTGTTTAGTATGTGTAGGTATGTGTGTTGTGTTTGATACCTAGGTCTTGCGGGTGTGCTTTCTCTTGCCCCTCAAGGTACAGTAGGCTATATCCCTCCCACAACTTTAACATATCTTGAGGACAAACAGGTACGACTGTTGATTGGCTGTGGATGACCAATAGGAAGCCCGAGCTGAAATGCTCAGAAGGGCCAGGACGACCTTCATCTCCTGGAGGTCCTTGTTCGCCTAGAGAGAGAGAGTGAAAGAGAGAGAGAACAAGATGGCAAATTTGGATTAATCTTACTGCAATGTAAGAACATTTAACACCTGAAAACCCAATGATTTGATGAACTTTTTGGCCTTGGCACAAAGAAACCCACCACTGCTCACTTAAAGAACAAAAACGTCCCCCACAACATGATGCTATCACCACCATGCTTCACTGTAGGGATGCTTTTCATCAGCAGGGACTGGGAAACTGGTCAGGGTTCAGGAAAAATATGGATGGAGCCAAACACACTGCAAATCTAGAACAAAACACCTGTTCCAGAGATTTGAGACTGGGACAGATGTTCCCCCTGTCCCAACTGTAATGAGATTTATCACCTGAAAATATAACTTAGCCAGATCAATTTTATTCAGTTATGCTGCTGTAGGTAGCACACTCGTTGGAAATACTTGCTGCTGTCTAACAGCGATTCAACCACACACACCAACACACCTTGCCAGCCTTGTGAACCTCTGGCACCCTCCGGTCCAGGGTCTCCAGGAGGTCCGATATAACCAGGTGGTCCGGGTTCACCTTCCAACCCTTGATCTCCCAATGGGCCTTTTGTCCCTGTGATGAAATAGGAAAAGACCCCATAAGAGAAAGTTAGCAAATATAAAGACCAAAATGTGTACAGGATGTTCTATTAGCCAGAAACCTTTATACTAGTACCCTTGGCATTTTAATTGTGTTTTAAATATACTACCCATGAGTGCAAATCTAGAACATGTTGTTGTTGTTGTTGTTGTTGTTGTTGTTGTTGTTGTCATCGTGTCCTCTGAGACATGTAAAGCCAGCCAACTGCATCTTTTCAAACGGCTGCATCACAGGGCAGTGTAACACACTTGGATGAAAGTGCCATATCGCTTTTTTTTAAGATAACTCTGATCATTTGTTCTTTGAGCAAAGGAGGCCAGGACCACCCAATAATCATTACAACACACACACACACCCCAGGGACCTTTCTCTTTTTAATGACTATTTAACCGTCACAAAAAATGGACAAACGAGGAGTCGAGCTTGAGTTGTATTCAAAGTCTGCAAGACAAGCATCCATAATTTAGGACATTTTCGTGGCTGTACCGATAATTAATTCATGAGGAGTCATCTCCTTTGTCACCGGCACAGAACAAAAATTCAATGTGAGTCTTTAAATATTCACCATCAAATGATGAGGTTTGCTAATGTTAGGTTCATTAAATTTGCTGCTAGATTTCTGCATTTTTCTGTTGGTAATGCTCTATTAACCGTAGCATTTGTTCCAGTAGGGTTATTAAATATTGGCTAATCAGTTCAAGTATATACCTTGACTCGGCTAGTTATATGTTTCTTTGAATAACTGAGTATGTTTCAAAGTAGATACTCTGACTTTCACTCAAAGAGTAGATTTTTGCTCCATCCTGCTGTAGTGAATAATCAACAGGTCAACAGTACATTCAATATCTTTTCATGAATTACATGTTTAGCTTTTTTTTGTGTTTAGCTTTTATAGTTATGACTGTCATATATCTAATATTTATCAATAGCCCAACAATGGCATGATTAAGGTTGAGTAATTTATTTACATTTACTTTACATTTATTCACTTGGCAGACACTTTTATCCAAAGCGACTTACAAATAAGCAAAGCGATATATCAAGCAGAGAACAATACAAGTAGTGCTACTATACAAGATCCATTCATTGAATACCAGAGGAAGCAAAGTTTTTTCTCTTCCCTCTAGGAGTTGGTTACTTGTTCACGGAAGAGGTGGGTCTTTAGCTCTTTTTTGAAGATATCTATAATTTATTATCATGAATGATAATTAATTATTATTTATGTATATATTATTTATTTACAAAGAAATCATCCCCATCCTCACTTCTTAGGTTTTTTTTGTTTGTTTGTTTTTTTTTTGGGGGGCGGTTGCGGCCATTAGTGGTGCTGTTGCGCTCGATTCCACCAAAATAGTGAATTTTTATTTTTTTTTTTTAAATAAAATCCAGCTTAAGACATTTGTTAACAGCTGATGTGATGTGGATGCCAAAAAGGAATCATTCCATCAATGTTTTTATTATATGAAAACCAACGATCATCTATAAGAGGATGGCTTTCTGTTCGAGTGGGTTTCCTCTAGTTCCTGAATTGGTTTCTAATCACTGTCACCTGTAGCTTGCTCGTTAGGGAGCTAGACCCAGATTTCTGAAAAGCTGCTTTGTGACAATGTGTCCTGACAATGTGTAAAACGTGTTTGTGTGTGTGTGTGCTCACTTGTACCTTTTAACCCCTCACTTCCTTGAATTCCTATAAGTCCTGGAAAGCCAGGTTCACCAGGAGGTCCAGGAAGTCCAGGTGGACCTGGAATCGGTTTGATGTAATCCCTATGAATAATATGCCCTACATCTCCAGAAGAACCTAAAGCCAAAGTGTGTGTGTGTGTGTGTGTGTGTGTGTGTGTGAGAGAGAGAGAGAGAGAGAGAGAGAGAGAGAGAGAGAGTGTAAGTAAAGGAATGCATGTGTAATACATGATATAATTTTTTTATGTTTAGATTTAATCCCTCAAACAGACTAGGTTTTTTAATGGTAGTTTTTAGTAGTAGTAGTAATAATAATAATAATAATAATAATAATAACATTTTTGCATTTAATGCACCAAAAAATGCCAACAAATCTAACTTTCTTTGATTAATGTTATTTTGTAATGTGTCTTTGCTGTGACTGGCTAGTAATTGATACATGTGGTGTAAATGAAAAATATTTTAATTCTTG
This sequence comes from Ameiurus melas, assembly GCA_012411365.1. Classification (NCBI taxonomy): domain Eukaryota; kingdom Metazoa; phylum Chordata; class Actinopteri; order Siluriformes; family Ictaluridae; genus Ameiurus; species Ameiurus melas. Next base: position 11,218,840 of record CM022759.1, on the reverse strand, counting down.
TTAATTTATGTCAACTGTAGATGTTAAGTACAGTACAAATCTCTGAACTCCAAAACCTTTGAGGCTAAGAAAATCAATATTGTACAACAGAACTTGTAAAAACAAAACAAAACAAAACTAACTAAGAGCTAATTATCTGATGGAATACCAAGGTGTCCAAATGCGTTTCTTTACTCCTGTTTAAGGAAGAACCCTGACCTTGATCTCCTTTTAGTCCTTTATTGCCCATGAGCCCAGGGCTGCCATTTGCTCCTGGTAAGCCAGAAGGTCCAGGATCTCCAATAAGCCCTGGCTCTCCTTGCTTACCTGATGACACAGAAAATGAATCGAGCAATCCGGTATATCCGGTTAGAGAAGTTACACAAAAGTTGCTTAGCTCAAACTACAAGCTTTACTGATAGGAGACAGAACGGAAAAACAGTACGTTTCGAACCTGAGAATGTTTTGTAAGCTTTAAACCGTCGGCATGTTTTCTTTGCAAGACGTTATCAAAAAACATTGGCATTATTTTATTCATATGACGACACAGAATAGAAAATTAAAAGCAGGATGAAATAGCATCCTGCGTACTCTATGATTTCATGACCTTTACTTATTAAAGTATCTTGGATTCATTAAGTTGTGCGCACAATTAAACACATCAGTGTACACTGAAAAAAATAGATAAAGAAAAACACAAAAATTCTAGGATGAGCTGGATCCGATAAATTTGCTATGGAAGCGTAAAGTACATGCAGGGCATTTTAATAATTTGATGGGGAGCTCAGAAACAGCATTTGAGAAGTTGATATAACTCTTGGGCTTTGAATATAGTTCCTAATGATGTTCTTTACATATTCATATATTCATATTTGTCCAGAATACCTTTCTGTCCATGGAGGCCTGAAACCCCGATCTGGCCGTTGGGACCATGGTCACCTATTTGTCCTTTACTTCCAGGAAGACCATGTGTACCTGGGTCCCCCTCATCCCCCCGCACAGGTATTGCCAGGCCTGCCAGTCCCATAGGCCCCCTATGTCCTAAAGCATCCCAACAGATAAAAAGAACAAAGGCACTATACTCTGTAATCATGTAGATTGGTTGTTAGCAATCCTATAAATGTTGACGTCACGTAATCTAGATATTTAAACACCCAAAATTTCCGAAATTGTTGTTAGAAATACGTCGTCATACGACCTGAAGTAAAAGTTAATTGCCTTCAATAATGACATTGAACGGCATAGACGCCTTTTATTCACGAATCCCAGTCCAAATGCACACCTCATGTTATCTGTTCAATCTGTACTCGGTTACATCCATAACATTTAGATTTTAAAATGACCAGGCACACTCTTGCTCACCTGGTGGGCCTTCGCCACCCATAAAACCTGTTTCACCACTCTGTCCTCCTTTAGGGTTCTCACAGTCCCCGCCAGAAAGACCTGGAGGACCAGGACAACCAGGATCACCTAAAGTGAGAAAGAGGGTGGACACATGAAGAGGGAAGGTCTTAAAAAAGTAATGTAGAAATATCCGTGCTTATCCTACGCTCGTATCAACAAATCAATATTCTACAATATTCCACAGTTATAAATGGAATGATATCAATCCCGTTTTCTCCCTAATTTGGTCACATTCCAATTCTCATCCTACCAACTGGATAGGGTGAAGATTAATGCACGCTTCCTCCGAGATACGCGAAGCCAACCAACTATGCCTTCTCAAACTGCTGCTCATGCTGTGTCAGAGGGCAGTGTAACACACTTGGAGGAAAGCATTTTCTACCACCCTCCTCATACACATAGATGCTCACAACTGGCTAGTGTCGCTGTGATAGACAGTGGAGAGAGTACGTCGCTCCAACCCAGAGAGCACAGCCGTTTGACTTTTGCCACCTTGGCTCCCAGCCATGGCTGTCTGTGGCAACATCTGGTGCATTAATGTTTATTTCACATTGGTGTTCTTAAATAAAAATGAACTGAACATGATCCATGCTATACCGTATGCGTGTGTACTTTACATATACTATACATCATTATTTAGAAATTTGTTGCAAACAGGTGTCGCAAAAAATGTATCAGGTTTAAGGTAGCAGTAGAAGCGGCTATTGAGGACGATGGACCAGTAGGACCAGTTTTTCCTTTTAAATATAATGGATTATGCTTGTGATGAGTACGCGCCTGGCAATCCAGGTGGGCCGTGATAGCCTTTCACCCCTTGCTGGATAGGACCATGTGGACCAGGGTCTCCTGGACAACCCTTTTCACCTGTCAGACCGTCAGGCCCCCTATCCCCAGGTACACCTAGTCCTGAAAGAGGAAGTAAGAGAAACACATCTCATTTGTTTATCATTATTATTATTATTATATTATTATTATTATTATCAGTAGTAGTAGTAGTAGATATACTTTTGGACTTTAGTTGCCAACTCTGAATGCAGCCCATGGACGGTTCATGTATAAAGACAGTTTATCATGTACAAGATAAACACCACTCGTACACACATCAACCATGGATAAATATATAAACAGAAGACAAGGACACACTCAACAGACATTACAGGAACATGCATGCTAGCATTTACCGCGTGCCCCTGGTTCACCATTCACACCCTCCAATCCATCCAGTCCATGCAGTCCTGGTGGCCCTGGACAACCTGAAAAAGACCCCCAAAAAACATACTTTAAAAAACACAGTCACATACTCTATAAAGTCCAGTGTAATTTGCATTTCGACTTGAAATAAGCTGTAGATATATTGTAGATCAATAAATAATAATAAACCAGTACCTTTTGGGCCATTGTGGCCTGATGGTCCAGTAAGTCCAGGAGGTCCATAAGGCCCTGGAGGACCTTCGGCACCACATTTTCCTCTGGGTCCCGTGGGGCCAATAACACCTTGTATACAGAGAGAAAGAACAGAAGGAAACAAACATCTGTGACATCTATCAGAGTGGAATTAAAATATTTTGGATTTGAATCCATTAACAGCATGCAATGAGGTTCAAGTTAGAACATCTATGTGTTTCACGGTTAGCTCCTAAAAATTAAAGAGCAAAGACTTCTTTTCTTACGTGTCATATTAATGAAAAACCCAAGGTAGACAGAGTGGAGAGAGCAAACACTGGACTCAAAGTCCCAGAATGCAATGCAGCTACACGACATGGCTGTGCCAAGTTACAACAGAGACTCCGCTATGATGGTGTTCATAGTGGGATCAGTGTGAAAGTTTAAGCTTTTGCAAGCTGATCTCTTTGAGCAGAGTGTATAGATGAGACAGTGAGAGAGCTGGACAGACTAAAGGATTAAAGTGTTGCTGCAGTGCTCTCTTTAGGTAGAGATGAAACAAGGTCTAAGGCCCACTGGAACCACTATCAGTGCCCAGTTGAACTGCATTGAGGAGGGAGGGGTTGGGCTTAGCTAGCACATTTATACTAGCAATCCCTGGAATCTAACAACTACTCTACAACAAAACCTTATTCGTAAAAAGGACAATAACTCAATAACTGATGAGGACATTTTTCAGGAACAATAAGACAAGCCTACCTGGAGGTCCACAGTGTCCTCGATTTCCAACAGGACCAGGTTTACCAGGCTGTCCACACTGACCAGGCGGACCCTCCTCTCCTGAATCTCCCTCATCTCCTGGAGAACCTGCGAGAGTGATAAAGGTTTGAGTGAAATTCTTACTTTCATTATTGTGCTTTCTTATTGGCCCTGGTGACATTTCTTTTGATTTTATAGCGTTGGATTTTTAATGACCACTGTGTACTGTATGTTAGCTTTATTATAGCCTACTATAGTAGGAAGTGTACTATGTAAAGCACAAAAAGTAACTTTATGAAAGACGTCAACAATAACGCCAATGCACTTACCTGGGAAGCCATTTTGTCCAGATGGACCTCTCAGACCTGGAGGTCCTGGTGTACCTATAGAATCTCCTCTATCACCTAGTTAAACACAACAATTCATAGAGTTCAGTCCAAATGCATCGAACGTCACTCATTATTTTGTAGCCAACAGACATATCCTAATGTTTATTATGCCCACATTTTATTTGTGTTGGGGTTTTTTTTTTATAAAAAGTGTTTATAGTTTTTAGTATTATTTTAAATAGATCACTTTACCTTTCAGCCCATCAATTCCAGGGGAACCTGGGACTCCTGGAGATCCACTCAACCCTGGGTCACCCTAAGACCACAGAACAACACATTTCAGGATGTGATATACTGTAGGGCATGCTTGGGTTTACACTTTTATTTCATCTTGTTAATCTTATGCAGGTAGGAACATAATGTTGTCTCCCCAATACTGTGTAAAAAAACCAGAATGTGAACATTAATTACGATGCTTTATTAACTCACTGGATCTCCACTTCCTCCAGAAAATCCGCTATAGCCTTTTAACCCTGGTAAGCCATTGCACCCAGGTCCACCTGGCCTTCCACAAAGACCTTGTGGCCCTTGAGGCCCTTCAGAACCTGGACCTCCAGGATACCCTGAAAAGCCATCTGGGCCGTGTTCACCCTTCTCACCTTTATCACCTGAGATAGAGATAGAGTTACATAGAGAATACACACTTTTCTTTATTTTTAGAACCTTTTTGTGATCAGATTCAATGCATGAATGTACAAGCCAAAATTCAGTCAGTGGTCTATGAGGGAGGTCTATTATTTCAATTTTGCTTTTCATTCATTAAAAAATTGCTGCACTGTGAGAGGAATAAAACACTTCAGGATGTGATATTATTGGAAAATAATTGACTTCAGAGTGCTAACAGTAACTCTTTGATTATTTTCCTATAGTGGCATTCAGCGATTTTATTCTTTACTTGAACCCTTTGGAAATTAAAAAAGACACATTGACGAAGAATGAAATTCTCAGGTTTTTCACCTCGGAGACCAGGAAGTCCGCACTGCCCACACTCTCCTGGCTGCCCCTTCTTCCCCTTTTCAGCAATCACGTTAATCTCTCCTGGCATCCCAGGAATTCCGCAGTAACCTGTAATAAAGACAACACAGATTTTGAAGTACTTCTCATTATTTATTTAAAACCAGTTCCCTAACTAGACGAGACAAGACGCTGCTGTAATTTAGCGCAAACACATTATATAACTGCATTAAATTCTGGAATGTTTCCTGCCTCCAAGATTTCGCAATTATATGATGCTGGAAAATGGTGAGAAAATTGTTTTTAGGAGCTAACTTTGAAACCTGACTGTTATCCCTTTTTCAGTCCACAAGCCACAGGCACACGCATTTCACGAAGTATTGCCACTGTTAAATACTGTGTAGTACTGAGCCTTGTATTCTGACTGCCTTTCATTCTCTACCTTAGCACCAAAATCACATTAATGTGCCTCAGGGTGGAGTTTTATTTCTTTTAAGTAGTCCTCCTTTAAGCATACCTTTCTCTCCTTCCTCTCCATTTACGCCAGGACAACCTTGCCTCCCGTCAAAGCCTTTCTCGCCTTTTACGCCAGGTGGTCCTTGACATCCACACTCGCCTGGGCCACCAGGTAAGCCGTCCCGTCCGGGTTGTCCAGGACAACCTGTGTGGCATCATGAAATCATTTTCAATTTTATCATGCAAAATTGACATCTTTGTTTGCAGACATTCATACTTCGGATTTTAACTGACAGGAACACAGGTTCATTTACATTTTAAACTTCATTTGCAGCCATAAAGAGATAAATATTGGATCGAATGTTCGATTTGATGACCTGCTGACGAGGTAAATATACCCCTCATTTTAGCACAAGAAATCAATCAATCCGCCACTAATCTGATTCGGTTTTAGAACATGGACGTTTACCTTTCAATCCATTTGGACCAGGATGTCCAGACTCTCCTTCTGATCCATGCCATCCCTGAGGACCACAGTATCCCCGAGCACCGGGTGGGCCTGGTTTCCCAGTATCACCTTTCAGCCCCTTTCCAGGAATGCCAGGTGGTCCAGTAGATCCCTTCTCGCCATGTTCGCCTAAAACGTTTACTCGTTTGATTCAACTCGGTTTTATTTATATAGTGCTTTTAACGATAGATAACGTCACATGAAGATTGAAACAAATCTGGGTGCAGATTTTGATCCCTAATGAACAAGCCAGAGGTAAAGGCAAAGGAAAAGCTCTATGAAACAACATGAGGAAAACATCTAGAGAGGTAGCAGAATCAAAAGGGAAGCCTTCCTCGTCTGGGTAGCACCACATAGTAAGATTGTAAACACGTTTCTCCAAAATAATGTCGTTAACTTCTTATGAGTACATTCCATATGATGGTGCCATAAACAACATTTCAAATGGATTTGTTTTGCTTGCTTGCAAAGCTGTCCTTGACCCCTATGATTGCTGCTTGCTGCTATCCTATGCTGATGATACTCACATTTGTCAGCACTAACTCGACACATTTATACTTCCACCTTCCCTTATATCATGTACTCAAGGAGTAAAGCAATGGATGAATATCAGTTTCCTTATAATAATAAGAGATTATTCCTAACATTGTAAAATAACCTGACATTTACATTGATGCAGTCGAACCCTTCTCACCTGGATTTCCATTACAGCCTGGGTCTCCTGGCAGACCTGGGTTGCCCACCTGTCCAATCGGACATTGTACTGCACATGGGCCTGCAGCCCCTTCTTTCCCAGGCTGACCATTTGCTCCTGGCTCTCCTTTCCTACCTCGAGCTCCAGGTACACCAGGAGAGCCTGTAGAAGCAAAACCATACAGCAGTAACCATACATATAGTAAAAAAAAAAAACATACAGCAGTAACCATACATATAGTAAAATGTTTTTATGTTAATGTTCTCTCTCTCTCTCTCTCTCTCTCTTTTAATCTAATGGCATTAATGCTTGCTTATTCCGTGCCTACCTTCTCTACCAAGTGACCCTGGGGCTCCAGGGACTCCTTTAGGTCCTAAAGAGCCATCAAGCCCATAAGGGCCCACTGGCCCTTGCTGTCCTACCAATGAGTCTCCAATGCACCCTTGTAACCCTGTGGGTCCAGGATTGCCAGGTATCCCAGGTTCCCCATGCAGTCTCTTTCCGACAGGTCCCCAGTCTCCTGGATCCCCCTGAGATCCACATAACCCTGATAAAGAGAAACAAGGCAATGTTAAATTGTCCACAATGTAGTAATGTTGCAAGGCTTATTTGAGAACATAACTCATCTTTAATCCATACACAAGATGTATTAATTGTTCTCTAGCCTTCAGTGATGATGTTTTCTGACTACAGCTTCAGTCCTATCTGGACATTTGTGCTTGGCACCATTCTCAACTTTTTTTGTTGTTGAAAACAGTCAGGTGCTCTGACCTGCAGGGCCATCAGGACCAGGATTTCCAAGGTTTCCTTTCTCTCCTTTTGGTCCATTTATTCCATTATCCCCACAAAGCCCTGGATTGCCCTCCTCTCCTAAGCACCCTATACAGAATATAAAAGTCTTACATTAAAATGTAGTAGCCATAATTAGGAAATCAGTTACATAAGCAGAGACTTATACTACAAATACTCACATTTGATTGAGCTGACATACTTTCTTTCATCCATTCATTTATTATTTATTAACTCGGGCTATTAATTGAGTATCTGTTGTGTTTTGCTGTAACAGCTACCTTGGTCACCAATCTCTCCCTTTGGTCCACGGACTCCAGGACTGCCAGGTATACAGAGCTGCATATCACCTACACAGGAAAAAAAGTCAACTCGGCATACAGTGCCTTGCATAACGTTTCCATATTTTGTAGTGGTTGCTTCTAATTCCATCACTCCTTCATCACTCCTGACCTACACTCACCTACACATACTGTTCACATCAAACATCAAAATGGGAGAAAATAAAATAGGATCTTAGTGACTTAGTGGCATGGTTGTTGGTGCCAAATGGGCTGGTTTGAGTTTTTCAAAAAGTGCTGGAATCTCCTGAGATTTTCATTGATAACAGTCTCTAGAGAAGGCGTGTCCAATCTTATCCGCAAAGAGCCGGTGTGGGTGCAGGTTTTCATTCCAGTCAAGCAGGAGATACACCTGATTCCACCTGTTTAATCAGTTGATCTTGGGTTTCAACAGACTCAAGTGTTGCTTCTACTTGGTTGGAATGAAAACGTGCACTTATGCCGGTCTTTTCCGGATAAGATTGGACACACCTGCTGTAGCGTTTACACAGAATGGTTAAAAAAAAACACAAAAAAACCCAGTAACTCAAATAACCACTCTTTACAAAAATGATGAGCAGAAAAGCATCTCAGAACACCCAACACTGTGAACCTTGAGGCGGATTCCAATTTTGTTAGCCAAAGAACAGGAATCTGGGGTTACAGTGCATTCATGATCTCTCAAACTAGACAACTGAGAATTGGACATCATCTAGTCTTTTTTTTTAATTACTAATGACAATCCTGGACTAGCATTGCTGCCTCACAGCTCCAGGGTCCCGATTTAGATCCTGGGTTTGAGTTACTCTCCATGTGGAGTTTCACGTGTTCTTCAGGTTTCCTCCCATGTTCCAAAAACATGCAGATAATCAGATTGGCCGTAGTAAATTGGTCAAAGGTACGAGTTTGTGAATGTGTGTGTGAATGGTGCTGGGGTGAATTGTCCTATAACATGTCCAGCATTACTGGGATTGGCTCCAGTTCCAATGTGACGCTCACAGTACTATGACAATGGGGTTACTGAAGACGATGTCTTTTTCGACACAAAATCTCTCATTTAACCACCGCTATCTGATGAGAATCTGAGAAGCGTTAACGAGTTAATTTTACCTTTGTTTCCTTTACGCCCAACATTTCCTCTCTGTCCTGGAGGTCCCTGGTCACCTTCGTGTCCTCGATGACCTACTGGCCCAGGAATGCCTGAGCCTTGTGGTCCACAGGGACCTCTTGCACCTTTGAAGCCCATGTTTCCTGGACAACCTCGATCACCAGGAAAACCTGTAAACCTTTCACCCTTAAAAAGAAATAATCATCAGTCAGTGTGATGAAGAACTGCTATCTCAAGCATATTTCTTTAGACATCGAAAAATGCTTGATCCAGCCATTGATAATCCCTCTCCCAAGATATACCATGCATCCATCCATCCATAAATCTATCATCTATTTGTCATATTTCATAAATTTCACCTATTTGTGTTGATCTCACCTTCTTAATGTTCATTGGCACAATACTTTTACCACAAATTGTAGATAACTAACCTCTGGACCACAATCTCCTGGAGGGCCAGGATTCCCATGATCCCCACACCTGCCATTGGTTCCCGGATTGCCCTCAGCCCCCGGTGTGCCGGCTGGTCCCTTTTGACCTTAAAGTAAATATGAACGTTACAATTTTTCAGCTTAAAATATGCTCAGAACCCTGAAAGAGCACTGTGCTACATGTCTCACCCTTGACGTTCATCACAAACAGGTTTCCTTTTTCTCCTTTCATCCCACAGAAACCTGGAAAACCCGGATAACCCTGTGAAACACACAATACTATTCTGTGAAACACATGTCTGTTTAGTATTAGTTTTAGTTCATTAGATTCTTGTGAATGAGCTGTTACTATAGAAATGATAGCATGTTCGAACAGGCGCATTAATATCAACCTGCGATTTAAATTATTAACTCCTTCTGACCAGATTTGAAAATTCAACAGTGCTGTGGTATAATCCTAATTAATATTCAAATGTATATTAATATATGAATATTCACTTTTTTAAATAAGGGATTTTTTTTGGGGAGGACTTTTTACTTACAAAATCTCCTTTCGGCCCAGGTTCTCCATCAGGGCCAGTTTCACCTCGTGCACCAGGAAGCCCCTGCAGTCCTGGCTCACCAGGTTTGCCAGGTTCACCCGGGAAACCCTTAACGCCATTAAAAATTCTGACCGGACAAGCACAGTCACCGTTGTCACCTGTAAAACCACACCCACACAAAACACTTATTATATCCTGAAATCAGTTTTCACATGCAGACATTACCAGTGGGATAAGTGTATAATTCAAAAACGAAATATTTCTTGAAGTAAATACAGAAATCTAACTATGAACAATTCAAATATGTGACATTTTGCACATTCATAAATTATATGTAAACACTGGCAAATCGCTATGGTACAAGTAGAACACACTCCAGCCTTGTTGTTATACAAAAATTATGCACTTCGGGGGAAGGGGGTAGTGCCATTCGGCTTGTGCGCTCTGCCGCATCACACAGTACTCCCAGGCGTGAATTATTTACATGTCACTTCTTACTCATTGCTGATAGAACACTGTAAAACACCTTCTTAAACACCTACAGTCTCATGACACGGCTTAGTGCTATTCATATTAACTGTTACCCTATGAAAATATTCCCATCTCTGCTTATGGTTGTGAGAATCTTCTGGTTGCATCACCTTGTTTCCCGTTATCGCCTTTTGAACCAGGTGGACCTTTATCTCCTGTGATACCAGGATTTCCTCTTTGGCCGGGGTTGTAGGAGTATCCTACAACACACACACACACACACATTAAACTTAAATTATCTCAAAGTTAAGGCATCTAAGTGGAATAGAGCACTAAAGCAGGACAACAATTAAGTAGACTCAGATTCTTCACAAATTCCCAATATAAGGTCACAAATTCCCAATATCAGTGCTCGTTGCAGTTCCCAGCTTTCATGTCATTTGTTTTTCTGTTTCAGTTGTGTTCCCTCCCTTGTCCTGTCTTTGGTGTGTTACTTGATCGTGTTCACCTGTTATGTATTAGTCCTGCCTGTCTCTTCATTGGCCTGTTGCAGCCAGAGTTTGTCTCTTCTGTGGTTGGTTCTTGGCTCTTATTGATACATGACATATGAATATGGACGTGCCTATGATTACCTCGTCTGCCTTTGCTCTCACACCTGCTTTGAACTCTGGTTCTGATTCCCTAATAAATTGCATGCTGTGTATTAATTGTAGTCTAAAGCCAAAATTGAGATGAATATAAGAAATTTGAGTAGGAAATTGGGTTAATTTAGGTTAATGTCATGGATGGAGTTGGATTGAAATCACCAAAATATCAAAATGCAGAATGGCGAGAAAAACAAAACAAAAACAAACATCGATTGATGTTGAATTGAGTTGATGAGATGGGACAGAGGAGACTTGTTTGAGCTGACAGAAAGGCTAGAGCAACTCAAACAACCACTCTATACAAGTGTGGAAAGCAGCAAAACCATTGGATGGACTACAGTGGGAGAAGACCATTGAATCACCAAAATATTCAATTAAACCTACCATTGGGTCCAGGATCCCCTTGAATCCCTTTTGGCCCTTGGCGCCCTGGTTTCCCAGGTTCCCCTGGGATCTGCTCAGTGCTTCTCTTTCCTGGATCTCCTTTTTCACCTTGAAGGCCTTGAGGACCAACCATCCCTGAGCAGCCTGGGGTTCCTGGCAGACAAAGCGTTTTGAGGAAATAAAGCTGCCATTTTAGCACTTAACCCATGCTAAAATCGCTTACATCCAAAGTCAGAATCATCGATCTCCAACTGCTGCTTTAATTTTAAACTTAACTCTTGACTTAGCTCTCAAGACAACCCCACCTGGTATAGACATTCCGGCTGGACCAGTAGGGCCTGGCAGACCCATTACTCCTGTGTCTCCTTTGACACCAGGGGCCCCAGGAGATCCTCGCTCACCAACACTACCTACAGTCAACAACAGCAAAATCATATAATCATCTACTCAAATCACACAAAGATCAAGGATACAATATTTAAAGATGCACTGCAACACATTAACACCAGGAAGGATGTTCAAATGAACAGCAAATTACTCCTACGAAGCATCTCGGGTTGTTTTCACATGATCCAGGTCAAACATGACCCGTAGGTTACAATCACAATCATTGCGATTTTGCTCATATGTTCAAAACATTACAATAATGTTCAATCGTAATGATCCTCACTGCTATAGACTCCATTTCAGTCCTTGAAAGTACCATTCTTTAACACGTTGCAGTGTTTTCTAGAAATGCTGATTGTTGCGCCATTACACTAATAAGCTGAAGTGGATTGCTCATTAGCTCTGTAAATTCTCTACATAATGAATCCCTGGCCAGAAAAGGCTGAAGTAAAAACAACCGTTTCAAAATTATTCAAATAATATTAGCCATCCAATTCTAGTCCATGCACCCAAGTACAAAAAACCCACAAACTGCGATACGTGGAGGTTGATAGCTATACCTGCTTCACAAAAGAAATATGTTGTTTGCCCTCTTGGTCCAGGATCACCCGAGATTCCCTGTTAGACATTCACAAACAAACATTAGTAGGGTAAGGTATCTGTAATATACTGTATAATGTTCGAACAACCTGAGTGTATTCAGGGTTGAGTTAAGTGCACACCTTGGGCATGTTTTCTTTATTAGCAATTTACTAGATTCCTATTACATGTTTATTTAAACAATTATCGTCTCATTCGCAGTGACGTCATTATCGACAGAACTTTTGGACTTAAGTCACCAACTTTGAATACGGCCCGAAGAATATTAACCCAAATAATGGTAAGGTAGGGTAAAAAAAAAACAAAAAAACCTTTAGTCCTTGGGCTCCCCAATCACCACAGAGTCCAGGCATTCCTTGTTCACCCTGTAGGAATGAATAGAATACATACAACAAACATCAACTATGAACTCACTATAAATACACACACACACACACACACACACACACACACACACACACAGAGCTTTGTACCTGAATTCCTCGTCCGCCAGAATGCCCAGGATAGCCAGGTTCTCCCTTTGAACAAGTTTGAAATGAGTAAAATAAGACATCCACATGAATTTTAATAAACATTATAAATCGAGCTCAGTAAAAGTCAAGATCATGCTCTACGACGCAACTGTTGTGTTAGTTATCCTTCCTTTTTCCGTACCGCTTATCCTACACAGGGTCATGGAGAGTCTGGAGCCTGTCCCAGGGAACTTGGGGCACAAGGTCGGGGACACCCTGGATGAGGTGCCAACTCATCACAGGGCACAATGACACACATTTACACACTACAAACAATTTGGAAACGCCAGTCAGTCTACAGCACTCACGCTTTTTGGACTGGGGGAGGAGTACTCAGAGGAAACCCCGTGAAGCACGGGGAGAAGCTGCTAACTCCATTCCCTGGAGGTGCGAGGCAAACATTCTAACCGCTAAGCCACATTATAAACCTATGCAGCCATAATACACAGAGATCTACTGCAAGAATACCACTACATGAAGTATTTGCCAGGTTTATATGAAAATGAAACCTGTTTGATTGTCAAGCATTATAAAAATTCACACTCACTGTAGTTCCTGGGCAACCTGCAACACCTTTCTCTCCCGTTTCCCCCGCAGAACCGGCATTTCCCTGGAAAACAGACACTTACAGTATATCACTGAACATAAAGCATACAAAATCCCTCAAAAGAGCACCACTGGTTCATGTGAGTTCCTTGTGTCAGTACAGTGAGGGGAAAAAAGTATTTGATCCCTTGCTGATTTTGTACGTTTGCCCACTAACAAAGAAATGATCCGTCTATAATTTTAATGGTAGGTTTATTTGAACAGTGAGAGACAAAATAACAACAAGAAAATCCATTTTAATGAGGATCTGACCACCAGAGGACAACTGGGTGAAAGTGTTGTGGTCAGATGAGACCAAAATGGAGCTCTTTGGCATGACTATGACCCCAAGAACACCATCCCCACCGTCAAACATGGAGGTGGAAACATTATGCTTTGGGGGTGTTTTTCTGCTAAGGGGACAGGACAACTTCACCACATCAAAGGGACGATGGACGGGCCATGTACCATCAAATCTTGGGTGAGAACCTCCTTCCCTCAGCCAGGGCATTGAAAATTAAAAGTAATTACTAAGTCCGTACCAAGTTCTAAGTCATGTTTTGCAGAGGGGTCAAATATATTTTTCTCTCATTAAAATGCAAATCAATTTATAACATTTTTGACATTCGTTTTTCTGGATTTTTTGTTGTTATTCTGTCTCTCACTGTTCAAATAAATCTACAATAAAAATTATAGACTGATCATTTCTTTGTTCGTGGGCAAATGTACAAAATCCGCAGGGGATCAAATACTTTTTTCCCTCACTGTAGATATGTGGAGAATGTTTTGTATTCAGACTTGTGCTATGTGGCCCATTCAGATTATTGTAAATAATTGACATTAAAGCCTTTTGCATTCTCAGTTCACAGATACTTGAGGTTAAGTGCTATGCAGGCATACATACATACATACATACATACATACATACCCCCCTCCCCTTCCTCCCCATGGTGATATTTGACATGTATTGAGCCTTGTATTATTAGGGGTCCAAACAGCAAAATTCTAGAAGAATCCTATTGTTTTGGCTCAATCTTTTCTTATCCTTATTAATTTCTCTCCTAAAACGAATCACACAGAATATACCATAGAGACACAAAAGAAATGGCTCGTGTAACCAAACAGCTAGATCAACATGAACACACTTACATTAAACCCAGGCAATCCACAGGGTCCGTCAGGTCCTTTTGACCCCTAAAATAACAAGATTATCCATTAATCCATACATCTTTTCTTTCTGATAAGAAATGGAATTGTATATCACTGTCTATGTTCTGTTGTAACTGGTTTTTTTTACGTCTTCTTTTTATTGTGTCATAATATAATATTTACATGTAAAATGATATAGGAAATCATTTCAGTTTCAACCCTGTGGATAGGAGAGAGAGGAGGGAATGAGCGCGCTTCACTGCCCTTGGAAAGTAGATGATGCAGGAGCAAGCATTGGGCAAATTCAAGACCTGTTACTACCAATGCAACAGTGCAGTGAAGTGGAGAGTTCGGTGTAGCTTAGTACAACTGCCTGGCGTGACAAGACCCTGATGTACTTTCTGTTTCAGCACTTCAGTTTCTAAGCTGCCGTGGCAAGACTAAAGTTTCATCCTCAATTGAATCCAGCAGACGTAATTGTCTGACCCATGCTGTGGGATATCATCCCAAGCAAGTGACTGGGCTTTTCCACAGTGGACCAGTTTCATAAACAGCTCTTATATGCATTCACGAGCAAAGAAATCTGGCAAAAGAGCACAGCTACTGTAATAGCTGCAATGATAAATGGGGAACCTTAGAAAGGAAATCAGTGCAGAAATTAGAGAGACTAAGTCGAGAAAAATACAAAGAGAGGTACAAGTGGACAAAGCATTGCTATCAAACCTGCACTGGACAGCACAACCCGAATATAGAAGAGTTGTATCGCTAACACCGTGGTGCATTTGCACTTAAGGCGAAAATGCCCATGATGGAAGATTTAAATGGGCACAAATCTCTTACAGGCAGTCTGTAGGTCTGTTGACACAAACTCTTACAGGCAGTCTGTAGGTCTGTTGACACAAATGAGAAGATAGGTTTCACTTGCTTAAATGCTAGTAAAAACACCTCTGGTATCTGGGCAGGTCTTTGACACACAGATTCATGAGGCACAGGATGATTGCTTGTCTTTGCATGAAACACAATTGAAGCATGCCATATTTGACAGATTTCCAAAGAAATTAGTTTCAAAGACCACATCAACAAATGTAAGGAGTTAGGCAGGATCCAGCATGTGTCACACGGGTACCAAGGCAGAGGACCAGAACAACAAGGGGGTTCAAGTCAGGACAAAGAGTGCCAAAACTGCCAAGCACAGTTCACCAGGAGTGCTAGGATGGAAGCAATGCAGTCAAATGTGGGCTGATTACCCTTCTGAAGTTAAAGCATGTGCCACCGCCCAGACGTGTCCTGTCTCAATTGTAAGTCATCTTGGATAAAAGCGCGAGTTAAATATTAGAACGTCGCATGGTTACATTGCAATTAGTACTCAGCTACACATGCTAAACAAACACATAGAAACTCCACTAATTCCAGAAGGAAACAAGAATATAATACACAAGTGTCTTGATTTAGAGAAGTAACTTACCTTGTCTCCTTTGGGGAACAATTCTTGTGGTGGCTCAACCAATTCAATGGGCCCTGGATCACCCTTTGGCCCTGGATCTCCCTATAAAATAAAATAAAAAGACATTTACCCACTCATTATGCACATCACACAAACACACACACACCCCTCATCTTCTGCACAAATACACAAAACCCACCTTATTTCCACTATCACCAGGAATCAGTTTTCCTGTGTCTCCCTATGAGAAAAACGATCATGGTAAGTGCAGTGAATTACACACTTCTTTTCTTAAATGAATGACATTATTAAGATAAAAGTGAAGGATGTGCATATAACTTACTGGAGGACCTCGTTCACCTGGAGCACCATTTCCACCCTGGAAAGAGACAGACAGACAGACAGACAGACAGAGAGAGTGAGAGAGAGAGAGAGAGAGAGAGAGAGAGAGAGAGAGAGAGAAAGAGAGAGAGAGAGAAAGAGAGAGATGCCACTTGTTCAATGTGCCAAAGTTCTCTTGCCGTTTAACATTAGCCATTAAATTATCTTTGTTGCCAGGTTTAGCAGTTTTATCTCAGGACAGACTGGCAGATCAAGCTCCTGATTCAGCTTTAATATCATTTAATGGTTGAAAATATTAAAGATTAATTATTAATTTTTTGTAACAATATATTGCCCAATCTACTGAAAGCTCCATCTGTAAATGTAGGAAAAGCACATCGAATGAGAATTCACTATTAAAATGATCATCACAGGCAAAAATAAACAGGAAGTCAGAGTCAATGGCTTACTGGTAATCCAGGATCTCCAGGGTTCCCCTGTGGACCCTGTTGGCCACAAGGTCCAGGAAGTCCCTAGTTCACAGAAACACACACAAACACACGATATTTAACATGTCTTGCACCGTACTCTTAAAATCAGTCATATTCAGAGTTAGAGTCTTAAGGTTGTGTTGTTTTTTTAAATGCAGGGAACGTTACTCGTTTACAGAGTGAAGTTACGTCAATGTTCTGGTCACATTATGAAAAGTAGCTGCTGCATGTTGTTTGTGTAGCCGAGGTTGCCAGATTGAGTAGAAGTTTAATGTGGAAAAAAGGTTAACGGGATTGAGAAGATCCCCAAGATGGGGGTTTTCAGTAACATCTATACCACCATCTTTAACCCCTAATACTTGCCTTTAAGCTTGAAAAAGTCAGAGATAGAAAACACACACTGAAGAAGGAAATTGTTTGGGATTTTTTCTTGTCTTCAGGTACAATAATACGATGTAACATTACCATCATTTAAGACCAATTTGGCTTAATTTAACCGTTTAATCTGCATCAAGAGCCTCATTATCACCAGCTTGTGCTAAAATAGCACTTGATCCAGCACATCCTATAATTTTGCGTTTTATTCTTAACATGTCCTGACGTGCCGATAGCACACACCACAGCTTTCAATTCATTACTTTTGATTTGTGAAATGAATAAAATAATGTCAGTGTTTTTGTTCATTTCACGTGCTCCCCTATAAACAACGTGTGGGCACGGTTTGAAGGATAAGCTGACCGAGCACATGTCCATAACTCAATACGACCAAATCTGCCTAAAAAACACAAAAACAACGCTACAGCACTGACATATTTAGCATTTTCTTGCATCATCTGACCACATACTACTACTACTACTACTACTACTACTACTACTAATAATAATAATTAATTAATTAATTAATTAATAATCGTGTTAAAAACACTATACTATGCAGTGTTTACTATACTATGATTTGGTGACTTACTCGAGGTCCAGGATCACCAGGAGGTCCATCGCAACCCTGTCAAACAGGAGTCAGGAGCAATATTACTATTCACAATGACACAAACAACAACAACAAAAAAATGTTTAGTATAGTTTAGGATTTATGTTTCACTCACACGTTGACCAGGAACCCTCAAATATCTGCATGCAATATCTCCTTTCGGTCCCTTTGATCCTGGGTGTCCCTGCAGAACAAAGCGTTTAAGCAGTGATGTGTGCGTATTTTTTTTTCTTTTCCATTCACAATTTCTCTCAGTCAATATATTTCGAATATCTATTAAAGCCTTATATGTAGATCGTAGCCGTAGATCTAATTCCAGCACTCTTCTTCTTTCAGGTATTCAGCTCTCAGCTACTCCTACGTTCTCATCGGCTTCTCATTAATATGATGCTCAGTAGCCGACAGTTAAAACCGACTATTATAACTCAGACTCGGATTAAATTCTCTCACTGAATAATTGTGATTAATTGTACTTCCAAACCCACGGGTTCCTGTGTGCCTAAGCAAATCCGTTTTTCTTACTCGTGTTCCCATTCCACCATTTTGTCCTGGACAGCCAGTGGGTCCTGGATCTCCTCTGGTTCCTTCGCAGCCATCTAGTCCTGGAATACCGGGAGGGCCAACATTTCCACGAGGACCCTTCGAGACCAAATCAGTCACAGTAAGACATACATGGCAAACAATATACTTTCAAGTCTAGTTTTTATTATTTATTATTTCATTGTTTAAGCACTCACAGTGGATCCATCTTGTCCAGGATATCCAGGAAGTCCTGGAGTGCCCTGAACACAATACAAGCTCATGTTACGGAAAGCGGAAACTCAAAAATACTATATACACAAATGCACCTATTAGCTCATAATAATCACCATTATGCAAATTTTAAACAAACAAGTTATGCAAATTTATATGACCACATGTGAACAGGACTATAGCATTATTGTTGATGAAATTTCTCATATCGTGTAAATGTCTGATGTCTGTGAGTGTGTGTGTGTGTGTGTTGAGTGACTGTATGTTACTTACTACATCTCCTTTTATTCCAGGAACCCCAGGAATTCCTTCTGATCCACGTTGTCCTTTTTGTCCACGTTGTCCCTGAGGTCCTTGTGGACCTGGAACCCCCATTCGACCATATTCCCCTAAAGCACCAGGAGGTCCCTACAATGAAATGACATGCTACAGTGTGTGTGTGTGTGTGTGTAGACATCATACAGTGTGCTACAGCACGTAGCAAGCACGTATGACTGTATGTTGATTCTAATCACAACACGAGTCCTTGCTAACCTTACACCAGAGGAGAATTCAATATACAACAAATAATCACGTGATCGGCATCAATACACAGATCCATACACAGAAATCTGGCCAATTTTGTTCTTCATTCTGTGTCAAGACTAAAGTCTTACTCTTCGCCACTAGATGGTGCTGCACTCCTCTCTTTCAGAAAAGCCTGGTTTAAACTGAATCAAGTCCACAGTCTCTGTAATCCTGGTGTTCTCTGTGTTAAGCCTGAGGATCGAAGTCCAGCACGTTCTGGTGATCCAGGATTCAGCTCAGTGGGTAATTAAAAGAGTTTTAGCCGGGAAATGAACTTTTTGCTGGACTTTAGACTTCTAAGATCGGATTTCTAATCAGAGGATTAGCAAGATGTAGAAATAACCGTTTAAACTTACCGTGTCGAAACTTCTCATTATTAAACTTGTACAAGAATGAGGAATTTATAATGAAGTGATGAACTGAATGCATTCACAACATTTATCCAGTTCATGGATAACTGTGCACGCATTTATTCATCATTTCGAGACATACGCTACTGTCTGCTTCGAAGAAATGTGTGTGTTCAAATAGACAGTCGAACACACACACATGAAAATAAAGTACACGAGTACACCAGATATTCTCATCACTAAGCAATAGCAGGCTCAAATACCAGATTTGAAAGCACACATTCCAGGCATGCTCTCTGCACACACACACAATTTTGTGGAGGACATCTACATACACCCTGCTCCCTGGGATTGACTCCAGGTTGCCCGCGACTCTGTAGGATAAGCGGTACAGGAAATGGATGGATGCATGGATGGATGGATGGATGGATGGATGGATGGATGGACGTGCACACACAAACACACACACACACAACACCTTGCAAGTAGGCTGTACCAAAATCACACCAATAGCAGGTTTTACCCCACAGCTGGATTGTGACAGTTTTAGCCTTCTTTTAATTAAAAAAATACCTCTCACCTCCTCCTCCACTCTCTCTCTCTCTCTCTCTCTCTCTCTCTCTTCTGTCACTCCTTGTCCTAGTCACCTACTGTAAGATATACACAGGGACCTTCATTCAAGGAGTGTTTCATCCTTCTATACCCACACACACACACACACACACACACACACACACACACACACACCATCCATTTTGTTGACATCCATCCAACCTGACTTTTATCAATACTTCTTTTGTTTTCTCACATTATTGTGTTGTTGTGGTTTTTGTTGTGGTTTTTACTTTTTCTACAAACATTAAGTGGACCACAGATCAATACCCTTTGATCATCTCCCACCCTCATAATAGTGCAAGTATATTAATGGATACTTTCCCATAGGTACCTTCCATGTCACGGGACGTCCACAAGACAAGTTAGTTCCTGTTATCGCTTATGTTATAGCTGCAATAAACAGCCACCCCCTCCTCTTGAAAAATGTAAACGCCCTGAAGGTGGTGAGGATAATTAACCAATGATATGTAATGAATATATTTCTGAAGAGAAAGTGTGGAAAGATGGATTAGTTCTAAATACCAGGTGTGTGACCAGGTGTCCTCAGACAATTTCTCAGACTTTCAGTGTGGAGTTATCTACAAGGAAATTCAAGCCAGCGCCTTTGGGTTCCGTCTTTTCAGTTCAGTAGTATAATCTTTCTTAGTGATAAGTGATATTAATATGAAGAGTTGGAAATGATAACGAGTTTCCTTATGTAGTGTGCATATACTGATATTTTAACCACTTCATGACTTTATAATCTCATTCAACACTATTTTATATTTATATTATATGATCGTATCGGGGGTGGGGGGGTGTACTATGTATATCTGTTGTACTATGTATATCTGTTGTATATCCTTGCTGACGCATCTCTATGTCAAGTGATCTCTCTGGGCATTTCTCAGATCACACCATGTGGCAATCCCATGCAACCTTGAGGTAGGTGGACAACCACTTGCCTGACACCGTCATGCAAGTGTCTCCTATATAACACCAAGATGATCCTGTCATTTCTATCCGTTGATGAAGTCAGCTGCAAGACTTGTTTTTATTCTCTGCAAGTTCTCTCACATCACCCCATTGCCGCGTGCCTTCCACTGACTTCCTGTAAAGGCCCGCATTAGATTTAAAACACTGATACTTGTCTACAAAGCGAAAAATTGGCTAGCCCTCACCTACCTGCTGGTACTTATTACACTCTTACTGCACACACTCTTCACGTCTATAGCATGACTTGACTGGAACTACTATCCCTGAAGGTACAAGGAAGACATGTCTTAAGGCTCTACACCGTCCTGGCTTCCAGGAGGTACAATGACTTTCTCCTCCCTATCCAGACAGCTCAGCTATGGCTGTCTTCTTGCTGGGATTTATTTTTAACTAATGCACTGCCATCTTTGACCAGATATCTGCCAGACATACTGAGGTCCATGCAGAAACATGAATGTCTAATCAAGGAAAGATTGAGTGTCAGTAGCATAGCAGTGGTATGAAAAGCCATGAGAGGATATGACCTCACTGAGAGTGTGGGACTAGAGAGAGAGAACATAAAAAGGCCCAGTACTGAGCCTTGTGGAACACCAGTGCAGACTCTGCATGGCGCAGATATGGAGCCCTGATAATGTACGTTGATACTGTATATCCAAGTAAGAAGCAATCCAGGTGTCGAGGGCTGCTCAGGGAGGAGGGTGAAGAAGGACAGGGAGTGCTGAGTAAAAAGAAAAAAAAAGATGTAATGGAGGTTGTGTGCATCAGGTGCATATTCTTCCAGCTTTCCTGTGTAGTAGGATGTCCTAGCAGCAGCTCAGAAGAAACCTTTCACAAAGCAGAGCAGTATGAGAGAATATAAAAAATAAATAAACTTGTGAATTGTTCCATGGCCTGGATGGAACCTCATTTGTTCCTGTCTCCTCTCTAGAACCTTGTCAAAGACTTTTCCAGGACACCTTTTCTACATGTTCCCAAAAGCCAGTTTCAAATGCAAATATCTAGTCCATCTTTGACTGTCCATCACATGCCTGCTACCCAACTGGCATTGCACCTCTAACTATTAAAAACACATATCTCGCAGTAAAACTGTATAGTATGGCAGGGATGTTAGCAGTACATACACTATACTGTATGTCTGAAAGTATTTGGACACCTGCCCAAATTGTTGCCACAAAGTTTGAAGCACTTAATTGTATAGAACATCACTCCATGATGTAGCGTTACAATTCCCTTAAAAACTAAGAGGCCTGAACCTGTTCCAGCACAACAAAGTGCAGAAAAAGTGTGAGCTCCATGAAGACGTGGTGTGTGACGGTTGGAAGAAGGTGGAAGATCTCGAGTGTCCTGCACAGAGCCCTGACCTCAACCCTACTCACTCATCACCTTTGGGATGAGCTGGAACTGGAACCTCCTCACCATCTCAATCTCACTAACGCTGAATGACCACCACAAACCCCCACAGCCACGCCCAAAAATCTAGTGCAAAGCCGTCCCAGAAGACTGGAGTGCATTATAACTACAAAGTGGCACTAAATTTATAACAGGATGTTCATAAAGCACACAAGGTGTGATTGGTCAGGGTTTCACAATCTTTCTGTCTCTCTCTCTCTCTCTCGCTCGCTCAGGAATGTCCTGCATTATATCTGAGAAACACTTCTTCAACAAGGTCATTGTAAATATGCCACTCTTAGCTTAAAGCCTATCATTTAAGCTACATGGCCTTCTGCAGTGACACCCATCCACACCCACCCATCCACACCCACCCACCCACACACACACTCCCACACACAGTAGTGCACAAACACGCAAACATGTTGCCTGTAACCCTTGCCTTAGCGGCAATTTATGACAAGCCTAAAATTATTTTTTGTCTTATTGACTTCAAGACAGAAAAGATAATGTGGCTGGGGAGGAACGACTATTTCGAGCGGGTATAATGTTGATAAGAGGAACTAACTTTTCTTGTGAATGTTCCACGACATTAAACGTAAACTATAAATGGTTACAAAACCATAATAAAGAATCGTGTAAATTAATGAATGTGGCACAATCTGTGATACACATAGTATGTACAGTCAAATCAAATGTGAAATCTTGTTTGTGCTTCAACTAAACAGAATTTTCACACACACTGTGAATTTGGTATGGAGTGATGACTGTTAGCATTTGTTAATAAAAGAGATATAATCGTTTTTCCCTCATCTTGCCTGCATGAAACAGCAGTCTGCTAATATTTAACAGGGTTGAGGGAATTTTGCTAATGGTTTAATGGACGTTTAGTGGCACACCTGCAAGGTTCAACAGGTACAAGCACGTCCACCAACCCTGAACTGGGTCATTGTGGCAGAATGTGGCAGCGAGGGGACTGATCTCCATGTCGTTCAGGGTTCCTGTTGTGTGTTTATATCCTGCTGAGAACCAAATGTCCCCCACCAGGATAAGAATATCTGACATTTTTGACCTTGTGGGGACATTTTGGTTTACTGAGGTTAAACCGCCATATTGAATAAGTATTATTTTATTTTCCTTTATAGGATGATGTAAGATAATGAGATGTGATTTGTTAATGAAATCATTTTCTTACCCTGGAACCTTTTATTGGAATACAGGGGCACAAGCTGGCGTTCCGCTGGCCACAGTCCTGGGAGATCTCAACCTGAGGGCAAACACACAATCATAATTCACTTTTTCATACTCTCTCCTCCCTCCTCTCCTCTCCCCGACTTTTTTTCTCTCTCTCTCTCTCTCTCTCTCTATATATATATATATATATATATATATATATATATATATATATATATATATAACACTATATTTACTTTAAATAACTTAAAACAATGATTTTATCAATCAACCCCTAAAGCCAATACTTGAAAAATGACTGACTGGAACTTAATCATGCACAGTTACTGGAACCTGGTGACACACTCTGCTTGAGGCAATATAAACATACATTACAGTCAAATTAACACCCATTAAACTGATAGAGAGCATTCAACCTACTTAGCAAGTAGCACAGCTCGTACAGAAAACCAGAAGTCCTCTTAATCAATTTGTTCTAGTAAGCTAATTAACATAAAAATCAGTTGATACAGAATGCACAGCAAGAACCTTTGAATTGACACCAGAACTGGAAAATCCCTTACATCTAAAGTGCTGATTATAAATGAAACTGGAATTTACTGTACTTTTAAAAACAGAAACATAAATCAGCATGCGCATGCAACTTCGAATCGATCTAGCCCTACCAGATATGGCTACCTTTTATCACCCACATCATCCGATTGGCAGGGGATATAGCATTACATGCAACTATTCATTACAATACTGTACGCGCTACACAGAAATCTCAAGATGAATTTAACTCAACTGAAGTACTTTTTACCAACGTAACAAACACAACCACAAAAAGAAGTCTTTTCCAATAATTAGTATTGGAACAGGAGCTCTCCTCTTGGAGCTAGGTGCATCATTAGAAAAGTTATTAACTGTTGGAGACTTTAATATTCATTCTGATAATCCACAAGACCATCTGTCTACTTTAGACTCCACTAGTATGTAACTTGAGCCAGTCGTTACAGCGGACACACCCTTGATTTAACACTGACATTTAGCATGGATATAGAAAGCTGTCACACATTAAATATAGTGTATTCATTTAACCTTGTGGATGCATCAAGCGTACAATCACATCGCCTGCTGTGTTCGGTTTTGTTGAAAATCTCTCCGATTTTCAGATATTAACCTTGATTGACAAACCTCTGACACTTGCTTGAGTGATTGAATAGAGTCAGCGTTTTGCTTCACACTAGATAACGTTGCCCCATTTAAAAGAAAAAGGGTACTAAGCTAGCACCCTGGTAATGATATAACGATCACACTCGCACGTTAAAACACCCGAATGTTGGAACGTAAATCAGCATATGTATCTCTCTACCCTAAGAGTAGACCACAAAAACAATCCTAGATTCTTATTTAATACAATAGCAAAGTTGACCAGGAACAAGAGTAATACATAACCCTTGTCCGCTGTCATGCTATAGGACAATTTTAAACCTCGTTTTGATCTCCAAGAGCCTAGAATAGATAACAGCTAAGCTTAATTGCACATGGTAGTACACATCCAGGAAATCTTTCCGTCATCCTTTAGGGCTCAGAACAGTGCAGAGACTGAACTGGTTAAAGTAATAAATTACCAACTCCTGTCCTTGGATCATGGTTGTGTCTATTTGCTTTATCTCACTTTGGATACCACAGATCACTATAATTCTTCCAGACAGACTACATTTTGTTTTGGAGTTAAGGGAATGGTTCAGATCTTATCTGATTGAATGTTATCAGTCGCGGGGATGTCTGACTGCCTACAAAAGCAAGTACAATTCCTCAAAAGCTTTCGCTGCTGTGCTAAAGACGCACTGCTATACATTTCAGCAAACTCAGAGTGACAAGCTATACTGTAATAAAGCTTTTCTTACTGTACCTCTAGTCCTTACAAGAACCGGAAAAGTCGCCTCGTATGTTATCCACACTACATCGGCTTCCACCGATTAAAAAGTAATCACGAATGGCCTATAAAGCACGAAATGTTTTGCCCAACTGAAACTGAGTGACCTTTTGGTCCATCAAATCTATTTCAATCAAAAGGTACCGACTATTTATTAGTACCTAGAAACATGACAACTACTGCAGGGAGCTGACTTCCAGCTGTGGAACAGCTGGCTATCCAGTTAGTGTTCAGGACTTGGAAACTGTATTAATCTTTAAGCCCATGTTTAAAAAAATTAATCGACTTGTTTTGTCAGGAACAGAAGATCTGGTGATAGAGCGTTTTGGTAAACCGAGATGTTTTGATGCTTCCACCCCTCTTTCTTGGTTTGTTTATGCTGGAGTGGTGGAATTCAGATGTCCAAGGGTGCCCTCAAGCCCGTATTGCTTTTTGTCATCATAGTTAGACCTGTGGGAGTCCCAGCTTGCACTCTGATCACAATGTACAAGACATTTTAAACTACTGTAGGATAAGAACATACCAAGCAATCAGTTCTTGCTCCCTCGTTCTGGACCCGCGTGATTCTTCTTAATGCTTTACTTCTGTTGATTTTTTTTCTGCAGTTTATACCGAACTTCCTGATCCTTGTTTCTTAACCAATACTGTAGAGTTGTACCCAAGTACCGTTGCTCTAATCATAAAGACCGTCTTGTGCTCAACCCAGGACTCACAATATTCACAATAGGCTCATACCAAACACACACTCGGTACTGTTCAACTTGACTCTTCTACTTGAGGATGGGTTCTAGTCAAGGTTTCTTCCTCGAGTCAGGAAGATTTAGTTCCAATGTCCCCCTGGCCTTCTCATTAGGGATATAACTCTGCATCGACATCTGCAAAGCTCCTTTGTGACAACGTCTACCATTAAAATCAATATATACAAATCGAATTGAATTGTTAATTCACTTACGAATCTACACAACATCCCTACATTCTAGCAAGCGGTGATTCGCAAATGAACTGAATATGTACGCACATCTATCTCGACTTGTTATGGAAGAGCTTACCACTCTACCGCCTTTCCTTAAAGTGAAACTAGACATGACACAATAGGTCATCTGACCAGCGAGTATGCATCAAGGTGAGACAAAGAAACATCAACATGAAAAGGGGAAGAAAAAAAAGGGCGACGGATGGCGAGAGAACATGGGGGAAGAGATGAAAAAAAAAAAGCCAAAGACATGGAGAGAACTTCAGCCGTACAAAAAAGAAGGGAGGGTGAGAGGTGGATGAAGATAAAGGAGATTGTTTTGTCTTTAAAAAAGTAGATGGGTATGTGAACAGGGCCACATGAGATAAACTATGTAATCAGATGCCAGTCTTCCAGAAAACCACACCTATTTGACGTGAGCCAGTGCCCAGTGCCCAGTAGACTCGGAATCCTGTTCTTGGTTGAAAGCACTGGATTCAACATGATGTTCTCTTCTGCAGTTCACACATCATCCAGTGTTTTATCCCTTACATGTTCCATAATACAATGACACGGTACTTCTTTTCATCAAGAAATAAATTCAAGCTGAGGTTTCTACAACGAATCGTTTTCAAGGAGCATCAAGCAGCAACTCTCACACACACGCAAAAAATGCACCTCACTTTTATCATGGTACTCATGGTAAATTTTAGAAATGACAAATGTTTGTGTGTGTGTGTGTGTGTGTGTGTACCGAACCTGAACTGAACTGAACTGTGTGAGAAACCCATTTTGAGCGATTTACTATGATGTCATTTGGCAGCTATATCAAGGGATAGCTTTTACACAAGCTCTAATGGTTTGAGCATTTGCAGCGACACTATGAGGGTTTTAGATGATCTGCTGATTAGCATACTGGCACGCTTGGCTCCCTCAGCTATTTGTGATGTAGACCTGAAGCACAAGCTTCCCTTAATCAACACATCCCTCACTCTCTTTACTTTTCAATCTCCTTTAACACCTAGAATAACCAAACAGAAAGGAGAGCTGAGGCGTTTCCTATAAAAACCTACAGTCAATGGATTAACTGTCCTTCCAGAGCCAGACCATGTCAGTGTTCATGTCTATAGCTAAACAACGGTCATGGATATAGTTTGTTGGGATAAACAAATTAACGACTAACTACCATACATTCAGTTACCATTTCTAGTTCGATTTCTATTGCAGTTGAACAAAACTACAAAGTCCACTGATGTATTTGCAACATAACTTGCAACATAACTTGTTGCAGAACTACATCAGAGTACTGGAAGAGTTTCTACAGTGTTAAGCCCCTCCTACTGTCTTTCAAAGATAATAAAAAGACATCATTTTGATCATTTACATAGCGTTTTCCGTCAACAAATGTCTTAAGGTGGATTCATTTTGGATTTTGAAAAGGTTTGTGAACAATTAGAAATGAATAATAGGGAAAAACTTCCAGTGACCAGTATGAGGGAGTGTGAGACGGATGACAAATTTAACACACCTGCTCCCCATTCACACCTGAGACCTTGTAACACTAACAAGTCACAAGTCACTAACAACTGGGAGGGAAAATGGCTAATTGGGCATAATTTGGACATTTTCACTTAGGGGTGTACTCACTTTTGTTGCCAGTTTTTAGACATTAATGGTTGTGTGTTGAGTTATTTTGAGGGGACAGTAAATTTACACTGTTACACAAGCTGTACACTCACTACTTTATATTGTAGCAAAGTTTCAGTTCTTTAGTGCTGTCACATGAAAAGATATCATCAAATATTTACAAAAATGCGAGGGGTGTACTCACTTTTGTGAGATACTGTAGGGTGTGAGTTTGAGTCCAAGTGTGCATGATCAGTAACCACGAGAGCATATGAACATGAGATTTAGCATGCAAGTCAGGAAGTATATTCCACGGCTGACATTTTGGGAATTGTAGTTAGTTTCTGATTCCAGCGTTAGCAAGAACTTACGATATCAAGGTCTAATTGAATGAAGGTCTTGAAATCTATTTTGATCCTCATTTTACATTGCTATATCGAGTTGTTAATTAAATAAAAATAACACTAATGCTTTGGTTAATTCAGTGAGCTCACCTGTTAAAAAAAACCAAAACAAAACGTGCCCATGGTGTAAAGGATAAGCTGATCGAGCATTCATGCGATCCTTACATCAGTCTGGCTCATAATTTTACTCATTAAAACATGGAACGCTTTACAGACCCCCACTTTGAGAACCACTGCCTTGTACAGGCTGTTCTGCCTGTGTGTGTTAGCTGTAGACATGCTCCTGCTGGCATCTCTGCATCTTCCTGTTCTCTTTAAAACCATCTGCATGTCCTAGATGCTGTAAGAGATTTTCAGACATCTACCATTACATCTCTCTTGCATGCAAGTCGCAGTGATGTCTGAAAAGGCTTATGGACTGCCAGTGAATTCCTCAATTCTTTGCTGAGGCTCCAAAATGAGGGCATACTTTTATTCTTTTGCAGGTTTTTTTTTTCCTTCCATCAAATATACTTCCATCATTAATGATTAACCAACAGCTTTTCTTGTAAATCGTTTCTCTGTAAGCATCACCCAAGGGTCTGTGATTTAAATAAAACAAAAAGTGTTTTGGGTTTTTTTTTGTTTTGTTTTGCTACAGTGCATAACCCATACAGTTATTACATTTATTATTTGGTGTTTTTAGTTATTAGCCTGTTTGACTAGGTACTCGAATGAAACCTATTCAGTCCAAACCTCAAGAACACAAAACCCAGTGTATAAGTAATGCCAACTTGGATCTAATTGGTCTCTTTAGCTCTCTATACCACCAATAAATAGTCAAAATGTTATTCCAATATTACGCATAATAGTTTGAATATTTGAACGGGTCGGTGGATTAATATTATAGTTAAAAAAAAGAGTCCCTGGCTTCGAAATGTTTGAGAACCCATGATTTAACATAAATATAACGATATAGTGAATGTACAATGTGTCATGTAATGGAGGCTGAGACAGAAGCAGGTAAGGCAGGTAAGGTGATGAGAAGACAAATCCACAGGGTTAGACAGAAGTCAATAACTATAGACAGGCACGGGTGAACCGATCATGCAAACAAGCCAAACTAGGCAACGCTGAGAATCAAAAACGAGGGAGTAAATAACAAAATAAAATAAAAATAAAAACCTGAGTACTGCCGCGAGGTAAAGGCTTGGTAACTCAACTGAGAGTAATACTTCACAACGGCTGTATATGTGTATGTGAGAGTCTCTTTAGTAGTGTGATGTGGTGTGATTGGGAACAGGTGTGTGTGTGTGTGATTAGTCCTCAGGAGGACGTGCTGTGTGTGTGTGTTCTATTGGGAGTTGTAGTTATCAGCACCCCAGTAAAAGGCGCAGGTTGATGTGATGTCAAAATGAAACAGGAAATTTTCCACCTTCAGTGTGATACAGCAAGCAAATTTACTCGATTCAAGTGAAGAACAAACAGAAGAAAAAAGGGAAAAGAAAAAGCTTACAGTAACCTGGTTGCGTAAGTGTGCACATGGCTAACTAATATTATAAAAGATCAATAAAAGCACCTTTTACTTGTAATACAGCACTCAGGCATTTTTGGCTAAGACTTGGCTGATGATGATGATGATGATGATGATGATGAAAAACCCCTTAATTTGCATTGAAAAAATTGTACACTACTTTATGCACCGTTGGCTAAAGGAGCATTGGAAACGCTGGTTAGTTTCTTCACTCCCCTTTACTTTGACGTCACCACCCTCCCATTCTAATCATCATCTTCATCTGTTCATCTCTTCCACTTTCCCACATCCCCCTGCTTCACCTTTTTATGCTCATGCCAGAGAGCAAAAACGAACAAGATACAGAATAGACATAACTACAGACCAGCAGATACAGAATACGCACACGTACGCTCGTACGTAACTATGAAATACAATTCCTTGCATAGGTATTCACACCCTTCAATTTCCCCACATTATGTTCTGTTACATCCTGAAACCAAAATGAACTTAATTGACGGTGCAAAATATTTTTATTATTGTGAAGCAAAGGTTATTATTAATTCCTTGGTATGTACAACAAGAAGCAAACAAATGGTCTGCTCGGAAAATACATGGTTTTTCCATTTAGAAATTCCAACAACATATACAACATATTTGCAGAGCATAACGTTCAAGTCCTCAAGCAGATGCTCTGTGGAACTTTCTGGTGAACTTTCTAACCTCTATCTAATGTGGCTGTTCAAAACAACAACCGTCAATCCCAAATCAATTAATTGTGCTTTATAGTTGACAAGAATAGCCATTTAATAATATTATAATCAGAGTTATTTGAGTTTTTGGGATTGTTATTTCCACTGGCACCCTGTCCAGGGTGTACCCCGCCTTGTGCGTGATGCTCCCTGGCATAGGCTCCAGGTTCCCTGTGACCCTGAAAAGTAGTAAGCGGTTGAAGAAGGATGGATGGATGGATTGTTATTTCCAAAGAAATGATGCTAGTCAGAATGGGGTCCTTTATATATATTTTATAATGGCCGTAGGATTTTCCAGGAGATAACGATAGAGATCGATCATTTAAGAATGATGGGGGAAAAAAACCTGTGCGATGACCATACAAGTTAATATTTATTTATTAAAATAAATCATGAATGCGTGATTTCACGTGTTTCCCCGCACAAACACTCAGAAAAAAGAAGAAAAATGCTAATCCGTTCTCCAGTGGCCATTATTTCAGGCTATTTTCGAGCTAATTTTCGTGTTTTCTTTTTCTGAGATACAGCTTGGGTGTAAATTTGGCTGAAATCTGACAAGCCCTGCCCACAATCACTCAGGACCTTTGAAGCTCCACATGAAGTAAAGAATAAAAACGCTGTGATTTTTTTTGGTTTGTTTGTCTCTTTGTTTGTTTTGTCCTCTCCACCTATAAACCAGTGGCCTAATTTAAAATACCATGACTCTGACCAGTCAGTTAGTAAAGACAGCCGCACATTCATGCTAATGAACGTTCACTTTGTTTCCCTGCAGGCTTCATTCTAGAAACATTTTTTTCTTGTTTCCTACTGGGTCTAGACTCAAATGGATGCTGGCAAGCTTTCTAAAAAAAAAAAAAAAAAAAAAAAAAAAACCAAGCAAAAAAAACAACCCATAATAGTCATAACAGACAACAATGTGTCTACTCATCGTGTCTGAAGACCGTATTCGGTTCCATCCTTATTTCTGGATACTTTTGAGTATAAGTAGGACAAATAACTTGAAAGCAAAATGTAGATGTTTAAAGTTAGAATTTGGCTTTAAACCCTAATCAATACCAGTGAAGAGCAGAGACCTGTACGCCCAAGCCATGACAATACCTCCACCATGTTTCACAAATGAAATGGTGTGCTTAGTCCCTTCGCTTTCTCCACATGCTTCCCTTCGCATCACTGATAAAGATTTATCTTTACCCCATCTGTCCATAAAGCCTTGCTCCAGACATCTTTTGGCTCATCTTTGTACTTCTACAAATTCCAGTCTGGTTCTTGTCCCTGTTCTCAGTGCTGATGAGCGGTTCACGTCATGTCCTTTAACTTCTGTATTCCTTCTCTTGAATACTTCCGAACACTCTCGAGACTATTTATTTATTTATTTATTATTATTATTATTATTTTAAGTTTCATTTTTATTGAACACTTCTGCTGAACACTTCTGATGAACATTTCTACAGAACATTTCTACATTTCTACTGAACAATTTTTGCTAAACATTTTTAATGACCAGTTCTGCTAAACATTTCTGCTATACATTTCTGCAAAACCTTTCTGTTAAACATTTCTAATGAACATTTCTAAAGTTTAATTTTTATTGAACATTTCTGCTGAACATTTCTACACAACATTTCTACATTTTTATTAAATGTAGAAATTGCTGACCTTCTGATGAACATTTCTGTTGAACTGCTAAACCTATCTAAATCGCCTTTTCTGTTCTGTCCTCCCCACCATTTCACAAAAATACAAACAAATTGAGCAACAGCAGTAAATATTCACAGATTTTTTTCTTTTTATACAAAGAAAAACAAAATTGAACCCACAACCCACTTTCCGGCTCATCATGGCTACCCATTAACTGTCACTGGTTATAAAGATATTATAAAATTCAACAACAGGCACCAACCTTTAAGTGGGTAGTGTCTGTAACTCCATAAAGTATACAATAAAGGGATGCCATTTATGAAAAAACTTATCTGTACATCCATTCATCGTATATCTTATTTTCTCGAGTTTCAGAAAAAACATCACGTCCTTTATCCACTGAGAGATAGATGGGTATTTAGCAGACTTCCAATGTAACAGTAGGGAACGTCTTGCTATAAGGGATGTGAAAGCAATAACATCCTAGAGACTATTTATTTTTGTTTGTTTGTTTGTTTGTTTGTTTGCTTGCTTGCTTGTTTGACAACTTTGCCATCATCAGATCCTGGCAAATTGCTTACATCTCCATTAGTTTCTTTCTTTTCTTTCTTCACTAATATTCCATACAGCTGTTTGTGGAATGTTACAGAGTTCAGCAGCAGTCCGGATTGATATTTGATCTTAGGTTCAAGACTGTCTGCTTTTACATCATCTCTAATTTTTGTCCCGTTTTGAATCGTTTACATCAAAGCAACCACGTTCATTAAACTGAATGATGCTTTCGTATTCGTTCTTTCATCCTTAGTAACTGCCTCATCAGGGGTCAGAGTGGTTTAAATTAGGCTGCTAGTTTGTTTATATCATGGGAACTAGAATGTTTTTATGAAATGTTTTGTGTACTTACAGTAACTTAGGTTTTACTAGTGCCAGTATTCTTACTAACGTACTCTGCAGTTATTATACAGATTCTTCTTCAAATATACAATGCGGTCCAAATGTCTGAGACCACATTGTAAATATGTGATTTGTCGTGGTTTTTCATTTAAAATTGGAAATGAACAGAAGGTTTTACATTTTTTGATATATGTATAAAAAAAGAAGGTAAATACTCAATGTCTTGGATATTTAATATTCAACGTTCTACACTATTACTAGGTCCATATTTAAATGTAATAAACGTGTGATATTGAGCATGCTGTTAAGTGCTTTGTCAGCGATACGGTCAGATTTTCCTGATGCTTAATCTCTTTGAATGAAGCACGTGCTCTGGCGAGACTCGGACGGATTTGGTCTAAAATGGATCAAAAGGTTTTAAACAAACTTGTGGAGTCCGTGCGAGCTTGAGTGCATGCTGTCGTTAACGCAAAAAGGGCACAAACAAATACTAAAAAACCTCTGAAATTCATTCACATATTTCAAAGGTTCTACTTTTCGTGCCAGTTGTTACAGTTCCCAGCTCGAATTTGATGACTTCCTATAACGGCAGGTATTAACGAACAACGCATCATACTTTATTAATATGTTTAAAGTTACTTTTAATGTTGTGGAGCATCGCCTATGTTAATCACCTATATTATAGCAGGAATAAACAGTCGCTCTCTCACTTGCTTTTCTCTCTCTCTCTCTCTCTGTCTGTCTCTCTTCTCTCTCTCTCTCTCTCTCTCTCTCTCTCTCTCTCTGAGTCAGCAAGATGTTAAAAATGCAGAAAATTCAAAACCAGGACCTTATCTGTCCTGT
Source organism: Ameiurus melas (assembly GCA_012411365.1). NCBI lineage: Eukaryota > Metazoa > Chordata > Actinopteri > Siluriformes > Ictaluridae > Ameiurus > Ameiurus melas. The sequence continues at coordinate 11,184,780 of CM022759.1, read as the reverse complement.
CCTGACAGTTACAAAGCACTGGCACTGGAGACTCCTTCCATACTAAAGTATAAATGTTAAATAAACGTCTCCTTAGAGAAAACTTCACCACATCGATGATTCTACATTTTGTCTTTATTAAGTGAAAAGCTAAATTTATTTTAAAAACAGCATGATTTTAAATTTGTTCATGGCGAGTCTTACATTATGTGTAAATGAGTGGTTACTATAGAAGCGAAAAACGTATTTGAATAAGCACATTAATATAAACAAACACTACTGTCAGAGCTGCTGTTAGAGAAAACCAATCAACACCTTCTGACCAAACAGATGTGAGAATTCAACATCTGAATTCTCAGATAGATAGACAGATTTATATATATATGTATACAGGGGGCGTGTGTGTGTGTGTGTGTGTGTGTGTGTGTGTGTGTGTGTGTGTGTGTGTGTGCTGACAGCATCTGTATTCTGACACCCAGTGATTTTGGTTCAGCACCTGACACATACCACACACACACACACACATCAGTCACACTAAGATGCATTGCCTAGGAATGTACTGCAAGAGAAGTCATTCTCTAATTCAACATGTCTTAAATGCCTTCTTTTTTTCTTTCTCGGAGCGCTCTTACCTCATCCCTCTCTCCCTATTCTGCCATATTGTTTATACTGATAGAAGGCATGTCTGAATGCCAGCTATCTGCTTATCTTCCCTCACAACCAATGTTCTGTATCCAGCTGTGGCACCTCTATCAGCCAGACTTGCACAGCTCCATCAAGATATTTGAGTTCTTGCATACACACACACACACAAACGGGCACGCACATATATATTTTTTTAAAAATGACAATGCCCAAACTATGACCTTAATACTGCAGATTTCAGATCTCCCGAGGCTCTTTCCTCCAAAGATGCTCCGGTACACTCCTCAAAAAGCTTTTCCCACAGGCAGATCATCTTTTGATCATTTCTGTCTTCATAACCCACGTGAATCATGTGCCATTGAAGTTCAAAGGAAGTTCCATGCTACTGAATCCCTAAAGGAGGCCTACATTTCAGTATCTGATGGAATCTGGATGCTATTTTCATTTTTTTTTTCTGTTTAAATCAGAAAGCAATAAAATGCTTTAATCTTGAAACACCTTATCAGCTTACTAGAGAATTCGTTTCGTTGTAAATTCAACCAGCATCAAATGCCCCAGCTCCTGTAAAGTTATAATACGTGAGATGAAGTGAGATGAGGGATCACTCTAGACTACACTTCAAGGAGCCAATACTAAGCTGTAAGGTGGAGCAAGGGGGAAATCCACCATGAATGACTTGCATAATAATCTCAATAATTAACATGTGGTTACACCATCAATGGCGTCAACAATCTCTTTTGTAGTTTCGTTTTGGGTTCCTACGTTACCCACAATGCTGTTTGACTACCAGAGCAAATTAGCCCTCGCTTCATCTCTACCTCCAGAGAGCATCCTTCAGTCTGTCCAACTCTTTCGCCACCTCATCTGTACACCCTGCTCAAATAGATCAGCTTCCAACGCATAGACTGTCACGCTAATACCACCATCGCGCTCGTCATCTCTTAGATCGCAAACCGGCCGAGCCGAGCCTCCATCATAATTCATCGTGTACCTGAATTGAATACTCAGAAAACCAATTGACTTTTCCTTTAATGTGATGCTGAATGTTGCTGGAAAATGGTGAGTGAGAAAAGAAGCTTTCACTCTTTTTGTTTTTAGGAGTTAAAATCGAAACCGGGCCGTGTTTTGTTTATGTTTGAGATCATTCCTTTTAAACTCAACAATAACTGCTTGGAGCTTTCGTTTAAAAGTAAACGACTTACCCCTTGAACTTCCTGTCTGTACACGCGTGTCAGTAAAAGCCACCTGAAAGAAAATAGTCGGAATCAGTCAAATACATAACTGAAGAGAAAAAAGAAAATAAAGACGATACTGAAAACAAAAGAGAAATATTTGGATGACAAAGGAACAACCCAACCTGACTAAAAATAAACATCATATATTGGTATGTACTGTAGGCGTTACATCTTACCAGCTCTATGGTGCATTAGTAGGACATAAAAACTAGAGAATTGTTATGTGTAGTCGTCCACTGTATATGAAAGTGTTGGTAAACCTCTATGGGAATAGTTAGACTAGGGGTCATGTGACACCAGACTAAACAAAGTATTAGAAAGATTACTGTAGCAGAATTGATCAATGTATGACCAATCAAAAGTAATAACTGCTGGCAAGGGTGGGATCAAATAGTCAGATGTTTTGTAGGCGTGGCCTTAGGTAGGATTACTTGAAATTGGTACCGTTTTTGACAGTGAAGTGACAGTTAAGCATTAAAAGAGAACTTTCCCTTCACCATTCAGTCAGGCTCGCTGCTTTTATCCGGATTTTGTGTACCTGGATTTTGCAAACGTTAGTGGAATTACCCCTGCTTTAAAACTTCTTCATGGACATGAACGTGAAGTCTTACCAGAGTGGGAGGCTGAGCGAGGCAATCTGGTGGGGGCGTGTCATCTCACCCGCCACTCAAGGCGCGCTCTGGTTCGAGATGTGCCCACAGTCTTTGTGAGCCTATGACTGGTGGAGCCAAATTCCTTGTGAGTGATAGTCCTGATGGCAAATGTATTGCAGAATCAATAGAGTATTCACAGATGGAGAAATCACGGTGGGGTGTTTGAGCTTGAATGGACTGACCGACAAAAGACAATATTGCACAAGCGAGAGAGATGTGACCAAATGCTCTGTTTATGTTCTGTATTGCTCCACAATAACATATTTTAAGCCAAAAGTTACATTTCCTGAAAGCTATCGTTTGCCATGTCCGATGATAATGTAGTAACGGTTTTGAACTAGGAAGTGGAAATCTACATGGTGAACACATTCAAGCGGAGTGAGGTCCCAGTGTGGTTATAGGAAATAGAGGCACTCCTGGAACGCTGCTCAACCAATCAGATTAGTGGTAATGGTAAGGTTTTTAACCTTAGCGGTTCCAAAATGCTTTACACTGGTTCTCATTCACACTCTTACACCAATGGTAGCAGAGCTGCCATGCAAGGCGCTAACTTGCCATCTGGAGCAACTTGGGGTTCAGTGTCTTGCCCAAGGACACTTTGGTATGTGGAGTCATGTGGGCTGGGAATTAGAACCCTACGATTAGTGGACAAGGTGGCTCTACCACCTGAACCACAACCGCTCAAAAATCATTAGTGGACCAGAACTAACTGTTATATAATTAGGTGTATATATTCCTGCTGAAAGATTGTGTATTAAAAGAAAACATTAATCCAACAATAACTTGTCTGTGATGTTGACTGTATCTGATTTCCCATGGTGGGAAGATTTGACCAGCTGGACAAACTGGTCAAATCTTCCCACCATGGGAAATCAGATACAGTCAACATCACAGACAAGTAATTGTTGGGTTATTGTTTTGTTTTTTAACACACAATTTGAACAATTTAAAACATGTATTGATCAAGTTAGTCAAGTAATACACAAACTGGGGGGGGGATCAGCTCACCATCTGGGAAAGATGAGAATGTATTTTGGCAACTTAGTCAGAACAAGCTCTTTGTTTGTTTTTCAGCAGGGTTCCAGTAAAAACGTCTTGTAAGTCTATGTTTGTTTTTCACGCCTTCCTTTAAGAGGAAGGCGCGTAAAGTAGATTTCTCATCAGCTGCTCCAAATGCGCAAAGCGCGCGCTCTGAACGCAGCACTTCGGTTTATATACTGTAGCTAATCTTATGTTATAAAGGAACATAATCCACTTGATTATAGACCCGTTCACATAAAGACATGCTGTCTGGTGGTGAGGGGAGGCCTGCTGTGGGCAATACGAGTCAAACAGCTGTAAACAACCTGCGTAATTATATTGCCATAAAATAGATAAATAGATAAATAAATAAATAAATAAATAAATAACATATTCCTTATATTTAATCCGAGGTATTAAAAACAGACTAATATTACTTTTTGATCATGTGCACAATGCATTTAAGCCTCTTGGCGCATTCCATAATCACACCAGAGATGATAAAGCAAATAATAATAATAATAATAATATAATAATAATAATAATAATAATAATAATAATAATAATAATAATAATAATAATAATAATAATAATAATACAACGCCTTACCCGATTCGCGATTCTGTGCAACACGCGGATTTCACATTACCCCTGAATTTAACACACATTGAGAGGCGAAAGCACGCGCCCAAAACGTGGACCTGTCGCCTAGAAGTGAGTCTAGAAAGAGTCGCCCATAAACCAGGATACGTGACGCACGAGAAGTCACAACCTGTCCAGACTAGTCGCTGCCCACACAAACACAACCCATGCTACCCCTTCAAGTATCTAGGCAAGCAGTTTTCTCCAGAAGAACCCGTGGAGAAGTATTAATGTTCATTCCCACAATTCCTTAATTCCACTCTTGGCCATATTTCTTTTTGGAAATACGCGCAACGCGAGCGCTTGAGTAAGAAACGCGTAACGCGTAACGCGCGCGAGAGATATTGAGGACATCTCTGCGCATTGTGGTAGGTCTACATGCTTCATCTGAGCTGATCTGGTTTGGTTGAGGACAAACGGAGAGCGCGTTCACCCTGGAGCGGCGTCACGCGCAGCAGGAGACACGTCCCGAGCAGCTCCGATGCGCGCGACACCAGTGGGAATACTGTTCCTCGGATTTGTGACGCTCGCGCACGCCGAGGTGAGTACATAAACCGCGTCAAACATAACAAACCCAACAACAAATACACACTTCATAGGGAGCAATAAACACGAACCTGGCATTACGCATAGAGTTGCATAGCGCACACGGATTCGACTGTTCACTGGAAAGTTTAAGGAAAAGGTCAAACGTTTACATACCAAGACTAAAGGCATTCAGATTCAATTTCCACACATTCCATCTCCAAATAATGGTCAGAGACAAAATTATTTACTGTATCAGATTTTCAGTGGGTCAATAGACTAGTATTGGGTGGCTGCTTGAACTTGGGGAACCCAAACACTTGGAGCAGCCTTCCACAAGCTTCTCACAATACTTTGTCAGATTTTTGACCATTCCTGTTGACAGAACTGGCGGAACTCAGTCAGGATTGTTGTCCTCTTTGCTCCAACACCCTTTTTCAGTTTAGGTCAGGGCTTTGTGATGGCCTCCAATACTTTATTTTTTTTTTAAACTAGCTTTAAGCCATTTTCATACAACCTTGGATGTTTGCTTAGGCTCAGAAGACTCATTTTTATCTTTCTTACTGATGTCTTGAGGAATTAATTCATGATTTCTAGACAATGCTCATCATCCTTCCTCATGATGCCATCAAAAACACCCACCTCAGCAGGATGCTGCCACCCCCACGCTTCACACATGGGACACTTCTCATTTTAAGCCTTTTTACTCCGTACATATGCTCGTGGATCCGTCAGTTGTTTGGGAATTGCTCTTAAAGATGAACCGGACTTGTCAAGGTCTGCAATTTTACTGCTAAGTTCTCCAAATGATCTCACACCAACGATTAAAGAATTTCTTCTAGTAGTTAAAGCTAGGAATTATGCAATGGATGCTGTGAAACAGGGCGACATTTTTGACAAATATAAATAACCAGGTGTGCAGATTTGACACAAAAATGCAGTCATGTTCAGAGTTCACAACATTATTTCCTTCTTATGAGCTTGTGTTGCTCTTAAAGCGTGAGTTTGTTTGGTTGTACTCAAGGTTTTTTTGTTTTGTTTTTTGAGGGAATTAACCCTTCTAAGTTTAGTCAGTTTTGGTGAATAGACTTTCAGATTCATTTCAATCTCTGGTACAATTTTTCATCATATATATATATATATATATACCTCCACTCACAAATCAAAAAAGAAAGAACGACAGAATTCAACACATCGTTTAAGACATCAATCATTTCCATGCCTGACTGTTGCAGGTGATTTGTTGAAAGGCATGACTTGTCTTAACTCACGCTTCCTGAGTGCAACAGACATGCGAGTCGTAAAACATTTACAGGCACCACTTCAAACAGCCGAGCATGCTACAAATGTCATGGACGTCTGTTTTGTGGTCGTAGCGGAATTATTGCATGCATTTCATCGCCTGGATGCCTTCTGGGTGCTTCTGTAATACACTTAACCCTAATATAATCGCCCAAGAGAATGGTTCAATTGCTAAATATTTATTGCAGATGTCTGGCAATGTTAGCTGTGGAAGTTGTGACTGCATTAAATGCATACCTTTTTTAATTTAGCAGCTGGGTTTATCTAGACCAGGGGTGGGCAATCTTATCCAGAATGGGCCGGCGTGGGTGCAGGTTTTTATTCCAACCAAGCAGAAGCCATGCCTGAGTCTATTGAAAGCCAAGATCAACTGATTAAACAGGTGGAATCAGGTGTGGCTCCTGCTTGGTTGGAATGAAAACCTGCACCCACACCGGCCCCTGATCTAGAGAGACTATCAAGGTCACCCAAAAGTAACATTGGAAGTCCTTGGATTTAAACTCCATCCAGTCACCTTAACCACTCAGCTAGCACCAGTTAACCCTACATCCACACAAGCAACTGACAAGTCTCTTCTAGGAGCATAGTGGAAATAATTTGAATGTAGGATGTAAAGTTCTGAGTGGGGAACTAAATAAATGCCATAAGACTGGTCCAAGGACTCTTTGAGCAAGTGTTTTGAGTGATTTATGATTTACCGTGTATCATATCTAGGGTACTTTGCATAGAATTGAGAAAGTTAATTCAGACTTTAACTTCACTTGTATTTTTGCATCTCCTTTCAACTCGTCTTTTCCTGCTATTCTTCTCATTACACATCCCTGTGTGATTTGTGTGATTTTAGTGATTTTAGCTCATTGTCTCGAGCTGGCTGTTGATTCCGAGGTGTTCTGAGGCGCATTTTATACCGTGTTTTTCTTTCTGCATGATTTATTCAGCCGAAAAGGTCTGACTGAGCCCTGGCATGAAAAGCTGCAGGAAGTCAAAGTCGATGGTAGCTGGTGTTATTGGTGTACATGTGTGTGTGTGTGTGTGTGTTTGTGTGTGTGTGAGTGGGTATGTGGGAGTGTGTACGGCATGCTGGGAAGGGGCGAAGAAGGATGGCATCGTTGAAGTGTGACCCTCTCATCTCAATCGTTGTCTCTCTCCATCGGTCTGAGGATTAGCTTGTCTCATTTATGAACACGAATATACGGCTATAGTACAAAAACAAGGCAGTCAAGGGGTCTCTGGGTAGGAGGGATGGTATACTCACTCTCTGTCCCCGGTCAACCAGAGCAAAACTAGCCAATCATGCACATCTGTGAGCTATGTACATGGGGGTGGGGTATTGTCATGTTTGACTGCTTTCACGTTGCCATCATACAAAGTTAAGATAACTGTCCATAATATATCCGGAATAAATTCAATCATTTTCGTATAACGAGTGGCAAGTGGTGATCTCTGGGGTCCAAGCACATTTTGCAGATAACGCACCTGGTAGCATTTCTTACCAAGTTGCGTAAAGTACTAAAGAGAACCCAGATAAATAATCTGTCTAAGTTCCAAGAACACTGAAAGCTGATTGGCTGATGGCAGCCATGTTTTTTAAAGTAATCAAGGCATCATTAAAAATCCAGATTGTACCAAATTTCAGCTTGATCTCACCAACAGTTCCTGAGATTTGCATTTAGACACACCCCACATGTATGATCACGCCCAAAACATCCTCTGAATCTTCTCCCTAACATGGCTTTCAATGTTTATGCAAATCCATGCAACCAATCATGAGTACCACTGCCTCTGGCATGACCTGGACTGGAGAGGTCGCCCTGTCAGTCTCTGGCATGAGTCCAGCATGAGCCCAGCTGTAAAGCTGCCGCCCATGTTCGGCCGACTAGGCCCAGTTCACACGCAGGTTATAGCCCCCCTCCCACCAAAAAAAAAAAAGATTTGGGGAAGCCCCAGCTTGAGACTGTCCGGGAGGGCACTGATCCGATCTAGCTGCGTCGTGTTCTCCAGGATTTGTTCATTCTGGGCCAACATGCATTGAAACATGTCTGCTGCATCCATAGTTGGGTCTTGCGTTCTGTCAGGGATAGGAGTCGGAAGCGGACGCAGGCGAGGAACAAGAACTAGGCAATCCATGAACATGAAACACACAAGAACACGACAAACGCTAGACACATAATGCTAGAAATGACAGAACCTAAACACTAGTGCTCCTTAGACATTAACGAGACTCAGGTGAGTCTGATCTCATTATATGCAGGGGCTGATAGGTAATTTGGTCATGACAGCGTTCATTAAATTTATTGTATTTATGATCATTGAAATGCTTCCACTGGCTTCAGTGGTCCATTATATTCTAAGAGCTATGTATTGAAAGTCTATTCGTTAGTCCATTAGACTGCAGTGTTTGCAGACGGAGTGAATATATTATGAGTGCGGTGGCTCCAGGCTAGTGTTAAATCCATTAAATATGTCATGCGTTACTGCTGATGAGTATCAGCTGACTCTGAAGTGGATTTCTCTGTATCACTTGCTCGTCAAGTGAAGTGTGTGTACAAGTCTGAATGAGAATCATTCGTTTTTGTCAGTACTTGTCAAATTCAGCACTTTAGCCAGCATAATTAATGCTGCCTTAAGATGCATTGACAGACAAATAATATCCATTTAGGTGAGCATGTATTTTAAACATTTATAGATCAACGTCTTTGGACTCTCAGGTCAACTTGGTGCTGTGCAAGTGCTTGAATGGCCTGATTGTATTTCTGGAGGGTTCTGAAAGTGCATCAGTGGGACCCTCATAAGCTTTGAGTATTCGATGCATTTTGATAGATGAGAGTCACATGTAGATACGTGGATTGAAATGTTGATTGACTGCTAAAAACTCTTATGTCAATTCACTTAGAAGTAACACACACACTTTTTCTTCTAAGTACCTGTATATTATGAATATGTGTAATGGTGGAGCATGCTTGAGTTTGTGGAATGCAGTGTGCTTGTGTGTGTGTGTGTGTGTGTGTCTCCAACTGACCTGAATTCACCTGCATACTTTCAGTGCAGTCTGAAAAATAAAATTATTTGTACTCAGTTCCCACAAACTGGTCCTCTGTTTGTAATCAGCCTTAAATACTGTGTTGAGCGGGGGTGTTGGGGTTCTGGGTTGGGGGTGGGGTGCGGTAGTTTAGTGGGTTGGGTTTAGAATCTCCAAGCACGACACATTATTCACAGTGTATCCATGTGACAAAGACACCTGAAGATGGCTTTAGGTTTTCTTGTGGGTATGTATCATCCTGTTGTTATATTGAGGTATTTTTTCATAAAAAAATAAATAAATAAAGAGATCATTTGTTCTAAACAGATGCAAATACAAACACTAACAGGAGGCATAATATTCATTTAAAAAAATAAATAAATAAATAAATACTTGATATGAAGGTGCATCTGATCGAGTGTGCTTTGGAACTGGAACTGGAAGTTGTGTGTATGAGGTTTTCCCTTTCATGCAGGATATGAATCTTGCAAGATAAATAAAGATCAGGAAATGATTTTCCAATCCTAAACTATGCAGTTTCAGTGAGCCTGTGCCCACTGTAGCATCAGATTCCTGTTATTGGCTTACGTGAGTGGAACCTTCTGCTGTTGTTGCTCCACTCACCTCACGGTTTGGCATGTTGTGCATCATGAGATGCTTTTCTGCTCACCACTGCTGCAACAAGTGGTTATTTGAGTTACTATAGCCTTTCTGTCAGTTCTAGCCAGTCTGGCCAGGCTCCTGCAGAAGTGTTTATCAACACGGCGTGTCCGCCTGCAGAACTGCCGCACAATGGATGTTTTTTTAGGTTGCTACGCCCCTTCCTTCTCCTCTCTCCCACCCCATCTCTCTCCTTCTTTTTGACCCACGAGCTGTGTAATGACAGCACCAATTTGGGATCACATGCTATTCTGAAAGGATTCATATATGAAATGGGGTTTTATTTGGACAGTATTCTTGTCAATGTACCTAGGTGCAGCACCCAATGTACCGCCTATGCAGGGGAAACAACTCAACAGTGCTACAGCTACAGTATGATGAGCTTTAGGTCATGTGATATGTTTCATTCATTTACATAGACTCTAGTTCTTAATGGACGATACTACAGTCACCACAATCCTGATATCTGTTTCATCCTCCTGATCCTTTGCACAGTATCTCTCTCTCTCTCTCTCTCTCTCTCTCTCTCTCTCTCTCTCTCTCTCTCTATCTATCTATCTATTTATCTATCTCTATCTCCTTATCTCAGCAGCCAGTTGTTGTGGGCAGGTCCAGGTGACTGCATATCAGTAAAGATGCACGTTGAAGCGTATACTCATACGCACAAGAAAATCATCAAATTAAATCTACCTTCACATGAATTTTTAAGAAAATGCATTCACAGAGCAGACAGAAATTCACTTCATACCGTACATATACAAATAAAAAAAAAGTGGAACAATAAGCTTTAACATTCCTTGATTAATATATATATATATATATATATATATATATATATATATATATATATATATATATATATATATATATATATATATATATATATATATATATATATATATATATATATATATTTCAGTTTATTAGACTATTCCTTCCCAGGGACATGAAAAGCATGTACCTTATGACTATAATATATCCAATGTATTATTTATATTATAATATATAAGGTTTTGATGTTAGCGCTGGTGAAAGGTACTCTTGATTCTGCCAATCCATTCCACTTCTTGTTAACCATCAGTATCATAACTTGCCAAAAGTGCTCCCAAACACAAGACCTTAATGATTTGGGGAACATTTCCAATTCCTGCTTGCTAATGAGCATAGACCTTGCGGTTTGTAATGAGCTCATCCATATGAGATCTTAAGAGTAACCTGATAGGCAGTTACTCAAGTGTGGGCATGATTAATGCTGCGCTTGGCTAAAACTCCAAACTACAGTTAGGATACGCCAAAGAAAATTGCCTTGTCAAATCAGAATTACTCCTGGGAAAGTCGGGAAGGTCACCTCAACTTGGAGTCACATCAACATTACAACATAACACTTCTTTACTTTTAAGTGTTATTCGGTATGATCACTAGATCAAGCAACATACAGGCATGTTAGACTGTTGAAGCTATAACACTGACGATACAGTTCGCGTGTTATAACATCTAGCCAGGACTCCCCTTCCTCCAGACCACCAGAGGGCGGCCTTCTATGAATTCTCTCCCACTTTTTCAATTGCAATCACTAATTCCTCTTGAACCAATATAAAAAGTACAGTGATCTTGAACCATGGTGTGAAGTCTTATAAATTTGCGTGTGTTCTAAGGTGTGTCTTACCTTTATCTAGTCCCTTTGTTCTTTGTTTTGATCCCGGCCTGTATTACAACCCTGATTTTTGATTCTGTCTTTTGGATTTAAAAAAAAAAATTTGTCACTGGTGAATTCTCTGTTCAAGACCCATAAAAACAGTGTGCACATGGATCCTAATTCTGTGTCTCTGCTAAAACATATCATGTGTCCACGTGACATAATCCCAACTTCTGACTTCCCACTTCCAAGTTATGTTATTATCCCAAGTTATTTTGGAACGTTCTGTTTGATACCCAGAGGTATCTTCTTGAAAAAATGCCATATTGTTAAACCTGTAAAATATAGTATATGGTATAAATGTAGCATATGTTTTGTCCCAGTGTCCTTTGGGTTGTGTGTTAATGCATTTGCGTGCAGTCTAGCAGAAACTGCAATTTCATGTGTTACTTCTGGGTTTTGAAGACTTTTTATAAACAGTTATATTACAATTTAGAAGAAGGAAAATCCTTCTGTGAGAAGGGGTCCAATCCTGAATAGAAGTCTCTCTCTCTCTCTCTCTCTCTCTCTCTCTCTCTCTCTCTCTCTCTCTCTTTCTCTTTCTCTCTCTATGTGTGTGTGTGTGTGTGTGTGTTTGTGTGCATCGCATGCTTTAGGAAACCCAAACAACTGATGGGAACAAAGAGTCAATCAATATGCTCACAGAAAATGCACAAAAATGCAAACATTACGGCAGACAAAGTTGTCTTGTGTTCCATTGTGAGGCGAAACATTGTTGCTATCAACGGTTTCGTCTCTGTCGTGACTGGTTAGAGGTTAAGTGAGATAACACACATCCGGGACCTGTCCCAATCAGCTATGTGCCCTTCAGACACAGGCTCCCTCAGACTCCAGTGTACTTCTGCTGATCCTGATGAACCCAGAAATGAACTTGTCAGAACAAATGTGCACTGTGATTTTTATCTCTAGATTGTTTGTCTGAAGTGAGCAAAATGCACGTGTGTGTGTGTGTGTGTGTGTGTGTGTGTGTGTGCTTTTCAATGAGTGCATGCTTTTTTTCAGCTTTGTTTGGGGGTTCTCATTGAAAACGTATCTACTTTTCTTGATTTGTAATTGACTTCAGAATAGTAAAAGTTTTTTTTCCCCTTATTTCCCCAGGAATGTGGAGTTAACGGGAAGCCCAGGTGCGACTGCAGTGTAGTCAAAGGAGAAAGGGTATGCATCATATCAGACTTTTAATTTTGCAAATGCAGTGACCATACCATCTGATTTTTCTATTTGTTTGTTTGCTTTAATTGCAAGAAGATCATTATTAAAGTTTTGAATGCTGTCAGGTCACTTAATCTCCATTTGCTAGAACTCATATTACTATGTGCTATATATACTGCAGACTAATAATAACTCAACACACAGCCATTAATGTCTAAACTGCTGGCAACAAAAGTGAGTACACCCCTAAGTGGAAATGTCCAAATTGGGCCCAAAATGTCAATATTTTGTGTGGCCACCATTATTTTCCAGCACTGCCTTAACCCTCTTGGGCATGGAGTTCACCAGAGCTTCACAGGTTGCCACTGGAGTCCTCTTCCACTTATCCATGATGACATCACAGAGCTGGTGGATGTTAGAGACCTTGTGCTCCTCCACCTTCCGTTTGAGGATGCCCCCCAGATGCTCAATAGGGTTTAGTCCATCACCTTCACGCTCAGCTTCTTTAGCAAGGCAGTGGTCATCTTGGAGGCGTGTTTGGGGTCATTATCATGCTGGAATACTGCCCTGTGGCCCAGTCTCCGAAGGGAGAGGATCATCCTCTGCTTCAGTATGTCACAGTACATGTTGGCATTCATGGTTCATTCATGGCTCAATGAACTGTAGATCCCCAGTGCCGGCAGCACTCATGCAGCCCCAGACCATGACACTCCCACCACCATGCTTGACTGTAGGCAAGACACACTTGTCTTTGTACTCCTCACTTGGTTGCCGCCACACACGCTTGACACCATCTGAACCAAATAAGTTTATCTTGGTCTCATCAGACCACAGGACATGGTTCCAGTAATCCATGTCCTTAGTCTGCTTGTCTTCAGCAAACTGTTTGCAGACTTTCTTGTGGATCATCTTTAGAAGAAGCTTCCTTCTGGGACGACAGCCATGCAGACCAATTTCAGACCAATGGTCTGAGCACTGACAGGCTGACCCCCACCCCTTCAACCTCTGCAGCAATGCTGGCAGCACTCATACGTCTATTTCTCAAAGATAATCTCTGGATATGACGCTGAGCACGTGCACTCAACTTCTTTGGTCGACCATGGCAAGGCCTGTTCTGAGTGGAACCTGTCCTGTTAAACCGCTGTATGGTCTTAGCCACTATGCTGCAGCTCAGTGTCAGGGTCTTGGCAATCTTCTTATAGCCTCAGCCATCTTTATGTAGAGCAACAATTCTTTTTTTTACAAATCCTCTTTCTTTGCCATGAGGTGCCATGATGAACTTCCAGTGACCAGTATGAGGGAGTGTGAGAGTGATGACACCAAATTTAACACACCAGCTTCCCATTCACACCTGAGACCTTGTAACACTAACAAGTCACATGACACTGGGAGGGAAAATGGCTAATTGGGCCCAATTTGGACATTTTCACTTAGGGGTGTACTCACTTTTGTTGCCAGCGGTTTAGACATTAATGGCTGTGTGTTGAGTTATTTTGAGGGGACAGCAAATTTACACTGTTACACAAGTTGTACACTCACTACTTTACATTGTAGCAAAGTGTCATTTCTTCAGTGTTGTCACATGAAAAGGAGTGTGAGTCTATATATATATATATATATATATATATATACAGAGAGAGAGAGAGAGAGAGACTCACACTCCTTAAACACCCAGAAGCTATCAGTGAGTCCACACTTACATTTGTTTCCATCTGCTCTATTAATCATGTTAATAAACAGGTTGCGCAGCTTCAAAAGTACATTTTCTGTTCATGCCAGATTATCTTCAGTAAAGGTGTGCGAGATGGGATTTTTAAAGTAATGTCCAGTCTACTGCTTTTAAACATAAGTGATCGACTTTGTTTGGAAGTTTGGAAAAAAAAAAATAAAATAAAATAATCAAGGACAGAAATTTTCGTCTTTGTTGTGAAATGTATAATAATTCTAAAAGAATAATATGATGATGTACAGTCTGAAAGAGTACATGACAAGTACTGAAATAAACATTGAATAGTAACCTAGTAAATTGCTTCATAAATAATCTTAATTTAAATGAACAATATGGATTCCGTCCTCCTTATTTGGCAGCTTAATCCTGCACATTTTATTATTATTATTATTATTATTATTATTATTATTATTATTATTATTATTATTCACATTCTCTGACAAAAGTAAAAGGCAATTACATCACGTACTGTTGTCCACATAGCATTCGGAAAAAGTGAAGAAACTTTAAAAACTATCCAACTTTATCTGGTATTAGGATTATAAGGATTAAGGATTAAGATATAAAGATTTTTTTTACGTAAAAAACAAACAAAAAGAAGAATGAACAATATGTCTTCTTGCTTGATGAAAAGATTACAATATGGTATTATGAGAAACAGGCAAGGGGACCTCAGGTAGACCTCAAAAAGTGCCTCACTTGTTGTACGCAGATGTTTTTGTCATCTGATTCAGTATGTTGAATAGAGTAATATTATGTAGAAGAATCTGGTGCTACAATACACTTAGAGCTTTGTCCTGATGAATGAACTCCATGCAAGTGTTGCCCTCTAGTGTCTAGCTGAATAACCTGAATGACAACACGACCTCCCAATACATGTCTGGAGGTTGACTGGCTCTGCTAAAACTGTCCTGTGATGAACCGGTGTCCCAGTATGGGTGCATTCCCACCTCGCTGTGGGGGATTCTGGTATAGGGTCCGGATCCACCATGACCCTGACCAGAATCAAGCAGTTACTGAAGATGAATGACTGAACAAAGAATAGGTTTTCCAACAGACTGTGTTCATGATCCAACATGCCCGGTGTTTTGGATTAATACCACTTAGAATATTATGGGTAGCAGATTTTGGCTGTGTTTTTTGCACTGAAAATCCAACAGCACAAATGAGAACACACACACACACACACACACACACACATACACACACAAAAGCAAATTGTTGACAGTCCGGTGTAAATCTGACAGTAAACTCAAAGTGAGCTACATATGTTAGACTGAAAGAAATCATGAGTTCTTTACATTCAGCAGAGTAATACCACCGTCCACATCTGGCCGGCACCACTGGAGTACATAAGCCTTCACAGACATATGCTGACACTTGTGGAGCTCACAGGGCCACCCAGGTGCCCACCCAGGCCACCCAGGTGCCCAAAGCTATCTGATGGTCTGGATTACAACGCTGGCATCTGATAATACAGTATGCTTTTTTTTTCAACAAGAGTCACACACCTGTAACTCTGTGTGTGAACAAGTGTGCATGTTTGCCCATACTGTAAGTCTGTGAGTCTGGTTATTTGTCAATAGAACATATGTTTCACATACCAGCAAATGGACCATTCAAATGAACAAAGGACATTTTCGCTTTTGAGCGTGTTTATGGAAAAAGCAATGCACATGCGTCCCTTTGAGATATGAACATTTTAACCCTCAAAACATGTATGGACACACTCTCTTTAAAAATCTATAAATCATCCAAAAGTGTCCTGTAAAATCTTCCACCAGGTGGTGTGAGAATCACCTGCATGCATAATGTGTATGTGTTTGCTTGTACTGTAAGTCTAGATCTTCATACAAAGCCACAGAGGAATTTATGATTGCAATAAACACCACTGTCATACAGCCATCTTGCCCTTTCTTCATGGCGGACCACATGTATACCACTTAGGTAGCCTGTCCTCCTGTCCTCCGCTCATCTCTTTGGCTGTGGCAAGTGCATTTCCTAAGCCTTGCGAAGGTTTTTTTTTTTTACCAGAGATGACTGATTATGACTTAGGTTTTGAGCTACAATGTTCAACTCCGGTCACAGCAATGTCAATAAATAGGTCTGGCTCAGCCTCTGTCAGCTCTCACTTTGTTTGCTATTGTACAGATGTGCGATCAAAAGGTAAACCCTAGTTAAACAAGGGTTCTACTGAACTTATAATGCCTTCAGAAGAAGGAAAGCAGTTCCCATTTAATTCTAGATTTAAGGGGGTTGAACTCAATCAGTAGCCAGTGGACATGCATTTGATCAGGCCATTTGATCCTCAGATCACATGGGGGGCCACTCTTGTCTAAGCAGAACTGTCCCATTGGGTGGTTCTATGGTCTATGGATGTGACCAGCCCCTACCATCACATGCCACTCTACAAGGAGCAGCTTCTCTTCATGGGCATTACTTAGAGGCATGCTACTCGATTGCCATCACCGTATACCTTCTTTAGGTTCTAAAAGATTCCCATTGACCTTCCCAGTGGTGTTATCATGGTGGTAATCTCTGCCCTTTCTAGTCAGTCCTAAGCTGTGTCAGTTCCTCATGGCTTTCTACCATACATTATAAAGATGAGTCTCTCCACCCCTGGAAATTATGAGGAGTGAAGTATAACAAGTTATGTATGTAACTGTGGTTCTGTGAACCCCAGATTCACCACCATGGTCTTTCAGTTCTAAAGTCCTCGGTTTGTGTGTGGGTTTTCTCTTGGTTTTCTGGTTTCATTCCACCTCCCAACAATGCCAGTAGGTAGATTGTTTAAGATAAATTGATCCCAATTGGGAATGTGTGTCAATTGTGCCCTGTGATGAACTGGCATCCCATCCAGGGAGTATTCCAGGGTTTGTTCTAGATCCCCACGACCCTGACCAGAATAAAGCGCTAACTGAAAGTGAGTCAGTGAGGGAGTGAGGGAGTGAAGAAGACAATGGTCAAGAGCATTTGTAAATATATTTGTGCTATAGTTGATAAAAACAAGTTTGGTATTTGGTATCATGTATGAACTCTCTTCTTCCCTCTCTCATTTCTCAGGGCGAGCAAGGATTTCCAGGTCTGTTTGGATCACAAGGGGAAGATGGATTTTCAGGAGATGAAGGCCAACCTGGACCCCCAGGCCTCATGGTCTGCCACATGAAGCTTTAAATTCAACTTTAAGATTGGATTTTAAAATGCTAAACAATTTGTAAGCGTTAATTCTATGCCAATATATGTGTGTTTGATGCCACAGGGTGACCCAGGAATTCCAGGGACACCAGGACCGAAAGGCTCACGGGTATTTCCCCTTATTTGTGTTTGTGTGTGTATGGTGTGAAGAAGTGTGTGGAGTATTATATTAATCTTATATAAGCCTCATGCGTTCTTCTATTAATACTCTAAATTCTCCTTATTAGGGACTCCCTGGGAAGCCAGGATTATGGGGTATTGCAGGAACACCTGTAAGTTTTGCAATCATGCAATTTGGGCAAGACAGAATTATTTATGCAGCTGAATGTTGTGTATTTGGCATGATGGATATCTTAAGTCTAACTTGAGAAATATACTCCACTGACAAGTTTCTGGACAGCTGAACATTACAACCATGTGCATCTTCCTCAAGCGATTGCCACAAAGTTGAAAGAACATAATTGTATAGAATGCCTTTGTATGCTTTAGTGTTACAATTTCCTTTCATTGGAACTAGAGGCCAAAAAGCGAGGTCCTTGAAGACAAGGTCGGAAGAAGGTGGAAGATCTCGAGTGTCTTGCACAGAGCCCTGATCTCAACCACTTTGGGATGAACTGGAACTGGAGCCTCCTCACTTCAACATCAGTACCTGATCTTGACTTCACTAATGCTCCTGTAGCTGGATGAGCACCACAAATCCCCACGGCCATGCCCTAAAATCTAGTGGAAAGCCTTCCCAGAAGAGTGGAGTGTGTTATAATAGCAAAGGGAGGGAATAAATTTGTAATGGGATGTTCAACAACACATATGGGTGTGATTGGTCAGGTGTTCACAAACCTTTGTCCATATACTGTAATGTACAGTTTATGAGGGGTGGAACAAAATGCCACTCTCTGTATCTGTATCTCTATCTGTTTATTGCTTCAGATACTTATATTTGTATCTTTATTCACATTTAAACCTGGCATGTCAGCATGGCCTAAACTGAAAGTGGTTGGAGTTTTTTTTCTTCTTCTTTCTTTCTTTGAAATAATTATGAATATGACTGAATGAAATGGTCATTATAAAGATATTTTGTGTTTTCTCATGTTCGTTTTGTTCTTGTCTGATAATAATTTGGTTATGCGAAAATAGACAAAAGTAGTTTTTTTCCATGGCACTCTATGTATCCGATAAACATTTGGACTCACTGAGAATTTAAATGTTCAAAGTAGAAGAAAAAAGGTTAAAATCGAAAGAGTTACGCAACATTCCTTTATAAAGGAATGAGAGTTTCTGTACTGAAGTCCGTGTTATGTTTTAGGGACTCCCAGGAGATGAAGGCCCTCAAGGACCTCCTGGTAGCCCGGGATGCAATGGCACAAAGGTAAGAAATGCAATAATAATATTACAGAAATTAATTTCAAGCAGTATGGGTTGTAAAACTACAAAAACAATGTGTGCTTTGTTAATAGGGTGAACATGGTTCACCTGGATTTCCAGGACTTCCAGGAGCTGTCGGCTTACAGGTAAGCCCAATACAACTGTCAGTCAGAAAATTCAGAAAGGTTCAAGACAATACAAAAGCAATACAAGATTATTACGTCTATTTCTAGAAATGTTTATTGATTTCAGGCTTGAATTTGTCTTGCTTTGTTGGCAAATATTTAGCTTGATATAAGTAAAAAATTACTAGAAAATTGTAATAATCTTACATTAAGAAATATTGGATGATTTCTTTTCAATATTTAAGATAGCTTTGCTTGATAAGATATATATATATATATATATATATATATATATATATATATATATATATATATATATATATATATATATATATATATATATATATATATATATATATATATATATATATATATATATATATATATATATATATATATATATATATATATATATATATATATATTAACAGTGTAAGCAGTCATTCATGCGGTTCTGGTTATTTATATTTTACTTATCTTTCCTTATCCAAATCGAAATTTGCTGGCTTAAATGCTGTTTTTTTTCCCCCAGGGTGAAAATGGTCCCCCTGGCCCTAAGGTGTGCATTTTGTTCAGTATTTCATAATCATTTCCTATTCGTATTTCTTACATAAATAATAAATTGCTGTTACTATTAAGAAGTTTTCCATTGATATATAAAAATTATTCCATATGCAAATAATTGCTGTTCATGCTTTGTATCAAAAGGTATGAATGTGTGACAGTAATATCTTATAAAATCAAAATATACCATAGCCATATTCATCATTTTGACAAACTCTGATTATTTAGAGTTTTCATTATTAGTAAGATTTGATTAATGGTAAAACTTTGTTTTTAACTACTGGACTTCCACAAATTAATTTAATACCCCGCCCTTTGTTTGTACTAATTTGTTTGCACATAATAGCACCTTTCCCGGTGTGAATTTCAGGTGCAGTAAATGGCATTGTTGGTGCAAAATTAATCTATTTACATACACACAAGTGTGTATTTTGAATAATGCAATCCTCCATAGATCCTGCTAAAACAGCTTCCTTGATTTTTCCTCTTCGTTCCTAAAGTAAAGGTGTATTTTACTCTTTCAGGGGGACACGTGCTCCTTCCCATATCCTAATGATGTGACTGGAGAAAAAGGTTTTCCAGGTAGAGATGGGCCAAAGGTACGAGTTCCACCTGTAGTACAGTAAGCATACTGACTGTATACTTACTGTAAATATTACATGCTGTGTGCGACATACAGTAAATTAATGTCCTTAATGAATGTTAGTCATAGCTACTCATTGTATATGCTTTTGTACCACTTCTTTTGAGTGATGTTTGTATTACAGGGTGAGCCTGGACAACAAGGTGACTGTGGACCAATGGGACCAATGGGATGTGTGGGACTTGGAGTAAGAGAACAAACCTACTAGGACTTAATTATTCATATGTCATACTTCAGAAAAAGAATGAGAGCAAATTATAAATCCATGTCTTGTGGCAGACCAAATTGAATTGGAAGTTTTAATAATATAACATTCAATGTCCACAGGGTGAACGAGGATACCCTGGCATTCCAGGAGAAAAGGTTAGTCGTAAGAGAACATTTGTTATATTTTCGCCACAGAAATCATGGTTACAGTTTATGGCTTAGATGAAAAGATAATTGACTTCAATAAATGGCAAAATTAGCTAAGATAAGTAACTGGTTAATATTAGATGTTTATATAGAATCTATAACTTTATGTTTGATATATAAAGGATTGATATATTTTATATATGTCACTAATGCATTTTATGTTTACTGAAATATTTCAAGAATATATGCTTATAATGTGAAGTGTTTATATAAAATAATAAAGTAGAGTTAAACGATTTGCTCCTAAATTGGCTAAAAAGTACAGATCTTATTATTAAATAGGATATCATACAATGCTGTTGGTGTATGTACATTTTCAATACTATGATGTTCTGGCAGGGTATAGACGGACCCAAAATGATTGGCCCCCAAGGTGCAAAAGTAAGTGCACCCCATGACTTTTTTATTTTCTAGCAAAGGCACGTTCTTTGGAGAACCTTAGATGTAAAATTAATAAATTAAATAAATAACCTTCATACGGTAAGCTCCCAAACCAACTGAAAAAAGTGGTGATGGATTATTGATGCTTCAGGACGGATTTTCAAACCTAATCCACACTAACACACGTAAATGACATTTTTCCAGTCACACTTAAAGTGCATCTTTTCATATCTACTGTGCAAACTGGACAGATTTTTCACTTTCGCAGTGTAGATAAGTTGGCTTTTCGAAAGAGCTGCCATTCTCATGTAATATGATGTGATTGACTGAGACTGACCTGGAAAGACTGTTCCTGAAAGATAGCTAACAATGCTGGGCTTGAGCCAGTCTAATAACCCTAAACGTACGAAATCCCTGAGTTGATTGTTACAATGGAGTAGAGCCAGGCAATGGTGGATTTGTACGTCAAATGATATTATCGGATTTAGTTATTATTCCGTGCGATTCATGCAGTTGTGACTATTTTGCAGGGTGTGAGAGGTTTTCCTGGGATACCTGGTGAGAGGGGTAGAAAACTATTTCTCGAAGTGCACAGAGAGCTCAAAGTAAGCAATCAGAAGAACAGATATTTGCCATGTATACTATCAGATACAGTCAGTATGAGAGAATTATTGTGTGACTCAGTGCTGCATTGTTAAATAATCTCTTACTGGCTACAGGGAGAACCAGGGGATCCGGGACACAGAGGCAGCCAAGGAATTCCAGTGAGTCCAAACACATCCAAACTCACATACATTTGCATCAAATGCAGACATAACACCCCCCATGAAAAATTGGATATTGACTAAAACCGAGTTTGCCCGTCACTTTGATACTCTGACTTTCAGAAAACATAAATACATTTTCACCAAAACAATGAGGAAATGTTTCTGTTTAGTCTACTTTTTATTAAACCCCTGCCTTACTACCTAACAAACACAGCAGTAAATACAGTCAGTTTACCTAAAGATGCCGAAAATCGTGTGATCGTAGGATAATCATGTAGCGTAACAATATAGACATGATCCTAATCAATTCAACTTGCAGTTTGTAACGAGATGTAGATATGTGCTTGCACACTTAAATGTTTAAACAACATAAAAGACATTAATAACAAGAAATTTATTATTATAATTATTTTCCCATCAACTGTAGCACGAACAAGCATCAGTATCACTTTTAAGGAATGCAGTAATATTTGAAATTAAATAAATGAATATACCGGTGAACTAATGAAACAAATAAATGCAACAGTAAATATGCAAATGAGTGAATATATTGTGAAATTATTCGATAATTAAATAATATTGAACTCGTTATCGTAAAATGTTGTTTTATCATTCACATTTCAATTCATTTATGTTTCATAACAGTATTTTTTTTAAATAATACTTTTATTTCCATGATGTCCTTTTTCATTTAATAATGGGACGTTTATTTAATAATGAGTTTTCATTTTATTTATTTATTTGTTTATTTATTTATTTATTTATTTATCACACAATTATTTAAAATAGCCAGTAATGTAGAGATACCCTTTCACTTTTCACTTTTGGGTCTTTACAATGCTAGAACTCTACTTCTTTGTTCAGACACACGTTTTTATTTTTTTGTTTTTAAAAAAAAAACAAGAAATATTTATATTTTCAGATAATCTATTATCTATTTGATTATGTGAAGGGGTTAAAACCAGATCAAACCAAACATAATAAATCTGTTCAATTATATATCTCTACCATGTTCATATTTTCCCCCATCATTTAGATTGTAAGTTAATGCTTGAGACATTTTACTTGACCTTTGCAGGTCTGGTGATGTTTGTGTTCATTATTTCACAGATTATACTGGAGTAGAGAATGCAGTAAAGTAGAAGTGCTTCTACTTTTCATTTGGATTCATTGTGCATTGAAACAGCACTTTGTCAAATGTAAATAATGTAACAGAATTTGGAGTAGTGTGCTTCAATGATATGTGGTTAGTTCATGGAAAATATCATGCGGTCGTGAAGTCATTATGACTGAGGAGTTGATGGCTCATAAAATATGAAATGATCCTGTTTCGTTAAATACTTTACAACATTTCACTTATTCATTGCTTCAAGGGCGATCGAGGACTTTGTGGCCCTAAAGGACAGAAAGGATGTACAGGAGATCCAGGACCTCTGGTGAATTATTCAGCATCATGTTTCTCAGTTCATTTTAATTCCAGTTAAAGTCAGAGCTGACTGCTTTCTCAGTTAATAGTTGTAAATGTGAATGTTTATCAAAGAAACATTCAGTGGTTATTTATCCATCACTTCCCCAATGAAACCTCCTTATGTAGTTAGGAATTTACTTTTTCTTATGAGCTTTGAGCATGTTCTTCTTATTCTTCTTGTGTTCCTCTTCCTCCTCCTACTTCTCACTCTTTTGCTGTTCTTCTTCTTTTTCTTCTGTGTTCATCTTGTGCTTCTTCTACTTATTCTTTCTTCTTTTTCATTTTATTCTTCGCTATCTCCTTATTCTTTGTTTTCTTCACTCTCTTTTTATGTTTTCTTCTTTGTCTTCTTGTTTTTTTTATTATTATTGTTCTTCTTCTTCTTTGTTTTTCATTTTCAATTCAGTATTCCACAGTGTAAATATTGTCCGATGCACTGATTAGAAGAATTCTTCTTCTTTCTTGTTGTTCGTGCATTCTTCTTCTTTCTCTTCTTCTTCCTTCTTGTTTTTCTTATGTTTTTCTTCTTCCTTCTCCTCTTCTTCTATCTTGTTGTTCTTTTCTTCTTTCTCTTCTTCTTCTTGTTCTTCCTTCTTGCTGTTCTTATTGTTCCTGTACCTTCTTCCAGAGTGAATATTGGCTGATGCGCTGATTAGAAGAAGAATTCTTTTTTTCTTGTTAATCTTCTTCTTCTTCCTTGCTCTTCATCTTCATCTTCAATTGAAGTGAACATTGACTGATGCACTCATTACTATTGAGAATGTACACTACATAAGAGTCTTTTATCATTTTTGTGTGTATTGTAATAGTTATTAGTTTTAACGATAAAGCGTTTGATTCTTAGGGGGAAGATGGGGCAAAGGGGATGGAGGGAGAGTACGGTATGAACGTAAGTACTAACCTATTTTAAAAGAGGTATTCCCATTTCTGCTACACACTTTAAATAATGTAATTACCCAATTAGCCAGTATATAAAACCTCTCTTGGTTCCCTTTTCATGTTTTCGTCTGTATGATATGAGTCTCCTTTTTAGATTTCTTTTTCAATCTCAGTCAGTTTTAATTGACCCTTTTCAGAAAAGGCAAATGAAAATGGCAAAGAAAGATCCAAAAACAATAACATAGTTCAAATTGCAGATTTACTCTGAAAAATAGCAACAAAAAAACCCACATTATTTAAAATAGATTTTAAAAGTAAAATTGTGTGTGTGTGTGTGTGGGGGGTATTATAAATTAAATCTAATATAGTATTATTCTTTCACATCTACTTTTCACATCACAAAAAAACCCTACATATTTCACTACTAAAAGGTAAATAGAAATATACCAGCAATGTGTATTGCCTGATTTTTATAGTATTCATTCTTTGATATATTTATTTATTTATTTTTATTGTTCCCAGGGCTCTCATGGTGACAAGGGATTTAGGGGGACTCCTGGGATTCCTGGTTTAAAGGTCAGCAAGTTATTCTCATCTTTATTAGAAAACACAATATTGCAATACATTGTCAAAAAAAGTACTGATACTGCAGTGTACTACAGTTGTACTGTACCATACTGTAGCACTGCACCATTCTCTAGTAATACAGCCCCGTACTGCTGTTACACTACACTGTACTTCAGTGGTACTGTCCCTTGCTTCACTGTACTGCATTAAATTGCAGCTTTACTACTGTAGTTCTTTTTGTAAGTCTTTGCTAAAAGTCTGTACACTTATTTCTGGCGAACATAATACAATCACAACTGTGTGTGTTTATATAGGGGGAGAAAGGTGACTGTGGGTGCCCTGGTCCTCCGGGAGAAGTGAGTCGGTTTCCAAACACCAGCAGCTGAAGACTAATAAAACGCTTAAAAACTAAATAGATTTTCACCTTGATAAATGTCTTTTAAAACACATACACATGCTTTTGCTTGGTCACTGTGTTTCAACTTAAATATGTTCTTCAGTATTTTTCAACCTTTATGAAGCGCCCGTCATCCACAGGGTTAAATATCAGTAATATCAGTACTAATTAGTAATCACTGCAGCTGGCAGAAATATGATTAGCGTTACAATAAGAGAGTTGTGTACGGTCAAGGGTGAATGTGTTGCTAAATATACAGTGCCTTGCATAAGTATTCGCTCCTCCCTTTGTAGTGTTACTGGAACGGAAATAGACTTAGTTGGAACTTATTTTTGTTATGAATGTAAACAAAATAACCCATAATGTTTAATGTAGGTGGAAAACAATATAATTAACAAAATGATTTGGAAGTTGTAAAAAATAGAAGGTTCACCCATATTTCTGTGAAACCTCTAAATTAGTTTTGGGTTTTTTTGTTCACATCAAACCAGAGAACTTAACACTGCTCATCCCTCTGAGAGCACCATTGGTGGTGGTAGCATCATGTTGTGGGGATGCTTTTCATCAGCAGAGACTGGAAAACTGGTCAGAGTTAAGTGCACGTTTATGCCTACAGTAATTAATTGTTTGTTGTTGTTTATTAACCTTTGATATATAAAATACATTTTGCACCTTCAAATTTTAGACATGTTCTGTCGATCCATTGGTTAAGATCTATTTAGTCACATTTCCAGACCAAAAACTTTGTAGAAAAAAATTCAAGTGGGGGGGATTACTTTTGCAAGGCACAGGAGATGTACTTTATTGATCTCTAAAATTATATTTGAGCATTACAGATATTTACACAGCACTCAGTGCAAAATTACATCAGTGAATAAGCAAGACAAAATTCAAAAACTGACAGTGAAGTGGTTTATCTCTACTTGTGCAGTGTCTTCCACGCAATACACCCGAGAAAGGCGAACGAGGACATAAGGGCTTCCCTGGACTTCCTGGCCTTGCAGGGTTTCAAGGTAAGGTGTTAACAATCTACAAATTAATGATTAACTTAATATTATTTTGAGACCACATTACTGTATCTAGTGCAGCTTTAGATATTAGAAATCTACTGACTGTAGAGTATTGTGTCATTTTAATAGGTTTATGTGGCTTTCCTGGAAAAACAGGCGTTCCAGGTAAAGGTTCTCTCAATTTATGTTTTGTATTCCATTATAAATTCACTAAGCATTATGTCATTATTAAGCATATGTCATTAGGACACAACATACAACATAGACACAATGCATTTTTCCTGTCAAACCAGGACTAGGTAAACCTGGAGACAGTGGAGATCCTGGTCCACCAGGCATTAGTGGAATTAAGGGTGAAAAAGGAGAATCAGCATCTCAAACAGTAGGACCAATAGGACCTGATGGACCTCGGGGACAACGTGGACCTTATGGTGACCCTGGTCCTAAAGGACTACCAGGTAAACATTCAAACTGACAAACTACACCAATCTTCATTGTACAAAATCATTTTGCTTTTTTTCACTATCTACGTCAATCCCCAATTCTCCATGTAATGTATTCACAAATGGTAACTTATGGTTAAAAAATAGGCTCATAACATGTGTGCAAGGAAAGTTCTCTGTGTTCAGACTCAGCCTTATGAGATGCTTAACTTGACTTTTTGGATGGCACATTTAGATTATTAATAAAATATTTTATTCCAAGCTTTACAGATTGTGCCTGTGCCTGGACCGGCCTCCTTAAAATATAAATTTCTTGTAATAATTCACATGCTCTATGTTTATGGAATAAATAAATATGCCTTCTTTATATATTTCATTCCATGTTTGAAATGTTTGAAAATTTCCATGTATCTAAAGTTCAGTGCATCTACAGAAATACTTCAGAGCCCACCGGGGTTGAGAGGAGCGAAAGGCATGCAAGGGCCTAAGGGTGAAACTGGCGAACATGGGGAACTAGGTAAGATTCACCAGACTTTGTATTTTACCACAGAAAACAGTAACCAGGATCTTTTTGAGATGCAAAAACTCACCGGACATATGGGTTTGCAGACATTAATTTTATACTTGTCCCAAAACATGACATATTTAGACTAAATGAATATTTTAGTGTATTTTAAGTGATTCTGTGAAGGATGGAGCAGAAAAGACCTAGATTATTTCCATATTCTGGTGGAAAGCCTTCCCAGAGGGACTAAGTCTGGAATGGGATGATCAAACAGCCCTTATGAGTGTGATGGCCAGGTGTCCTCAAACTTTTGGCCATATGATGTATTAATGAAGAAATAGGCTTTTTTAACTATTAAGACATAGAAAATCCATGTGATGATTATAGGGGAAACAGTTCTAAAGTCACAGTGGCATCACTTTCTACAAACCTTCAACGAGTAGGTGAGTAACTTGTTGCTGTTCTATCTGAGTCTCTTTGTGCCAGTCGGTATTGAGAGACAGAGATAAAGTCAGGTAGTGGTTGATGGAGAATCAACAAACACTGTTCTTCTCCCTCATCCTTTTCAGCAGGTTATACTTTATTTTATAGTTCTGCAAAGCCATAAACCGCCTGATGACATGGATGCTCCTAATCTGGGTGAACATGCTTTTCTAGCTAATATACAGAATACTAATAAGTTCTCCTTACCCAGAAAGGTGGCATCATGGTTTGTTTTGGTTTGAGCTTCTGCCACAAGGGGCACTAGTCAGTAGCGTTGTAAGATCCAGGGTTGAGAGGTACTGTGACCTCTAAAGGTGCTTGGTGACCTCATCCACTTGTGGTCTTCGGTAGTTGTCAATCTTAGTGCTGACACTGATCTGACACGAAGTGTCTTTATTGTTCTGGGCTTAGCCAGTGGCACCATTGTGGCCAGTGCTGTGTCCTTCATATCTCCATCCATCCACTGTAGGGGTTTGAAACAGCAGAAACAGTTTGTTGGCTAGATAAAGTCAGGTGACACTTAAAAGAGGACTGAAATGTCTTAATAATGTCTGGTGGCACAATCTGTACCTTGGCATAGGTAAGGATGAACCCCATGATAGCTTTAGAAAAGCACTATCAAACAGACTTGTCCAAAACCTCCCAAATGGTTGTAACATTACTTATAGCTTTGGTGGCGATGTATTGTGATCTGCTCAGATTCTCAATTAATTCATGCATAGCTGTCAAACTTAGAACCCTCTGGAGATTATTGCAGAACTTCATGGTCCTGACTTGGATTTCACCAAAGGTTACCCTCTAAAACATTGGTCCAAAATCTCCCAAAGGTGTTCAATAGGGTTGAGATATATAATAAAATATAACTTTGGAAGACAATATCCCATAATTTGGCTAAGCGTCTGATATGTTTTATTTACAGGTGAGAAAGGAGACCTCTGCACACTGTGCCCTTATTCACGCCCTACACGTACACATCCAGGACCACCTGGTATACGTGGAGCAACTGGAAATCCAGGTAGACAGTGAATTAATAAATGAGTGAGTGAGAATGAAACGCTCATCCAATGTACACAGTAGCCAGACAGAGCCAGATAATGGGAATGTATGATAAAGTGGTTTTGTTTTCTTGTACTGTAATTTTCTGGATTTGTATAATAATAGAGAAGACTAAATGAAAGGCTAAAGAAGATAGATCTTATCATGTTTAGGTCTTTTTCATGGCTGTTGTACTTCCATTGCCTATGTGCAGGTGCTAATGGAAAATCTGGCAACAAAGGATCAATGGGTATTAAAGGGCAGGAAGGTGCACCTGGCAATCCGGTAGTTTATAAGCAATTTATGCATTTTTGAGCATAACCAATGCTTAGTACACAAGCAAATTGTTTGTTAACATAAATATTCTAAAATACAGGGTTTGATTGGTGCTCTGGGCAGTAAAGGGAAACAAGGACAAAAAGGAGACCCTGGCTTTATAGGACCTGGGGCTAATGGAGACCAAGGTGATCCAGGATTGCACGGGTTCCCAGGGAAGAATGGACAGAATGGGATACCAGGAAAACCAGGATTTAAAGGCCCAAGGGGAGACAAGGGAAATCCGGTTAGTACGTATGTGTCTCAGATGTCTACAGAACATAAATTTAAATAGAGGTTGTAGTAGATACTTTAATTTGGATGTTTTGTAATACTGTACTTTCAAGTATAAGTTCAAGCTTATGGTAGACTAGAAAATATATAATAGTGTCTTCATAGAGAATCAACAGCAAATGGTTGATTGTATTTATTTGACTCTTCGTTTCATTTTCCTTCAGGGTCCTTTTGGAGCTAAAGGCGACCAGGGTGAGCTTGGATCAAAGGGATTACCAGGATTCCCTGGTGAAATGGGAGTTCAGGGCTACCCTGGGGTTGGAGCAACAGGAGAACCTGGTGACAAGGGCAGCTTTGGTGTACGTGGCCTGCCAGGAGATCCTGGAGATCCAGGTATGAGGGGGATATGTGAAAAGCATGTGTGTATAAGGACTGGGATCCGGGTGATTAGTTATGAAGTTTCCAGGACCAAGAAAGGCAACCTTAATTAATATGAGCATATATATGGTGCTTATGCAGAACTGTGTGACATATTTCCTGCTTTCATTCATTCATCATTTGTAACTGCTAATAATTTTGACTAGTAGAAGCAATAAGTTTGTCAGAAAATATTGTGCAAACAATCCTAACTGCAGGAGGAACAGAATTTGACAAGAGGGTCTGTGGCAGCAAGTGACCCTCATACAGTTTGGTGTACTTTCATTTGTTTTATACGTTTTATTGTTTGGTTTTTGGCCATAAAAGAAGTGAAAGTTCATTTTGGATGTATGTAACAGGTGAGAAAGGTGACCCTGGTTTGGTGATCATAACACCTGGAGATCCAGGGAAGTGTGGAACAAAGGGTCTTAAAGGTCCACCTGGGGAACCAGGTAAGTTAAAGGTGATTGTTTTGTGTGTGGAAAGGAGGGATGGGCATGGATGAAAGGAATATGGTCATATGCTGTATATATTTTAAGACATTGTGTTATTTATCTTTCTGTAGGATGTCTGGCTTTTACACAGCCCTTCTCATATCATCTTTCAATTTTTCCTCTCTCACTCTGTTTATATTTGAATATGGTTGATTTAGGGTGTCTGGGACTCAAAGGGTTATGTGGGCAACCAGGACCTTGTGGTATAAAAGGCGAAAATGGATTGTCAAAACCGGGTTTACAAGGACCACCTGGTTGTAAAGGTTAGGTGTGTGTGTGTGTGTGTGTGTGTGTGTGTGTGTGTCGGCGCATACCTGTAATACACCTGTGATTTGAAATGTGTTTCCTAACTATTAACGAATTAAATTAAGGAATTAACATTCCTCTGTCTCAAACTCTTTCAGGTGAAAAAGGCATTCAAGGAAAACAAGGTCCACCTGGCATTGGAGAACCTGGTAGTCCAGGACCCACAGGACAATGTGGAATGCCAGGGTTAAAGGTCAGAATAATGACATCGTACATTATTTACATAGAACAAGGGATTAGCAAATATTCAGATTACAGCTGAAGAATCAAGCAAGAAGCAAGGTGGTGTGGTGGTTAGAACTGTCTCCTCACAGAGTCTCCAGGTTCTCCAGTCCTGAGCTTGGATTGTTGTCTACGTGGAATTCCTCCATATTCTTATATCCCACATCCCAAAAGCATTTTGATAGATTGGCTAGACTAAATTGCCCCCAAGGGGATGGGGGGGACGGGGGCGACAGGACGTGACACTGTGACGGTGAACCCAATGTTCCTGTGATTGGTTCACTTGGATAAAATGATTACAGAAGATGAATGAGTGACTCTAAATGATCTATTTTGATATTTTAATACATAAAAACAATTAAAATCACTTGAAACACTTGATCCTATGAATCATTTAAAGTTTGGGATGTAATCTCATGCATACTTGCACAGTGTCTTCTGATCCTGACACTAACAGGTCAGTTTTCTCTCCATTTGCTTGTATAAGGGCAATAGCGGTTATGGAAATCCAGGGCCCAGTGGCAGGCGAGGGCCTCCAGGGGATGATGGGACAATTGGGCCTATTGGTGAATCAGGTTGTAATGGAATCGCTGGAGTTTCTGGACAGCCAGGGAGAGATGGATACCCAGGGCCTTGTGGTAAGTGCAAATCAAATGTGCATACACAGACTCCTTATTTTGAATATTAGATGCTTGTGATAGATGAGTTTCTTCTGAGATGAGTTTGTGGGGTTTTGGTAATTGTAGAGCATTTTGGAACTGATGTGCTCAAAAGTTTTTCTGAGCAACTAGACAGCTAAATCATTGAACTGTGGCTGTTTTTTTTGTTTTTTTTACGGGTTTATCGGGTCTGCATCCAGACTGCAGTTTCCGAGTGGACAACTTGACAACCTGATATTTTTGACAGAAAATGCAGCTCCAACAGCAAGCCATTAATCAAAACGCGAAGACTAGGATGACTTTGTTTTCACTTTGGACTACAAACAAACCATATTCCTGGCTCCTGAGTTATGCACCAATATAGTGTTGCTGTATCAGCTGGAGATTTGATCATATGGTGTTGTGAGTGCAGGCATAGTGAAGTGAGCAGATACCGCTGTCTTCCAAGTGTGTTCAGCTTCTATGTAGCATAGCATAAGCATGTAGTTTGCTTGTGACTAACTTCAGGGAGGTCTGACTTTATTATTGATCCATTGAGTATGTGTCGGAGTGCAAAACCAAACCCTGTGTGAAAATTATTAATTTGCCCTTCTATTGGCGACATCAGGTGCCACAGGATCTGATGGACCTCCAGGGGTGACTGGTCCAGCAGGAGTCTGTATTTCTGGGTGGCCAGGTACAATAGGATTCCAAGGTCAGAAAGGAATGCCTGGAATTACAGGTGAGATCTTTTACAGGAGGAACTTTCATCAACTCAGTTTGAGTATCTGAATGAGTAACTATACCTCACAATTGTGAGTATATGGCACTTGTAAAGAATATCTGTATGGTACATGTAAAAAATTGTTCTGTTCAGGATGTCGGGGTCAGAAAGGTATGCAGGGTGAGTCCGGATATCAGGGGCAAGGTTTACCTGGTTCTGCTGGGACATTTGGGGCACCTGGTATAAATGGACAAGCTGGTCCACCTGGTCTAGCTGGACCAAAGGGATTCAAGGGGAATAATGGCATGCCTGGTGGCACAGGTACTCAATAAACACATACAACACACTCACATTCTACCTGGTCACAAAATAATAATAAGCTTACATTAACGTTTATTTGGCATGATGATGAAATATTTATGTTTAGTTCTGATTTTGATATATGGCTCTGTGCATTCAGGCCCACGGGGGAACGACGGGCCTCCCGGGAAACTTGGATGTCCTGGACCTTCTGGAAGCCCTGGATGTCCTGGACCACCTGGGTCTAAAGGTAATGCACCGATACACACACGTACATTGTGATGATATCCATGATATCATGACAATGCTTATAATCATGAACATTTAGATTTACACAAGAATAAAAGTACAAAAGGTGAGGGGAAATTCTTAAAAATTGTTATGTCACCTCTGCTTAGGTTTAGCTGGCAGTGATGGCCTACCAGGTTGCAGAGGTCCACAGGGCCAGAAAGGGAATCAGGGGGATCCAGGTCCTAAAGGAGAACCGCAAACTGTCTACAATCCTGGCGACGTAGGAGACCCCGGATGCATAGGTGACTATAATAGTCCCCTTAAGCAGAATTTTCTAACCCTGGTATTAGAGTACCTCTGAGTGTAAACTAGGGAACACTTTCATTTCTTCATGATCCCAAAACGGGTTTGCTTATATGTACTCTTACATGTTCAGTAAAGTTGTCTTTACTTTGTATGATGTTTGGCCTGATTTTGCTAATGCAAACTAAAAACCGTACACACGGATTGTTAAAAAATTTCTTTGGTTGTTATTTTAGAATGGCTTTAGTTGTTCTCAGGGTAATTGCAACCAAAGATGGTCGACAACAGAGTTATCAACAGGAGGATGGCATGGCATTACAAAAAATTCAAAGACAGAAGTAAATAAAGTAGTGGCAATAGAAAAACTTAAATGAAACTTGTGTCATCTTTTATAATCTGACTTGTTCACATTCATTAATATAATGTTACCAGCCTACATGCTTGGCCCTTTGTATTGTACAGTCAGTTGTAAAGCTACCATGCATGGGTAGAAAGAAAATTGTCATATACTTATCACCTCAAGCTTACTTTGAAGAATGGACAGTCCATGACATCCTCTCCTTCCCAGCTTCGAACAGGCCTTTGCCTTTTAAAACATTTTATTGAGGCATGAAATTGCTGCGATTATCAAGTGGGCGTGTTTCTGTTTATCTGACTCCATTTTCTGAACAAGCCCAGATCACGCTGATTGATAATGTAAGAAGAATGTAGTCATTTTCTTTACTCGCAGGTCTACCATTAAAGGAAATTCAACATACAGACTATATACAGTAATCTGAAAAGTAATCATCTTAAAAGACAGCTGACATTGTACAGTGTAATTAATTTTGTCATGTAAAACATTCACAGATTCTCACTTAGAATAGATCTTCAGCCTTCTTTTTCGTCACTTTCAGGTCCTTCTGGTCTGCCTGGGCTTAAAGGGGACAGTGGATTCAAGGGACCAACTGGCGGATGTGGGGAACATGGATCACAAGGCAGCCCTGGTCCACTGGGTAAAATGTTTAAAAAGCAGTCAAATGAGAGACTTAACACTGACTGTCTCTGACTCTCAGCCTGATTTTTGGTTGTTCCCTTTCTCACACTCTCTTCTTGTATACTTGCTCCACTGCCTATCTGGTTTTTATTTTCCGAGCTTTACTACCTTTTTAGTGTCTCGTGACTTGCTTAATCATTTCACTTGCTCTTTCTCACCCAATGTTTTAACATATTGTGGCATTTCCAAATGGAAGGAAAAGTTAATCAATCAAAGTTTAGTAAATCCAACTATGCCACCCTGATAGAGAATCTGGGAAATACTCCCAAATAAAAGACACACAGATAAGTTTTACCAATCGAAGGCAAAGAACATGAGAGTGAGATATGAGTATCAATACAAAAGTTACATTTTATTATAACACTTAAGTGTCATTAAAACTTACCATATAAATATACATTCACTCTCCCATGAAGCACAATAAGAATTTTAAGACTAGCACTGTGTCACGGTTCCCCCTTGAAGCAGCATGCTCTCGCGCGGTTGCGTGAGCGCGTGCGTGTCTGTTGTGACATTTGGACATGTGCTTTTGTTTTGTTTCTGTCATTGGCTGGGAGGGCATGTGTGTTTGAATTGCATTCAGCTGGAAGCCGTTTAAGAGACAGGCAATAGAGAAAGGCCACAGGCAATAGAGACAGTTCTGAATAGAACTGGAACTATTGTTAACAATAAATAAAATGAGAAGTATAACCACTATAGTATGGAAATAATTTTAAGACCATACACTCCATCAATAGTAAGGTGATTGTGTGAGAAAACAAACCTGAAGGTTCGAGGCTGGGAAACACACTAATTTAACAATTAGCCTCTCACACTACAGGTGGTCACAAAACAAAATATATCCAAAAATACATCCAAAACCAAAAATCATCAAAACTGACACAGTAACAAGAAAAAATAACAGAACAAAAGAAAAGACAAGAAATAAACAAGGAAAAAAACACACAAACTTACACAAGCAACAAAGTAAAGCTGATATTCAACCCAGTGGAGACGAGACCTGTAAATAGACAGCCCAAGCGTGCATCTAAACAACACAGCAAAAGCAATGCCTGTAAGCGAACAATCCAAGCAAAATGCCCAACTCCCCACACTTACCTTAACACAGAGACCGGGGTGTCAAACTAAATCTACCAAGTCCCAATGTGAAAACGGGAAAGGAGTACTGACCATTGGGTTGAACAAACACCAGACGCGAAGTTGTATGATCACACAGGTACTGCGGCCACCAGTTAATGTTGTCATCAATGATTGCGACCTCGGCCACCAACTCGCCATAAAGCACACACCACCAGCTCCACTCTAAGACTATATATAAACACATTAGCCTTGAGATGTTCATCTCATTACACCGTGAGCAAAGCCTCAATGTACCTGAACGGAAATCACCAAGACCATTATGCGCCTGCCAGAAAAAGGGTAGTTAAATAATAGTGTGGCGCCCAATTTTGTAAGGGTGTTATGATACATCATGACAGGGTGTATCACAATGCGAAAAAAATGTGTGATGTGCATCCTGGGCATGTGCAATTAATGTCTTGCAAATCAGCATTCTATTAATTATGCATGCAATGCAGTTGTATTGTTTGAACACCAGAGTTTGCTGATCACGTGATCACATTGTTTCTGATAACTCCAGAGTTCAACAAATAACACCCTTTATATGTGTTTCACAGCCACATAATACCAGTTAGAAAAAGCTTTCACACAACACCAGAGGCCAAGGAAAGTAGGCATTTTTAGCCAATTTGGAGCTCTATTTTTGCTACAGAGCTCATTATGTTTCAGTGGATCATTTTCCCTGAGTCAATTATTAAGATGAATTTTGAAGATGCTGTTAGTACATTTTGTTAATAATATTAAACCTCTGTTTGTAGAAACGTCTAATTAATTTAGTTTTATCCAGAGATAAATGCACATTGCTTTGCATTGTTTATGATTCAGAAATAAAAAAGGAGTCTTTTCAGTGATGATTTACCTTAAAATTTTAAATTTTGTTGAAAATATTCTGATAATCGAATTGAGCCAAATCGTGGAGCCAGTATTGTGAATTGAATCGGATCATGACTGGAGTGTATCGTTACACCCCTACAATTTTGCTTTCTTCTCAGGTCCTCCTGGAGAACGAGGCCGGGACGGATTACCGGGTGAGCCTGGTGTCAATGGCTATGTTGGAGAAGTTGGACTTTTTGGTCCCCCAGGTAACACACACACACACCCACACACACACACACACACACACACACACACACACACACATACACAGACAGACACACATATACACTTCTAATCAGTAGTTCTTAAGCTCTTGTGCTTGCCTACTCTCAAATCAAAGCAAGACACAATCACTTTCTTTCTTGTATACAGGTCCCAAAGGTGCCAAGGGTACACCTGGTCAAAATGGAACACAAGGAGACCCTGGTACTCTAGGCGTAAATGGCCCAAAAGGGGTCAAAGGTGAACCAAGTTCTCCTGGACCAGGAGAGCAAGGACACCCTGGAGAGAAGGTGCACTCACCACTTCTTATAGTCGACTCCAGAATTATTTTTACTCTTCGAGAGAACAGACAAAAAATATTGCATCAAATTAACATCGGTGTATTAAATACATTAATCAGAGACCTTGCTTAGACAGAGGATTTGCATAAGATTTGCAAAAAGGCACGCTCCAATTTCCACTTAAATATCAGTATAATGTTAATGTTACTGCAATAAATTACGTTCGTAAATGTGCATAGTCCGGTTTAATGGGTTTAACATAAACCTGCCATTGCAACTGTTTATATATTTTACTTCATTGGAAATTATATTTAAATAATAATAATAATAATAATAATAATAATAATAATAAATTGAAATCATATAAATACATTGATCCATGAATTATTATTACCAGTGTAATATGTTCTATAGTAACAGCTTATTTACAGGACAACAATTTAAAGGAATTTTAATGGCAGACACTCAAAACAACACTCCGTTCCAAATAATCTAAGGCCAATAATCACTAGATTTATTAGTTTTAAATAGAGTTGGTATTTCACAAAGAAAAACTTTGGTTAGTATTTCACAAAGAAAAACTTCCTACCTCAGCTTTTGATGCGAAAGAGTCAAGTATTGTATATACAATCATAATAAAATCCTCATTATATCTCAGACATCTAACACACTCTCTTTCTCTGTCAGGGTGAGCCAGGCATACAAGGCCTTAAAGGAAAGAAAGGGGAAAGAGGAACCATTGGCCCTGTTGGTATTCCAGGGTCAGAAGGGATTTGTGGCATGTTTGGGGAGACAGGACTACCAGGACTACCAGGCACTTTTTCTTCTAGATATATTTATTCTAATACAATATTAGTTTGTTTATTTAATTTTTGTGTTTTTTGGCCGTTCAAAACATTGAACATAGTATTAATAGGATCTCTTTCTTTCAGGACCCCCAGGATTTCCTGGAGAAAATGGTTTAGATGGACAGCCAGGCCCCCTAGGTTGTCCGGGACCAATAGGCCCACCAGGTTCTTCTTTTAATTAACATGCTTATGTTTTTCATGCACTTCTGTAGCTGTTTTGTGGATGTTTAAATCAGAGGTCATTATTAGATACAAATGTTGTGCAGTATCACATGCTTTTATAATGAATACTGATAGTGTGTAACATACATGAGTACAAAGTTAAACATGGATTACTTATTGAGAATTATGAACGTTTTATAATGTGTTATTTAAGGTTGATTAAATTGCTAACTTACAAAAACTATTGACTGTACATTGGATATTCATGATTTGGAAATGTATACACCACAATACATTATCACTCTCTGTAAGCATACGCTTATGTTCAAAATATTCCATCCAAACTTTTGACTAGTAATGTGTAGGCTAGTAGGCTAGGTTCAGCAGGTTAGTCTCATTTTCTAGTTCTTGTTCTTTGTATCTCAGGTTGTTCTGGGTCACCGGGTGATCCAGGTCCTCAAGGTCTTAAAGGAAACCAGGGCAGTGACGGCATTCCCGGACTAGCTGGAGAAAAAGGGAATGCAGGAGGTAAAAGACGTACACGATGGATCATTTAAACAATCATTTTGGTTTTAATAAACAACAACAAACAATGCTTCAGTCCACACTTCGATTAACAAGCTACAGATTATATTTCCAGGATCAATGCTTGTTTAAAAATGATACATTTGTGTGTGATATTACACCATTTCAAAACACACTTATGACAGTGTCCTGGCAGATGTCGCTTGTCTGAAATGATTGATTCTGGAAGTGAGAGTGCGCAGCATGGAAGCTCATGTCCATAAATTTCCCAAAAGTTTATAGCTCAAATCATATAATCAATCATCTCGTTTTTCTTTATTCGGTCATTTAACTGCTTTCCTTATCGTCTATGTCACATCCTTTTCTATTCCCCTGATTAGCTGAAATCCCCACAGCAGCAAATGTATTATCCAACCAGTCTATGCAACACCTAGTGTGTATATGTACATATAATATATATTGTATGTGCAACTATTATACTGAATATTACTTTCTTTTTATATAGCTCATGGATATGGACCTCCAGGGCCAGCTGGTGCCAGGGGTATACCAGGTGAGTGTCCATTACAAATAGAGCTTACTAACTAGCACAACATATGGAACCAGTATACCTTTGACGTGTGGTTTTTAACACAAATGTTGGATGATTATGATTATGTGTTCACAGTACTTTTGTAATAAAAATGCATGATTCCAGGTAGGTGAGTTTGTTATACGTGCAGATGGTGTTCAACAATGTTCTGAACTGCATGAAATACTTGTGTCACGGGGCGTGACGGTAGGAAGCAGGTGGGATACATTTGCAGTTAGAACGGTGAGGTTTATTTACAGGTGATATTGTGCCCTGCGATGGACTGGCACCCTGTCCAGGGTGTACCCCGCCTTGTGCCCGATGCTTCCTGGGATAGGCTCCAGGTTCCCCGCGACCCTGAAGCGGGAATAAGCGGTTGAAGATGGATGGATGGATGGAAACAAACAAAAACAGAAACAAAGCTCTCTCTACAACTAAGCTAAACTGGATTATAACTTTGGCTAAACGCTAAGGCTATGGCATAAAACGGACATGAACCCAAAGCTCAAGGAAGTCGTACTTGCGCTATGAATGGTAGGCGTACATAAATGCACGGGAGTCCAAGCATTCACCCGTGTAAAGCCTGCGATATCTTCCAGCTGCGAGCGCTTCCGCGTATGTCACACACATCAACCCGGAAACAGCATGCGCGTGCGTGGCAGCGTGCCGCCGCACGGGGGGGTGACAAACCCCCCCCCCAAAAGGCACTCGGCACACAGGCGCGGCTGTGGCTGGGGCGAGAGGCGTGGCTTGAGCTTGAGACTGTGTCTGGACGTGGACGCTGTGAGCTTGAGACTGTGTCTGGACGTGGACGCTGTGAGCTTGAGACTGTGTCTGGACGTGGACGCTGTGAGCTTGAGACTGTGTCTGGACGTGGACGCTGTGAGCTTGAGACTGTGTCTGGACGTGGACGCTGTGAGCTTGAGACTGTGTCTGGACGTGGACGCTGTGAGCTTGAGACTGTGTCTGGTCGTGGACACCATTAGCTTGAGAATGGGTCTGGATGTGGACGCTGTGAGCTTGAGATTGGGTCTCGACACTGTTCCTTCTTTCCTTTTCCTCCTCCAGGAGCTCCCTTAGTCGATTACGTTCCTCCTCTAGTTGACAAAGCTGTATGCTCAGAACCCGTTTCCGGAGTGTCTCCTCTTGCAGCAAAACCTGTGTTACTTGTAGTCGTGACTCCACAGATGAGCCCTCTTTGGTACCTTTGACGGAGCTACTCCGAGTGATTGTACCGGCGGGGGGGGTGATCGTGACAACTTTGGATAATACATAGGCAAACTAATTAAGGGCTGAACACAGAACAGGTGAACACAATGGAGCAGTCAGTCAATGCCAGGTCATGGACAGGGCAGGAACAACACCAAAACGACGGCGCATGTCAAAACATAAAGAAAGCACATGGAGAAGTGGGAACAATAGCAAGCTGGGCTTGCAGGTCTGGGAAACCTAAATTACACATGTTCTATGTTTATAAATTATTTAGCTAGGTAGGTAAATTCACACAAGTAATGTCTAGATACGTAGCCAGCTTTTCTGTTCACAGGGAATCCACAGGCTATTTGATCACCAAATGACACTTGGTGCAGTGTGAAACTTTAATTATTACTTTTACTTCATTTATTGAGGGATTTAATTCATACCTGTCATCTTGTTTGTCATTTTTAGGTTGTAAAGGGGAACCAGGGACCATGGGGGAAACTGGGCCTCCAGGACAATGTGGTCCAATGGGAGACCCAGGGCCCTGTGGTGAACCAGGGCCACCAGGACCCCCGGGGAATCCTGGTTCGCAGGGTTTGTGCGTGGATGGCCCCAAGGGAGAGCGAGGACCTCCTGGACAACCAGGACCACAAGGTTAAACTTTTTATATGAAACAATTGCCCTTTATAATTTGACAGACTGCTGAAAGCACTAGTTGCTGTGGTTTTATGACTGACCTCTGAAATGTCTTGATAAACTCGATGGTTTTTGTAGCTTTACTACACTACTTTTTGTAGGGCCCAGAGGGATATATGGTCCCCCAGGACAACCTGGTCTAGGCTTTAAGGGAGATAAGGGCAACACTGGGACTTCTGGACCACGTGGAGTTTGTGGTTGTCCAGGAGACGCTGGCCCAAAAGGGTTTAAAGTAAGTAAGATGAACCTTTCAATCTAACAGCACTGGCTTAGTGGTGAGAGTGTTGCGAAATATTGCAAAGAAGTTCCACTCAGTTTGAACCTAAAGGCATTAATTAATTAATACCATGAAGAAATATTATTTATTAATATTGCTAAAGTTACATTAATAATTGGTTGAAGAGCATTCATGGCTGATGAGAGAAGATCATAAATAGTGTAAGACTCTGATTATAAAAAAATTGCACTTGTCAGTTTTCAGAAACTAAGGCCAAGGTAGAAATAACAAGCAACATGTTGTTTACAGGGTTACGCTGGGAGGGATGGTTACCCTGGTCCCAAAGGAGAAGCAGGACAAAAGGGTGAAACTGGATTTCGAGGTACTGTAAGAATTAGAAGTGCTTCAGTAAATCCATGAAAAATAAAATGCTAATAATAACAAATAACAAATTAAGACCCATTAGCTCAACGGTTAAGCTTCTGAACTCTGAGTAAACTTCTGGTTAAATCTCAGCGATGTCTGTTAAATCGTCTGAAATGTCTGCCAAAAGAATGAAGACAAATATATACAGAAGCCATGTACTGACTTGGTCACGTATAAGAGATTATAAGATCTACATTTCCTTTGGAACTGGCTGAGTGTTCCATTTCCTTGGTGAGTACCCATAGCAAAGTCCTCAAACAGCCTTACTTCGGTGTTGACTGAGCTACATAAAAGTTCAGAGCTACACCACACTTGTCCCTTTTCCCCTTTTCGTCTTGTCCAGGAAGTTTATTCGAGATGCTACGTATATACATTTATCCTTGGATCTTGCTAATTTTGTTATTGTTAGCTCTGCACTGTGCAGGTTACGGTTATATATAGTGTTAGTGTACATTGACGTGCGCCTCGGGTGTTATTTATTCATTCTAACGTCTAGTGCCTTATTACTATTCTTAAAATGGTTGAATGTCCCTTTATAACAGACATGTGGACCATTGTTTGTGTCCGTGTGCATGTGTATGAATGCTGCCAATGATGTGAAATAGTTTCCACTGTACATCACACGTGGTCTGATCACGAAGCCCGGCGCCGAAAGGCTGGAAAACTCCAGCTCTGAGACTTCTTAGTGTCTGAAAATATATCGATGTTTGGGGTGTAACGTAATGCCACTGTAACTGTTTTGTTGCGTCTCGTCGTGAAACTTTGATAAGCTTTAAGATTTTCTGCTGTTCTGCATTCCATCCATTATGCATATCAGATGTATTACGAGTGCCCGAAGTGTACGCGTCACCTTTGAGCCCCTGCAATGCCCGGATGTGTGCACACTCATTTATCATCACACATCATCTTAAAAATACATGCACTTGAATAAGCCTCCTGCTTCCCTGTGACTGCCCATAGGTCAAAGAGGAAGGGATGGCTCGCATGGCCAACCAGGACATCAAGGAGAAAAGGGGACAAAAGGACCACCAGGTGAGAATTTCTACAAGTTGTTCATTTTTTTGCAAAAAGGAGAAATATAAAAGGTTTACTGATAATATTGAGCAATTTAGGTGAACCAGGGGCAGATGTTTACTACCAAAGCATAACTATTTTGGGAGACCGTGGTCTGCCTGGAGCTCCAGGAGAGAGTGGACCTCCTGGAGTAACCGGTTCACCAGGACTTAAAGGGGCAAGAGGTAAACATATACACCTGAATGCTTTGATGTATATAGTGTTTAGTCTATTTCAATCAAATGCTGGTGCGTTCTGTGCTTCTTCAACTGGTCTGAGAGCATCTAATTTGAAATAGGTTGATCTCTTAAATTACTGATCTTAAATCAGTTGACTGCAGAACTGGAACCAAACATGCCATGTTTCCCTTTTTTTCATTTCCCAGCAGTAAATGAAAGAGCTTTATACTGATTCAGATGCTGAAAATGTGCACTCGTACATGTTCTTCACAAGTAATAATTACAGCTATTGTACAGCTTTACTTAAGTTCAAACAATACTAAAGAATCATGATCTATACATGAAACATCATACTCGTGATATTTTTCTCTCATTAAATCCTACAAGGAGCCCCTGGTCCTAAAGGACTTCCTGGCCAAGATGGGTTCCCCGGCCTTCAAGGTTCACGTGGACAGAAAGGGAGCAAAGGATTAGCAGGGTTGCCAGGTAGATCTGTGTCTATTATTGTATAGGGATTTACCTATTTCTAATCAGAAGTTTCACTCACATGCAAAGATAAAGCTGCAAAGTAAAGGCACGTTCTGAAATAATGAAGTTTCTACATTTAAGTGAGATGTTTACTGAGCATCTTGGAGAAACTGCGGCAGATCTTTTAGAGACTTTGGCTGTCTCACTCGCTTCTTTTTTTAAAAAAAAAAACATGTTATGTATTTCTTTTTCTCTGAAAAGTGTTCTTAGATAAAATGTTACTGATATACTTTGCTGGAAAAGTAGTGTGTATGGAAATATTTAATATTTTTGACTCAACAATGCAG
This sequence comes from Ameiurus melas, assembly GCA_012411365.1. Classification (NCBI taxonomy): domain Eukaryota; kingdom Metazoa; phylum Chordata; class Actinopteri; order Siluriformes; family Ictaluridae; genus Ameiurus; species Ameiurus melas. Next base: position 11,141,878 of record CM022759.1, on the reverse strand, counting down.
AAGTCATCTATAATGGAAATGTTTATAGGGTGCCTAAGACTATATGTCTTTCTAGAAGTCTTGAACTTGAGTTTATTTCTTGAAGTTTAACTGAAAATATTAAAACCTAAAGTGCAGTGCTCCAGTGTGCAAGGTGCTCAAGTGTTTACTGTTTACTGTAAAGTGTTTGTGTCTGTAAAATGCATTTGTGATTTTTTAGGAGCTTTGGGTTTTACTGGTGAAGATGGTCAGAAGGGTTCCAGGGGTCCACCGGGACCCTGCTTGGCCAACAATGAAAGAGATAGTTTCCTGTTCACCAAGCACAGTCAGACACAAGACATCCCTTATTGCCCTCGTGGATCCAGTAAAGTCTACTCTGGATACTCACTCCTTTTTATCAACGCCAATAAACGGGGACATGGCCAAGATCTTGGTATGGTACATACACACATACACATCAAGTTATCTGAAAATAAATACACTTAGACTGCACATAGAATATGACTGCATGGTTTGTTTGGTTTTTTATTATTCTTTTATTTCTCTTTTTTTTTAAAGAGGGGAGCACCAAAACATTTACACAATACAATAATTGGAGAGCAGAAATCACTAACACAGCTGGTGTGGATTGAAAACCTAATTAAATGGAAGCATAATTGCCATGGTGTAATTGATAAAAACAAAAGCAAAACGAATAAAAATTCCCAGAGAGATGCTTTAGGAGCGCATCTGTCTGAATTGGCCTGTAGAGATCGTTGGACAATTTGTCATTCAGGTTATTCATTCGTGTTGACGTTAAAACATGCCAGGTGCAACTTTATTCTTTTTGGGCTGGTTGATTCATAGTGATTATATACGATTTGTTTATTTGTTCAGGCTGGATCTATGTGTATATATATTTATAAAGTATAGCTTTTAATTAAAGCTGACCTATTCGAGTCCAAACATGAATAAATCTCTAGCTTTGAATAGAATTCAGTTGATTACCCAACTGTGCCTTTAGACAGCTCTCCTTTCTTTCTTTTTTCAGATATAAAATGCAGGCAATACACACATCTTCATCATTTGTGCTTGTTTGTGTATGTGTACATGTATATACTATACTGTGTGTACATTTATGTGTGTGTGAAACCTAGGCACTATGGGGAGCTGTCTACAGATGTTCTCCACCATGCCATTCCTTTTCTGTAATAGCGATAACATCTGTCGCTATGCTTCCCGAAACGACTACTCCTATTGGCTGTCCACTGACACACCCATGCCCAGTGACCTGCCCTCAGTCTCAGGTGATACCCTGGCACAGTATATTAGCAGGTACGCTCAGAACACACACGGTATCTGACAAACAGTCATTTATACTGTAAAGACTTAGTCATTCAAAAGACTTCCAGTCCCCAGCTTCCGTATGAGTGCACGCCCTTTCATAAGTTGGAAATCCGAGTCTTCGGAGTCAACCAATCACATTCAAACTCATGTTAAATACTAATTAGTATACTAACTGGACCCATGGACCACAAAGAGTTACGGGATCTAGTTATTGAAAAATATCAACCAGGAGAGGGTTAGAAAAAAAATTCCAAGGCATTGGATACACCATGTAACACTGTAAAGACAATAATCAACAAGTGCAGAAAATATGGCACGACAGTGACCCTACTAAAAACAGGACTTCCCTCTAAAATTGATGAGAAGATCAGGGAGGATGCCGAGAGGCCTACAGCAAAATTAAAAGAATTGCAACAATTTCTGTAAGGAACTGGTTGCTCCCTACATACCAAAAGGCCAAAATACCAAAAGATATGTTTGGCACACACACAAAAAAACACAGCACATCACCAAAAGAACATCACCCCCACGCTGAAGCATGGTGGTGGCAGCATGGTACCTTGGGGAACTGGGGCTTTAATCAGCATGAAGGGAATAACAAATAGCTCCAAATACCAGTGAAATTTGGCACAAAACCTTAAGGCTTCTGCTAAAACACTTAAGATGAAGAGGCATTTCACCTTACAGCACGACAATGACACAAAGCAAATCTCCAGATCAACAAAGGAACAGCTTCACCGAAACAAGTTCAAGGTGTTGGAATGGCCCAGCCAGAGTCAAGACCTAAATCCAATCAGAAGTCTGTGCAGTGACCTGAAGACAGCTGTGTACAGGCCATACCCAGCCTATCTGACTGACTTAGAATGCATTTGCATAAGTCAAGACGCTTCAAACTGGCAGACTCGTACCCAAAAATACTGAATGCTCTAAGTGTTCGTTTAGGGGTGTGCACATTTACACAAGCAGGTTACTGAACATTTTTATTTAAAAAATGTTCCCCCTAAAATTATTCCTATTGTTTTTTTACTTTAATTTATAGGTTAAAATTTAACAATAGAATAGCTCTGACATGATTTGTCTTTATCTATCCTGCCATTCTAACAGGGGTGTGTAGACTTTTAAATCCACTGTATATACAAACAGTTATGAATGCTTGGCTGTGACTGAAATAAAGGAATAATACTATCTAGTTGTTCATTTCTCTCTCTCTCTCTCTCTCTCTCTCTCTCTCTCTCTCTCTCTCTCTCTCTCTCACACACTCTCTCCTTCTCCAGGTGCTCAGTATGTGACGCTCCAGGTAACGTGATAGCGTTTCACAGCCAGAACAATACAGTCCCGCCATGCCCCGTCGGATGGCTGTCTCTGTGGCAAGGCTACTCATATGTCATGGTAACAAACACAAATCATTACTGAAAGAAGTCTACCTTATTTCATAAAGAGATATTTGAGTAGTTTTGTAGAATTTTCTTCTGAATAATCATGCAAGAAATCAGAAAACCCCTTTAAATTTGCCACTCGACCTTATAATTCACGAGTTTGAACAGTTTCCAATGTATTTATTTGATTGATTTTAGAGCAAAGCGTTAGACAGCACTCTGTACCATCATAAACAAAACACCAACTGAGGGAATATACAGTATTGCGCAAAAACAGTTTTAATCGCTCAAGTATAATTCCATACTTGAGGCTTGTAGAATCTATACCGAGGCACTGTATTATGCCACTTTAGGGTGACATTTCCTTTAATTTGTCACCTGTCTGTCTGTGTGTGTGTATATATAGATACACACACACACAGACACACATATATATATATATATATGAGAGAGAAAGATAGATAGATAGATAGATAGATAGATAGATAGATAGATAGATAGATAGATAGATAGATAGATAGATAGATAGATAGATAGATAGATAGAATATTTGTCACAGTTTCCACATGTAAATTTAATTCTGAATTGAAATGTACGTTTTTAATAGGTCGTTTTAATGATTAAATTTGTTCAATTAAATTACACTGAAGCTTGTTGAGAAGATACAAAGCTATCAGAACTTAAAGTTATAGCTTTGTCTCAGACTGTTACAAAGCATCGACACTGGAGACTCCATCTAGAAAAACTCATGCCATGGTCTCTTTGTAGAACATTTCACTAAAATCGGTGATTACAAACCTCTGGTTTGCAGTTGCACAGGAGTCAGAGCTGCTGTCATAGAAAATTAATCAACCTTCTGACCAATCAGGATCGAGCGTTCAACAGCGGTGTGGTGATATAAGCGTGTGTGTATTCAGTATGTTGCTCGTTTACTTGTGTCTCAATAGCAATCAGGTGTGGGTTCCGAAGGCTCAGGTCAGCCCCTGTCCTCTCCTGGATCCTGTCTGGAGAATTTCCAGAAGATTCCCTTTATCGAGTGTCTTGGCCGTGGTACTTGTAACTACTACTCAGATGCCTACAGCTACTGGCTGGCCGCACTGGATCCTAGCCAGATGTTCAGGTATTTCTCCCAGATGTGTACTTTGAGACTAGGTTATATTTGTGAAGGTGGAGATTAAAAAGAAGAGACGTCTACCTGAAACAGAAATGGAAATTACTTTTTAAGAAGGTTTAATAAAAAAAATTTAAATGTTGATCTTAGTGACATTATATACTGTATAAGTTAGCATTTTCTCAGACACATACCTGATGTATGTTTGTGTTTTTGTTTCACAGTAAACCATCTCCGCGGATAGTAAAAGAAGACCACCTGAGCATCATCAGTCGCTGTCAGGTGTGCATGAAGGAGCCATCTTGTACTCGGTCGTCCTGAGCTTCAGAGAACTTTTATTCGGCCGACGTTGACACGGAATTTTTTGTCCGTGAACTTCGACTTTTCCCACTCTGAATCCTTTTCAGAGGTCTTCAAGATGGTTCTTGAAGGATGGAAAACAAATGTAGTAACTAATGGACTAATTTAAAGAATGTTTACTGAACTTTTGAACTAATAAACCATATGTGCTTTGCTTTTTAACCCATATGTTCTGATGTAAACGTGGCACGTGGGGACGTTGTTCTCTAGAACTAAGTGCAACAGTAATGACTACGGACAACACCCAGGGGACCATCCGATGAAAGGACACGAATTCGTAGACACAACGAAAAGACAGAGACGCATGTTCCCAATAAACCCAAATGCGTTTTTAATTTTTTAATCGAGCAACCGAAACTTGCTCAGCAAGACTAGCCCTGTGTTTATAGTAGGGGTGCATTGTATACAGGTACTACAGTAGCATCTCAATACCAAAGCATCAAAATACCGCCGATGTCACTGTATTTTTTTAAACAGTAGTATCGTTAATACGGTAGCACCGTAAGTAATGTTGTACGTGCGACAGTTTCGCTAAAACGACACATCTCACAGCTTGTGCAGAATACACACAGGTTACTGACTCTTCATTTAGCCTAAATTCTTTACCTTTATCTTTAAAGATTTCCTGTTTGCTACCAAGCAATCTAACGTCATGCTAACTGCTGTGTCTAAATAATTCAATTCGTCATGTTACCTACCAAGTGAGCTAACGTTATGCTAACCACTGTGTCTAAATAAAAAATTTGTCGTGTTTGCTACCAAGCAAGCTAACGTTATGCTAACCGCTGTGTGTAAATAATTAAATTAGTCGTGTTTGCTAGAAAGCGAGCTAACGTTCCCAATTTTATGATTTATTTTTTAGAGGTCATTTCCGAATTTAAACTCTGAGGACAATTTCCATTTGCATGATTTCATTGCTTGAGGGAACAATGGATGAAATACGTGGCATATCGAATTAGTTGCTTGCCAAATGTATGATTGTTCTTGAGTTTTTCCCAATAGACAGTTATTTATTCTTTTTTTTATAACAAATTCAGAGGAAAATCTGGTTTGTCTGTTTTCATTTATATCAATGTATTTCTGTAAATGTGGTTCATTTTGTAGACTTGAATTTATGAATTACCACAATATTGTGTGGTATCGTGATATTTCATCTGGTATAGTATCATAAGATATGTTCATGGCCTTTTCTAGTGACAGTAAAATAAAGTTTACAAAGTTTACGTTCTCGTTTCAGGCTCCACTTGCATGTTAAATATGTTTTGTATTAAGAACTGTATTTTTGATAGAATAGTATTGTAGTGCTCAGTATTACATTGCAAAATAAATCTTGTACGCTACTGAGGATCACGTGTTAATGATAAATATTACTATGCAAGTCATTCGGGGTGGATTTAACCTGTAAGATAAGATACGACGTGAGCTTACGTTTTTGTTTACTTGGCAAAAAAAGAATAAAGTGATAAAGATATTTGTAGTTGGTTTACATGTGTATTTTAGCAGAGCGTCTTTTTAAACCAATAAATCAGCACATTTAACCCTGAATTAATTTCTTTAATATTTAATCCAAAAATTAGGTTTGCCACTTATTGTAGTTTATGGCCGTTAACACGGTCCTTTAGCTTCTGAACATTTACTGCTCTAACTGCAAGCTCCTAATAACTATACAGTAGTTACTGAGTTTATAAAGATGGATAATATCAAAATTTATGCATTTTTACATGCTTTTACAAAGCCTTAAACATTGTAAAGTATATGATTGTACAGATTTCAGGATTTATGGTTTGTATTTAATTTATGACGTTTATTGTATTTAATTTATGAAGTTTTGTATATCAAATGTTATAGCTTTGGAAATGGGCTTATGTTATAAACCATATTACTGTCCAAACTTACATTTTACACTCTTACTTTATTTTTTTAAGCATCTTCAGCACACTATGAGGTGTTTTGTAGCACTGAAATTCTTATTTACTTTTTATCCATGTAACCACAAGGTGACAGTACAGAGCTACTTGAACAACAGACTATCAAAGGCATGCGGAAATAAAAACTAAATACTTTTATTAAGCCGTGGTCCTGAATGAATTGAATTTTTAATGCTATGTGTAGCAGGTGGATTACATGATGTCTGTTTCCTAAAAATATAACAGCAAAGAATTTAACGGCTTTGCTTTCATGATTATCGGATGGAAATTTGGGCATTTAACTTATGGAAATATAAAACTTACAGTAAATTAGGGCTGCATTATTCTGACTTAAATCCTAATATCTGAGTTTCTCAAATAAGATTCTTTGACACACTAATGTTGTTCAGAAGAATGTGTGTTTACATTGCAACAGTGTCCTTCATTGTAAAACAAGCCTTATTATGCGTGCTATTGTAAACATCGAAATAAATGCACAATTCTTTTTTAATAACATCTAAGTTAAATGATATTTAAACAATATTTCAAAAAAAATTCACAGCTATTTTGGAGTGGGTTCTTACCAGGAATAGTGGCACTCTGTCCTATGAAACAAGAAAGACAAAGAAGCCATGCATTGGCAGAATTAGCAAAAATTGACAAAAAAATGCACAAAAATATATTTTTATTATTGTAGTTTATGAAATAAAAGTTAAATATCAAATAAATGAAACAACTGCAACCTGCGAAAATTCAACCTAAATTGGAACTCAACATACTATATTACAAAAAATAAAATATAAAGAAATATATCTTCCCTATCTATCTATCTATCTATCTATCTATCTATCTATCTATCTATCTATCTATCTATCTATCTATCTATCTATCTATCTAAAATAAATCATTTTAATTCCCTATGTGCAGATTATTATTATTATTATTATTATTATTATTATTATTATTATTATTATTATTATTATTATTATTATTATGATGATGATGATGATGATGATGATGATGATGTAGCATATACACTGACAGGCTGCACACAGGTAGGTAGTATTTCTTGTTTCTTTTTTAAATGTGCACTATGCCAATGAAAAAAAAAGTCAAAGTCAAATCTCTGGTGTAAGAGCTACTTAATAATTAGTAAAGGAGTTTCCAAACTAGTGGGCGTGACCGTGACGTCGCTTGATTTCATCATGAGAAACTCTTTATTTCAATTAATTTTGTAAATATCAGTCTATAAATACGGGTTCTGTGCACTCAGATTGAAACAAGCAGGAAATGAAATGTACGCCCTTTCAGAAACACCTCCTGCCTGTTTGTAAAGCTGTGTCAAGAAATAAATAATAATAATATTATTAGTGGTTAGTTTAGTGGTTAGCACGTTCGCCTAACACCTCAAGGGTCGGGGGTTCGATTCCTGCCGTGGCCCTGTGTGTGAGGAGTTTGCATGTTCTCCCCGTACTGTGTGGGTTTCCTCCGGGTACTCTGGTTTCCTCCCCCAGTCCAAAGACATGCATGGTAGGTTTCCTCCCCCAGTCCAAAGACATGCATGATAGGCTGATTGGCGTGTCTTAAATTGTCTTAAATTGAATGGGTGTGTGAGCGTGTATGTGATTGTGTCCTGCGATGGATGGACTGGCACTCTGTCCAGGGTGTACCCCGCCTTGTGCCCAATGCTCCCATAGGATCCAGGTTCCCTGTGACCCTGAAAAGGAGTAAGCTTGGATGTAAGGATGGATGGATAAAAAAAGAGATATACTGTGTATAAGTATTATTCCTCATATCCTTAGTGGATCCTCTATGGTTCTGTTTTCCTGGTTTCTTACAAGATTGTACTGAAGGATTTGTTTATTTCAGAATGTCTATTCATTCACTGTTCATTTTGTCTCTACACACATCATTATTTCTCTTTGGCTGGAGCCCAGAATGTGTTCTTACTCTGTATAAAATGCAAAACATTCTCATAGCACCAGGAATATTGTACATCTAGTTTTAGCACATTAAGACAAATCAGAGGTCAGAGGTACCATTTTTCCAAATTCCTGTTCCTCACTGCACTCCCATCTTCAGGCTCGGTGACAATCTACATGCCATCTGTTTGAAATAAGCTTCAATCAATGAAAAATTTGACTGATGATATATAAATAAGACTCGATAGAGGCAGAATACTGGAACATTCCAGTCAGCCAAGCAGCAAGAGTTACACATCCTTTTGTTAAATTATTATTCAACATACAGGGAAAAAAATACCAAGAGGCTTTCAGTAAGAATCTATTATGGCTGAGTTTGTGAGGCTTTTATCGTTAATTAGACCACTGTGTGTATGCTGGCGAGACAAAGGCAGACCCGGCAACATTTCTCGGTTGTATTTGCGGTAGATTAGCCGAGAGGACCCGAGTCCATTCACGCAAATTGTTTTATTGTCCTCGTTGTTGTAAAGTCAATACTCTTTCACTCACGTAATCTTAACAAAAGCGTGCATCATTGCCACGAACAAAGAAGATCGGCGACGTTTTACGACATCGCATTCCGGCTTCGCCCGGCAACCAGGCAGCTGCCAGTCATCCGACGAGTTTAAAAAGAGTGACGCGGAGTCCCAAGCTACCAGAACCCAACCTTCAGAGCTATTTACCGTACAATCCGAAACGCTCCAGAAGCCTAACTAAAACAACAACCAAGACGAAAATGAGGACGTGTGTTTCAGTGTTGCCTGACCTTGCTGGGTTTGTCTCTGGTGCTGTGCAGTAAGGGCGTCTCTTCTCAGCCGGACCTGGATCTGCGACACCGCGGACTTCTGCAAAGAGTTCAGGCCCTTGGCGTGGCTGCACAGGTTAGGCTGCATGAACACTGGCACACGCACAAAAAACACCATTACATGCAAATACACAATTCTTGTTGTGATAGGATGCCGAGGCCTAGCCTTACCTTTAATACTAATCACATATTACATGCGTATATCGTGGCTAAAATAATAGAGTGTGATCAGAAGTAACTTTTTTATACTCTGGCATTTATATAGCACTTTGAACAATAGACATTGTCGCAAAATAACTTCTGAGATAATTTAGACCCGGATCGAGGAATGCAGAGGTGACAGCGGCAAGGAGAAACTCCTAGAGAAGAAATGAGGAAGAAACTTTAAGAGGAACGGAAATCAAAAGTGAATGTTCTGGGTGATGCAACATAGTTTGATTATAAAAGGATGAACAGTACCAGATGATGACAATGAGAGTCCTGGGATGAGCACAAGAAAAGTCTTTCTGATTACAGCAGCAGTTCTTAGGATAGTATCTGAGGGAGTTTTCACTGAAACACGGGTCAGACTTAGGAACACGGGTTTTTTGGGGAAAGTGCATACGGTATATCTTTAGCGACGAGTCACAAGTACAGAAGTTCCAAGCAGACAAATCAGGCAGATTCCGAGCACGTAGACTGGGAGAACTGATTGTCCTATAGTGGTTTAAAATGGTGTAGACTATGATCAGAATGCAAGCAGGAACTCTAGGATGTCTGCCGTATCTTATAGCAAAATCATTTCTGAAGCCCAATCGTTTCCTAACCCAAATATTTCCCTTGATTTTACGTTCTCATGAGAACTCTGGCTTTACGAGATAAATTAAGGTGCCAATCATTTCCTTCCTGAGTTTTAGATTAGCAGGAATACCCATGGGAATGAAAACTGCAATGAAATACATTTGCTGTCAATCATTTCAGCCTGGGAAAGGTCTGATTGTGACAAGCACAGCTGAGACGTCAGTCATCTTCAACTTACCTTCTCAGTCTATTTAGGCATGTGTTTCTGAAATACTCATTTTCAAAAGAAGGGAGAAAAAAATCCTGTCTTTCCAGGATACTCACTCTTTCCCCAAATCTCTAACCAACCTCTATCCTCAAACTCTCCGCCTTCTTTATCCTGTCTTGCCTTTCAGGAGTGGACTAAGAATGATCTGAAGGACATTCTAGCAAGGCTCACCATGCCTGAGTCAGAGTTTCAGGAGAATGATGTTTCTACTCTGGGGACGAAACAAGATCTCACAGTGGAATTAGAGCGATCAGCAGAAGATCCCAACAGCCTTCCACCTCGAGAGCGAAAAGCAGGCTGCAAGAATTTCTACTGGAAAGGATTCACTTCCTGCTGAAGTGCTGCCTCTCTTGTCACATGACCCAACACTGGCCACTCCAGGGTCTCTGCTGCTGAATGCTCCCCGCCTTCACCTGTGACTCACCAGAGTGAGGTCGAATCAGTAGCTGATTTCTATCAATTAATCATATCAATCAGATTCAGTTGTAACTTTGTAATTTATAAATAATAATAATAATAATAAAGCTTTATTTGATTTAAATTGTGTGTATGTGTGTAAATGTGAAACGTGACAAAATATTTAGCAAGCTCAGTCAGCACAGAGAGCAAAGACACAGAGATGACACAGAGATGCCAACACTTATGATTTTTTAACCCATTGCTAAGGCAGCGTGTTAGTTTTTTAGCCAACTGACCTGAAGGGAACTTCATGCCAAGCCTTGCTTTCGTGAAAATAGAAATCATGCGGATGGGACTGTGGTCTCTTTGAAAAAAAGAGTAAAGAAATAAAAAATAGAGGCACTTATTAAGTAGCTCCACTTTGGACATTGGCATCACTTCGATTTCTTACTGTTTCTTGATGGACATTTGCAAGGAAAAAAAAAAAAGCTATCTCATCCAGCAACATAGGCAAGGGTTTCTGGATAATGGTGCCGCTACAGTTTAGTGGACACTTTGCTTTAAAACACTTATTCTAATATAAGATGGATTTCTGAGGTATGACTCACGTGAAATATGGGTAGACCTGTGACATAGCATGAACCACATTTTTTTTTCCCCCAGACGTATTGCCTGGATTCATGTGTCTCTGGGAAACTCGCCATCACCCTCCCTGCTTGTTAGCAGTCATGTAGCAAGTCGTGGAGAGCTAGCAAGTGAGTGGGAATTGCCAATTTACCAAACTGGGAGAAAACACCAACAACAACAACAACAACAAAACGGGATTCCAGCACATGCGGTGCTTGGACCCCTAAAAAAGTACGAAAACAATATGGGGATAAAATCCGCAAAAAACTAAACTAAACATTTGATATTCTGTGAGCATATACATATTCTGTGCACTAATTTGGGGATAAAATGGAAGTGTGTCCTGGTCTTTACCTCATTAAATGTCAGTCTTTTCACACTTAACTATTTAATTTCAAGCTGTGCTTTAAGAGCACCAGGATCATAACAATATATAAGTACAAGTGGGTGTGTTTGTGTGTACGTGTGGTGATTACAGCCACTTTCATTATATGATTAATGAAAATTGTTGGACATGAGAGACTTATCCCATCCCATGCCTTAAAAAAAGTAAGGACTCACAAGATGGAAAAATCAAGAGTCAGAGTCAGAGACGGAGGACAGTTACCATTAATAGTCATCCATAGCAACGTCTCGTCGTGGTAATGGGCCCTGAGAACTGAGCACGGGCGAGGTGTGTGGACACACACATCAGTCTGATGTATTTTTCATTACTGGGTTATTAGTTGTGAAAGCTGTGCCGGGCTTCAGTGCGCCGTCTCCAGAGGCTCACGCGGAGACGTGGAAAAGCCTGTTAGTCAGCAGTAATTGTTATTTAATTATGCTCCTGAAAGCAGCGCAAATATTTAAGCTCATCTGGACTGTTTGATTAACAAGCTTGAGGAGAGACTTGTCAGGCATTAAAAATCACTTTCCACTGGGTTGTTTACAAAGCCGAGGTTTTTATCTTTTTATATGTGTTTGTGTGTGTATATGTGTGTGTGTGTGTGTGTGTGTGTGTGTGTGTGTGTGTGTGTGTGTGTGTGTGTGTGTGTGTGTGTGTGTGTGTGTGTAGGTTAAAGAATCCAGCAGTGTCTTAACAGATCTGAACTAGTGCATCAAAACATCTAGACCAAGTCCAGTCACAACCATTTTTTTTCTTTAAAAGTCAGACTAACATGACGGAATCGATATATCAGTTAACTTTTTATTTAACACCTAACTATTAGTGATTGTTTGTTTGTCTAAATAATTTGTTTTAGGTGCTATGTTGTTGTGTCCCATAGTTACCAGTATTGACTCATTGACATTGGACTGATGAGACACTTTGGATTTGGATGTTACCATGGAAGAACCATCACATTCTTCTCTGTTGACAAGTCATATCGTTATACTTAAAGCACACACGCTTTACACTGTGTCTTATTCACCCATTCACACACACTTACACACAAATGGTAGCAGATGCAAGGCACTAACTTGCAATCAGGAGCAACTTGGGGTTCAGTGTCTTGTCCAAGCATGTGGAGTCATCTGGGATGGGAATCGAACCGCCAACCCTACGATTAGTGGACAACCCGCTCTACCACATGTGCCACAGCCAAACTACTTCATAATTATTACTTCATACTTCAAATTAATTTCACTTTCTGACTTAATGTCTCTTAGCCCTGACAGAAAGGGTGACCACATATTGGGGGAAAAGATTCCAATTTTAATGAAAAAAAAATCAATATTCTGCAAATATTATAGGAAGGAAGGATTAAAATGTCAAATCGAGAAATATAAATGGCTATATTGGATATATTTACTTGAGAAGTCGATATCAAAATCTCTCTTCTAATGTTTACTCTTAACACTTCTGGATTTCTACACTAACATTTCCCTGCGTTGAATCCAGAACTCATTAATGCTCTGTCGGACCTAATGAGTAATGCAGCCTATGTCTCCTGTCCACGCTGTCTCTGCAGTAAAATCTCACTGACAGTTATGTCTGGATATATGTGCCTGTGTGTGTGTGTGTAGGAAAAAAAAAAAAAAACCTTATTACCTCCATGACTGCCCCCATCACCGTTCGTTATGGTTAAGAGGGGAAAGTATCTACATGGATGCCACAAAGGCACATTCTTTGACGTCTATTTCATATGATAATGCGCAGCTTTCGGGACGTCATTGTGAAGAAACGGTGTCTGTTAGGTCTCATTGTTTAAAAATGTTCGCCTGTGTCCGTCTGCTCAGATGGAGATAAGCCCTTACTGTCCGCCAGCTATTGAGTCGTCAATCAAACAGCCTGCCGGTATGCTAATACTCATGCTGTAGTGATGAGTCATAGTTCCAGCATAATAAACTGATGGTTAAAAGGCATATTTCTTCCAAAACGTTACTAAAATTGGTGATATTGTAAATAATAATAATAATAATAATAATTTAAAAAAGTACGTATATGAATTACGAGCCCAATTCCAAGTCAAGAAGCTGTGGAAAACGAAATAAAAACAGAATGCAATGATTTGCAAATCTCGTAAACTCTTACGTTATTCAAAATAGAGCATAGAAAACATATCAAGTGTTTAAACTAAGGAAATGTACGTTTTAAGTAGAAAAATAAGGTCATTTTGAATTTGATGTCCACAACATGTCTCACAAAAGTTGAGACGGGGCAACAAAAGGCTGGAAAAGTAAGTGTTAGTAAAAAGAAACAGATGGAGGTTAATTGGGAACAGGTGAGTAATATGATTGGATATAAAAAGAGTATTTTAGACAGGTAAAGTCTTTCAGAAGTAAAGATAGGCAGAGGTTCACCAATCTGCAAAAAAACTGTGACCACGATTTGTGGAACAATTTCAGAATAATGTTCCTCAACGTAAAATTGCGAAGACTATGAATATCTCATCATCTACGGTACATAATATAATCAAAGGATTCTGGAGAAATCATTGTGCGCTAGGGACAAGGGTGAAAATCAATATTGCATGCCCGTGATCTTCGGGCCCTCAGGTAGCACTGCATTAAAAAAAATTATTATTCTGTAATCACTGTATGGGATCAGAAACACCTCCAGAACCCATTGTCTGTGAACACATGCCATCCACAAATGCTGGTTAAAACTCTATAATGCAAAGAAGAAATATGTGAATATGATCCAGAAACTCTCTGGGCCAAAACTCATTTAAAATGGACTGAGGCAAAGCTGAAAACTGTTCTGTGGTCAGACAGAAATTTGACTTTTTTTTTTTGGAAACCAGGGATGCTGCTCTAAACTAAAGAGGACTAAAGAGGAGAGGGACCATCCGACTTTTTATCAGCGCTCAGTTCAAAAGCCTGCATCTCTGATGGTATGTGGTGTATTAGTGCCTATGGAATGGGCAGCTTGCACATCAGGAATGGCACAATCACTGCTGAAAGGTATATATAGGTTTTAGGGGAACATATACTTCCATCCAGATTCCATCCCATCTTTACTTCAGAGAGACTCTGCCTCTCTACGATCTTTTCTTTATACCCAATCATGTTTCAATCATGTCAATTAACCTAATTAGTTGCAAAATGTCCCTCCAGCTGTTTCTTTTTAGTAACACATACTTTTCCAGCCTTTTATGTCCCTGTCCGAACTTTTATAAGATGTGTTGTAGCCATCAAATTCAAAATTACATTATTTTTTCCTAAAAACTGTACATTTCCTAAGTTTAAACATTTGACATGTTTTCTATGTTCTGTTGTGAGTAAAATATGGGTTTATGAAATTTGCAAATCATTGCATTCTGTTTTAATTTACACTTATTTACATTTTACAACTTTTTTTCAGTTTGAATGTCAGTTAAAAAAAAAAAAAGCATTCTGAACCATTGTGTGTGCGTACCCATTACCCTCTCTGTATGAGACTGATTCTTGTGGAGCCATCAGTCTAAGCACGGCACCAGGCATTACTAAACAACTATCACAAAATTAGCCAAACAGCACAAGCAACAAACAACCAATCAGCCAGTTCAAAGACAAACAGCAGGACATCCTCTCTACAAGTGTGCATTTGCATGTGTATGTTCTCAATAAAACAGCATGGTGTCAACACACCAGGCGAGTCTATTAGCCCATGTCGCCCTCTTCACGATTCATCCCATTAAACACCATTTACCACTCTCTCTACTGCTAGACCATAATAACTGTGTGTGTGTGTGTGTGTGTGTGTGTGTGTCTGTACATGTGTACATGTATTTATGACCTTGAAAGGACCAAAAGTGACCAAATACTCTGATAAAGATATAGCACAATGTAAAGCATCCTTTGTGTGAGGACATTGGACACTATTTGACAAACATCCAAGTGACAGAATTCTATCAAAATTCCCCACAATGATAGGATAGTGTCAAATGCCCTCACAATGTTATAATAGAAAGAAATGTCCTCACAATGACAGGACAGTTGCAAGTGTCTTAAAAAATGACAGAATAGTGTCCAAAGATGATACAATGATATAGTAGCATTCAATGCCTTAACAGTGATTAGATACTGTCAAATGTCCTCACAATGACAGGACATTGAAGTAGAAGTGTCCAATGTCCTCACAATAATAGGATAGTGTCAAACGACGTCACGATGATAGGATAGAGCCCAATGTCCTCACAATGATAGGATAGAGTCCAATATCCTCACAATGATAGGATAGAACCCAATGTCGTCACAAAGATAGGATAGTGTCAAATGACCTCATGATGATAGGATACAGTTCAATATCCTCTCAATGATAGGATAGTGTCAAATGTCCTCAGAAGGATAGGATAGTGTCAAATGACCTCACGATGATGGGATAGAGTCCAATGTCTTCACTATGATAGCATAGTGTCCAATGTCCTCACAATGATAGGATAAAGTCCAATGTCCTCACAATGATAGGATAGTGTGAAATGTCCTCACAAGGATAGGCTTGAGTCCAGTGTTCTCACAATGGGAAGGATCGTGCAACATGTCCTCACAATTATAAAAGTTTGGCCAATGAGCTGACAATGATAATATAGAGTCCAATGTCCTCACAATGATAGGATAGAGTTCAATGTCCTCACAAGGATTGGGAAGAGTGCAATGTCCTCAAAATTATAGGATAGTGTCAACTGACCTCACAATGATAGGATAGTGTCAAATGTCCTCACAATGATAGGATAGTGTCCAATGTCTTCATGATGATAGGATAGAGTCCAATTTTGGCCAATGAGTTCACAATGATACGATAGAGTCCAATATCTTCACAATGATAGGATAGTGTCAACTGACCTCACAATGATAGGATAGTGTCAAATGTCCTCACAATGATAGGCTCAAGTCCAGTGTCCTCACAATGGTAAGATCATGCACATGTCCTCACAAGTATAGAGTAGTCTCCTATGACCTCATGATCATCGGATAGAGTCCATTGTCCTCACGATGATAGGATAGAGTTGAATGTCCTCACGATGATAGGATAGAGTTAAATGTCCTCACAAGGATAGGATAGTGTCAAATTATCTCATGATGATTAGATTGTGATGACACGGAACTCTCTCAAAAGACAGTGTCAAATAACCTCACGATGATAGGATAGTGTCAAATGTGCTCATAATGATAGGCTTGAATCCAGTGTCCTCACAATGGTAAGATCATGCAAAATGTCCTCACAATTATAAAATTTTGGCTAATGAGCTCACAATGATAGGATAGAATCCAATGTCCTGACAAGGATAGGCTGGAGTCCAGTGTTCTCACAAAGATAGGACAAAGTACAATGTTCTCAAAAGGTTAGAGTAGAGTCCAATGTCCTCACAATGATAGGATAGTGTCCAGTGTCCTCACAATGATAGGATAGTGTCAAATGACCTCACAATGATAGGATAGTGTCAAATGTTCTCACTATGATAAAATTTTGGCCAATGAGTTCACAATGATAAGATAGAGTCCAATATCTTCACAATGATAGGATAGAGTCCAATGTCCTCACAAGTATAGGATAGTGTCATCTGACCTCACGATCATAGGATAGAACCCAATGTAGTCACGATGATAGGATAGAGTTCAGTGTCCTCACAAGAATAGGATAGTGTCAAATGACCTCACGATGATAGGATCGAGTTCAATGTCCTCACAAGGGCAGGGTCAAGTCCAGTGTGCTCACAATGGTAGGATTGTGCAAAATGTCCTCACAATTATAAAATTTTGGCCAATGAGCTCACAATGATAGGATAGAGTCCAATGTAATCACAATGATAGGACAGTGTCCAATGTCCTCACAATGATAGGATAGTGTCCATTGTCCTCACAATGATAGGATAGAGTCCAATGTCCTCACAATGATAGGACAGTGTCAAATGACCTCACAATGATAGGACAGTTTCAAATGTCCTTACAATGATAGGATAGTGTCAAATGACCTCACAATGATAGGACACAGTTCAATTTCCTCACAATGATAGGATAGTGTCAAATGTCTTCATATTGATAGGATAGTGTCCAATGTCCTCACAATGATAGGATAGTGTCAAATGTCCTCATAATGATAGGCTCAAATCCAGTGTCCTCACAATGATAGGATAGTGTCAAATGACCTCACAATGATAGGATAGTGTCAAATGTCCTCATAATGATAGGCTCAAATCCAGTGTCCTCACAATGGTAAGATCATGCAAAATGTCTTCACAATTATTACATTTTGGCCAATGAGCTCACAATGATAGGATAGAGTCCAATATCCTCACAATAATAGTATAGTGTCCAATGTCTTCATATTGATAGGATAGAGTCCAATGTCCTCACAATAATAGGATAGAGTCCAATATCCTCACAATGATAGGATAGAGTCGAATATCCTCACAATGATAGGATAGAGTTCAATGTCCTCACAAGGATAGGGTAGTGTTAAATTCACCATCACCCAATAGGATAGTGCCAAATGTAGTCACAATGATTGGACAGGGTCATATGTCTTGACATTCACCAGTTTTGGCATTTACAGCTTTTATTT
The DNA here is from genome assembly GCA_012411365.1 of Ameiurus melas. NCBI lineage: Eukaryota > Metazoa > Chordata > Actinopteri > Siluriformes > Ictaluridae > Ameiurus > Ameiurus melas. The sequence continues at coordinate 11,124,015 of CM022759.1, read as the reverse complement.
AAAAAAAAAAAAAGACACAATATTTTGTTCCGGTTACTAATGTTATGGTTAGATAATAATTATGTGAATAGGAGGGGTGTGTGTGTGTTTGTGTGTGTGTAATAATATTTAAAATATTTATATAATATACTTTAATATTCATAGTAAACCAAATGGGAATAATGTCTTCAGTTAAATATAATACAATCCATCCTGCACATTAACTTAATTTCATCAACAGTACTGCATACTATTAACCAGGAAAACGCATTAGAGAAATGAACCGGTTCAAATGGAGAAATCTGCATTTTTATCTCCATTAAGTTCATTTGAGCAGTCATTTAAAAATCACACTTCTCCTCCTGCACCATGCTGAAAGACAAAATGAGCTGTACCATCAGCTGGATTAATAAAGCCACATTATGGCTTTCCATTTTTTTTTTCTTCTTAAGGCATTCCTGCATGGACAGCTAAGAGCAAGTGATCACAAGAGTTTCTAATTAGTACATAGTCATATCTATTGTCATATCTAAAATATGTGTGCATATCTAACAGACTAGAGGAATAAAATTACAACTTTATCATCTGATTTGATGTAATTTTTCTTTTCCCAGTGTTTTCTGTCCAAATCATTAGATGAACTATTCAAACAAAATAGGCCAATTAAACAGGTGCACACAACCAGGTAATATGTAAATGACAGGAGAGGGCCTAAGACAAGACTAGAATCACAACAAAAGAGAGACTTCACACATAATCACATGACATAAACTAAAGCATGTGACATGAACTCAAAACAAAACACAAATGCATTGCTGAGAGTGGTGTGAACTGCACCACACAGAGTCGTGTAAATAATAAAGATGTCCTTGCCAGGATCAAGAGGTAGATCAGTAACATACATGCCAGAGTGAAGAGGAAGATCAGCAACATCCTTGCCGGGGTCAACAGGAAGATCGGCAACATCCTTGCTGGGACAAGAGGATGATTGGCAACATATTTGCCAGGGTCAAGAGGAAGATCTGCAACATCCTTTGCTGGGTCAAGAGGGAGATCTGCAACATCCCTGCCGGGGTCAAGAGGAAGATCTGTAACATCCTTGCCTGGGTCAAGAGGAATATCGGCAACATCCTTGCCGGGGTCAACAGGAAGATTGGCAATATGCTTGCCAGGGTCAACAGGAAGATCTGCAACATCCTTGCCAGGGTCAAGAGAAAGATTGGCAACATCCTTGCCGGGGTCAACAGGGAGATCGGCAATATGCTTGCCAGGGTCAACAGGAAGATCGGCAACATCCTTGCCGGGGTCAAGAGGAAGATCGGCAATATGCTTGCCAGGGTCAAAAGGATGGAGTGACAATGTCCTCACTGGGAACGGTAGAGGTCTCGGCACTAGCCTTAGACTTGGATACAGATGTTTCAATATAGGCTTAAGGCTAGGTCTTGGCACAGGCCTTGAGCAGGGCCGGTGAGGCTGTGCCACTGGCCTCAGGCAAGGCAGCCTCTATTCTCCATCTCTGTCTCTAGAACAAGAACATTTTGCTCAGACCTTAAACAATACAAATGCACAAAAAGACTTCACATAATTTCCTAGATGTGATGGGGTGTAAATGGACAAACTATCCCCAATATGGCCAATAAGGAACAATTATATATTGGTCTGTTTGCAATAGTCCATTTTCTCCCCCTTATTTCGACAAATTATCTGGAAAATATGTAGACAATGATTAATAAAATTGCCATGGCCTCAGAACAAGTGTATTATTATGTCACTGAGAAAATTCATTTGAACTACTGTGTGATGGTCTGGAACGCATGTTTGTGTTTGCAAAGGCCTCTTGTCAGTTATTTTATAGACACTCCCCAGTGCTCCTTGGCATGTAAACACAATCTGTAAAGCTTTGAAGTGAGTTTTTTTTATTAAAGGACGAACAGGACAGGTAAGGCACTCTGGATCAGTCTCATAAATCAGTATGAGCCGAACACAAGCAGGTGAATGGCCTGCCACGTAGTTTACGCTACTAACAATACTGAAGTTGAAAAACCTCATTACAAACACAAATAAGTCAGCGAAGGCACTCTTGAACATACTCATCTCGTAAATCATGAGAGTGAGTTGAATTTTGTGTGTTTATAGTGTAATAACTATAATGCCTCATGCGTCATTGGTTGGAGAAAAAAAACCCTGAAAAACTTGACTTGGCTGTCTGTCGGCTTCAGCTTATTGGTTTCATGTGTCTGGCATTTTTCTTTATATAAGCAGTGTAGGAGTAACAATGGATAGCAGCTTTGCTGTGCCTACATTTAAAATGTGTGTGTGTGTGTGTGTGTGTGTGTGTGTGTGTGTGTGTGTGTGTGTTCGATAACAGTGTCATAATGAAAGTGTCAGTAGAAGATGATTGTGGCACTGTAGCATGGTTCGTTAGGGTTATATTTGACTCATTGAAAATATCTCTGTTTGAGCTGAGTGTGGATGCGCATCACTAAACGCTGATTGTGAGCTAGGCGGTGTATAAGTGTGCGTGTGTATGTGTGTGTGTGTGTGTGTGTGGTCAAGTTTGTCAATAGGCGATGATTCTGATGGCAGGTGCTCTTTTCTCTTTTCACTGCCTCACTGAGTCATTTCTGAATACCACTGATTCTGTACCTCGCTTTTCAGATACGACTCACACAGAGACGCACATATCGCTGGTCGCATGCACACTCGTACACATGCACACAAATACCTTGGGCTTGAGTTGTTTGCATGATAAAGTTGTGAGAGTGTGTAACAGAGCTTTATTGTACGTACAATCGCACAAGGTCTACAAAACGTCACAGGTCATCTATATGAAGTGGGGGGGTTCATCAATTAGTTATCTAAAATAGATGGAATGAGATGATGAGTGACACTCTAGCTATGAGTGGAGAAGATGAGAGAGAGTGACGGATGAAGAAGACAGGGGGGAGAGAAAAGATAATAAAGAGATAAAAAGGATTGATTTCAGTTTGAGAAGTGGATCGCCCTTACCATTACACACACAAAATGTCTTCTTTTTCCAGTTAGCCAGTCAGGATAATGATGATGATAATGATGATGATGAAGTGAGGATTGACATACTTAATACCCGCTTCTCAGACTGCTTTATACAATGCGTATATTCAGAGATAAGCATGTGAAGTGAGGATATACAGTGGTGTGAAAAAGTGTTTGCCCCCTTCCTCATTTCCTGTTCCTTTGCATGTTTGTCACACTTAAGTGTTTCGGAACATCAAACCAATTTAAACAATAGTCAAGGACAACACAAGTAAACACAAAATGCAATTTGTAAATGAAGGTGTTTATTATTAAAGGTGAAAAAAATCCAAACCATCATGGCCCTGTGAAAAAAGTGATTGCCCCCCCTTGTTAAAACATACTATAACTGTGGTTGTCCACACCTGAGTTCAATTTCTCTACCCACACCCAGGCCTGATTATTGCCACACCTGTTCACAATCAAGGCATCACTTAAATAGGAGCTGCTTGACACAGTAAGGTCCACCAGAAGATCCTTAAAAGCTACACATCATGCCGAGACCCAAAGAAATTCAGGAACAATTGAGAAAGAAAGTAATTGAGATCTATCAGTCTGGAAAGGGTTATAAAGCCATTTCCAAAGCTTTGGGAATCCAGCGAACCACAGTGAGAGCCATTATTCACAAATGGCGAAGACATGGAACAGTGGTGAACCTTCCCAGGAGTGGCCGGCCGCCCAAAATTACCCCAAGAGCGCAGCGACGACTCATCCAAGAGGTCACAAAAGACCCCACAACAACGTCCAAAGAACTGCAGGCCTCACTTGCCTCAGTTAAGGTCAGCGTTCATGCCTCCACCATCAGGAAAAGACTGGGCAAAAATGGCCTGCATGGCAGAGTTCCAAGGAGAAAACCACTTCTGAGCAAAAAGAGCATCAAAGCTCGTCTCAATTTCTCCACAACTCATCTTGATGATCCCCAAGACTTTTGGGACAACATTCTGTGGACCGATGAGACAAAAGTGGAACTCTTTGGAAGGTGTGTGTCCAAGTATATCTGGTGTAGAAGGAACACTGCATTTCATAAAAAGAACATTATACCAACAGTAAAATATGGTGGTGGTAGTGTGATGGTCTGGGGCTGTTTTGCTGCTTCAGGACCTGGAAGACTTGCCGTGATAAAAGGAATTATGAATTCTGCTGTCTACCAAGAGATCCTGAAGGAGAATGTCCGACCATCTGTTCGTTTACTCAAGCTGAAACGAACTTGGGTTCTGCAGCAGGACAATGATCCTAAACACACCAGCAAGTCCAGCACCGAATGGCTGAAGAAAAACAAAATGAAGACTTTGGAGGGTGGCTCGCCCAAAGTCCTGACCTGAATCCTATTGAGATGTTGTGGTATGACCTTAAAAAGGCCGTTCATGCTCGAAAACCCTCTAATGTAACTGAATTAGGACAATTCTGCAAAGATGAGTGGGCCAAAATTCCTCCAGGACGCTGTAAAAGCCTCATTGCACGTTATCGCAAACGCTTGGTTGCAGTTTTTGCTGCTAAGGGTGGCCCAACCAGTTATTAGGTTTAGGGGGCAATCACTTTTTCACACAGGGCCATGATGGTTTGGATTTTTTTTCACCTTTAATAATAAACACCTTCATTTACAAATTGCATTTTGTGTTTACTTGTGTTGTCTTTGACTATTGTTTAAATTGGTTTGATGTTCCGAAACACTTAAGTGTGACAAACATGCAAAGGAACAGGAAATGAGGAAGGGGGCAAACACTTTTTCACACCACTGTATTTGTAAAATTGTGCGAATTTGTGTTCAGATCTCAGACATATCTACAGACCTAAGTGCTATTCAGAAGTTCTGCAAGAGTCACGAAAGCATAATAGAGTTGGGAGTAAAACGGTGATGTGTCTCAGCTATTCACGATTCCAAACGTAAAAGTCACGCAGAATAACTCTTGTGTGAGGATGCATTATATTATAAAGATTATTATATATTATTTTGCGTATTGCAGAGCAACTGATACGCAAGTGAAAGTGCAGAGAAAAACTTTTGTAAAAGTTTTTGTAAAAGCAGTTGTAACAGAGGCACATTGTGCTTCGGGATATTGTGGATGCATAGTTTGTGTTCTCTCTTGTTTTTATTTTCAAATCTAACTTAATGGGGCTTTGAAAGAACTGTTAATAATGTGAAAAATGAGACACATTAGCTGTCAAGACAACGTACTATGAACTTTATTACAGCGGAACCTTCCAAAAATGAGTATTTCCCTAAACTGTATACGGAATAGCATTTCCGAAGAAAACCAAACTCATTTCATCGCAAAAGCACTGCAAGGGCATGTAGAGCCTTTCATTGTATATCCATGGCCTACACTTTTATATTTCCCATCCTGCTCTCTGGCTTCAGAGTGGGTCGTCTAATCAGAGTCCATTTACTCCAAATTTGATTCTTTTTCTTATTAAAACTAGGAGACATATCAATTCATCAGATCATCAAATCACTGCATCGTTTCCTCAGTTCTCGCATTGATAACGTAAATCTGACCAGAATAGCGCTGCTGCCACATGATAGGCTGGATTTCATAACAGCACAAACTGGTAGGGGTTCCTAATAAACTTGAGAACATACTCCTGTGAGAACCATGCCTCCACCGGCTGTGTGATTTCAGAACCCACAGATGATTGTTAGTAGCTCATGCTACGTATATTCTGATACTGATTCCAATCTATGGTCAAGCTCTATTCTGAAACAACTCACCTTGGTGTTCTGCGCTTCCATAATGGCACCACAGTGGTCTATCCTCCATTCCCCCGTACCTACCTCCATCCTTCATCACCATCTTTGTAACTCAACTCTGGGAAGAATATGCTCACGGCATACTCGAGCATCAGCAAGGCCCTTCATCCGAATCCATCAGGGCCAAACAAACGACTCGCCATTTTGCCATTCCTGAAATCATGGATTCAACTTCGTCAAGATTTGAATCGGAGAGATGCAACACAAAAAGACAAGAAATGTTTGGTTTTTTGGGTTTTTGTTTTAAATATATACTAACTAAATATATACAGTGCCTTGCGAAAGTATTCAGCCCCCTTGATCTTTTCAACCTTTTGCCACATTTCAGGCTTCAAACATAAAGATATAAAATTTAAATTTTTTGTGAAGAATCACCAACAAGTGGGACACAATTGTGAACAAAATCTATTGGATATTTTAAACTTTTTTAGCAAATAAAAAACTGAAAAGTGGTGCGTGCAAAATTATTCGGCTCCATTACTTTCAGTGCAGCAAACTCACTCCAGAAGTTCAGCGAGGATCTCTGAATGATCCAATGTTGTCCTAAATGACTGATGGTGATAAATAGAATCCACCTGTGTGTAATCAAGTCTCTGTATAAATGCACCTGCTCTGTGATAGTCTCAGGGTTCTGTTGAAAGCGCAGAAAGCATTATGAAGACCAAGGAACACACCAGGCAGGTCCGTAATACTGTTGTGGAGAAGTTTAAAGCCGGATTTGGATACAAAAAGATTTCCCAAGCTTTAAACATCCCAAGGAGCACTGTGCAAGCGATCATTTTGAAATGGAAGGAGTATCAGACCACTGCAAATCTACCAAGACCTGGCCGTCCCTCTAAACTTTCAGCTCAGACAAGGAGAAGACTGATCAGAGATGCAGCCAAGAGGCCCATGATCAATCTGGATGAACTGCAGAGAACTACAGCTGAGGTGGGAGAGTCTGTCCATAGGACAACAATCAGTCGTACACTGCACAAATCTGGCCTTTACGGAAGAGTGGCAAGAAGCAAGCCATTTCTCAAAGATATCCATAAAAAGTCTCGTCTAAAGTTTGCCACAAGCCACCTGGAAGACACACCAAACATGTGGAAGAAGGTGCTCTGGTCAGATGAAACCAAAATCGAACTTTTTGCCCACAATGCAAAACGATATGTTTGGCGTAAAAGCAACACAGCTCATCACCCTCAACACACCATCCCCACTGTCAAACATGGTGGTGGCAGCATCATGGTTTGGGCCTGCTTTTCTTCAGCAGGGACAGGGAAGATGGTTAAAATTGAGGGGAAGATGGATGCAGCCAAATTCAGGACCATTCTGGATGAAAACCTGTTGGAGTCTGCAAAAGACCTGAAACTGGGACGGAGATTTATCTTCCAACAAGACAATGATCCCAAACATACAGCAAAATCTACAAAGGAATGGTTCACAAATAAATGTATCCAGGTGTTAGAATGGCCAAGTCAAAGTCCAGACCTGAATCCAATCGAGAATCTGTGGAAATAGCTGAAAACTGCTGTTCACAAACGCTCTCCATCCAACCTCACTGAGCTCGAGCTGTTTTGCAAGGAAGAATGGGCAAGAATTTCAGTCTCTCGATGTGCAAAACTGATAGAGACATACCCCAAGCAACTTGCAGCTGTAATCGCAGCAAAAGGTGGCTCTACAAAGTATTAAGGGGGGGGCCGAATAATTTTGCACGCCCCACTTTTCATTTTTTTATTAGTTAAAAAAGTTTCAAAAATCCAATAGATTTCGTTCCACTTCACAATTGTGTCCCACTTGTTGGTGATTCTTCACAAAAATTTTAATTTTGAAGCCTGAAATGTGGCAAAAGGTTGAAAGGTTCAAGGGGGCCGAATACTTTCGCAAGGCACTGTGTATATATATATATATATATATATATATATATATATATATATATATATATATATATATATATATATATATACAGTGAGAGAAAAAAGTATTTGATACCCTGCTGATTTTGAAAAATGTTATAAATTGATTTGCATTTTAATGAGGGAAATATGTATTTGACCCCCTCTCAATCAGAAAGATTTCTGGCTCCCAGGTGTCTTTTATACAGGTAACAAGCTGAGATTAGGACCGCACTCTTAAAGGGAGTGCTTCTAATCTCAGCTTTTACCTGTATAAAAGACACCTGTCCACAGAAGCAATCAATCAATCAGATTCCAAACTCTCCTCCATGCCCAAGACCAAAGAGCTCTCCAGGGATGTCAGATACAAGATTGTAGACCTACACAAGTCTGGAATGGACTTCAAGACCATTGTCAAGTAGCTTGGTGAGAAGGTGACAACAGTTGGTGCGATTATTCACAAATGGAAGAAACACAAAAGAACTGTCAATCTCCCTCAGCCTGGGGCTCCATGCAAGATCTCACCTCGTGGAGTTGCAATGATCATAAGAACAGCGAGGAATCAGCCCAGAACTACATGGGAGGATATTGTCAATGATCTCAAGGCAGCTGGGACCATAGTCACCAAGAAAACAATTGGTAACACACTACGCGTGAAGGACTGAAATCCTGCAGCGCCCACAATGTACTCCTGCTCAAGAAAGCACATATACATGCCCGGCTGAAGTTTTCCAATAAACATCTGAATGATTCAGAGGACAACTGGGTGACAACTCGGTGAAAGTGTTGTGGTCAGATGAGACCAAAATGGAGCTCAACTCAACTCGCCGTGTTTGCAGGAGGAGGAATGCTGCCTATGACCACAAGAACACCATCCCCACCGTCAAACATGGAGGTGGAAACATTATGCTTTGGGGGTGTTTTTCTGCTAAGGGGACAGGACAACTTCACTGCATCAAAATGACAATGGACGTCCCTTTGGTCAAATCTTGGGTGAGAACCTCCTTCCCTCAGCCAGGGCATTGAAAATGGGTCGTGGATGGGTATTCCAGCATGACAATGACCCAAAACACACGGCCAAGGCAACAAAGGAGTGCCTCAAGAAGAAGCACATTAAGGTCCTGGAGTGGCCTAGCCAGTCTCCAGACCTTAAGCTAATAGAAAATCTGTCGAGGGAGCAGAAGGTTCGAGTTGCCAAAAGTCAGCCTCAAAAACTTAATGACTTGGAGAAGAACTGCAAAGAAGTGTGGGACAAAATTACTCCTAAGATATGGGCAAACCTGGTGGCCAACTACAAGAAATGCCTGAGCTCTGTGATTGCCAGCAAGGGTTTTGCCACCAAGTACTATGTCATGTTTTGCAGAGGGGTAAAATACTTATTTCCCTCATTAAAATGCAAATCAATGTATAACATTTATGACATGCGTTTTTCTGGATTTTCTTGTTGTTATTCTGTCTCTCACTGTTCAAATAAACCTACCATTAAAATTATAGACTGATCATTTCTTTGTCAGTGGGCAAACGTACAAAATCAGCAGGGGATCAAATACTTTTTTCCCCTTACTGTATATATATATATATATATATATAATTCAAGTATTGAATGAAACATCTAATAAGTGTCTGGTTCGTTGCTCAAATATTGCTGCATGAATACACCTAGTCCAAGTAATTATCACATTAATCACTGCAAATTTGTCTTAATTCAACAATACGGCTTCCGAGCTTCATTATTCAGCGGCTTACGAATTAATGTTTCTTTTCTCCTGTTTGCAAAGTCCTGTAATCTGTCTTTTTAATGACATGTTCAGACTGCAATTACTTTTTCTTTTCTTTTTTTTTTTTCATCCAGCAGAATGCTTTTAGAATACTTCTCCACTAATTGCTAAAGTAATCTCTTTAAAAGAAACACTACTAATACCGTTTGATTGACTGTGTAAAAAATAATAATAATAATAATAAAAAATTACACACACACACACACACAAACATATTTTTGAGAACAGTGGCGATGAGGTAAACATGCTCAAGCATGACAGATATTGGCTATTATGTAAATTTTTGGTGCTTCACATTACCTCTCAATAAGGTATAGCCCAGTATATAGGCACTTATTAGATTGGATTTCCCACATGTCTGATAGAATGTCAAGTATTTAAGGTTTGATTCATGCACAGAATGTGTGTTTTTATTTGGTTTGAGAAGCATGTTGTTGTTATTTTGTATGCATACTGTTTACTGGCATACATTTTTATATCTTTTATATCTTATTATGTTATACTAGGTAAGATACGACAGTCCTTTACTGTAAATATGTTTACAGTTGTTTAGTGTAAACGTTTACAGTACTTGACTGGCAACCCTGCCGCCTGTAAATTACTGTAAAATTCACAGTAAATATTTCACAGTGTGTGTTTCCTTGCCGTTGTACGTGTATGACGAAGCAGTCAGTTTGGTCAGCTTCGTGAGAATTCTTACATAGCCAATCTGAATGTTCATCTATGGAAGCTCGAGTGGACGCCGACTGTAAAATAGCCACCACTGTGAGTGTATAAAGAACCGGATATGCAGGAGCGGTACAAAGAAGAATGCTTCCATTCTTCCAAGGTTAAATGCAGTAAAAAAAAATTCTTCACTGTAAAAGTTATGAAAAATAAACCTAGTAGAAGTGAAATGATTTAATTTTACATTTAAAAAAAAAGAAAAAAAAGAAGAAGAAAAAGAAGAAAAGAAGAAGAAGAAGTGTACTCTTACAATGAACCATGTACTGAAGTAATGTAACAAGAGTACTTCAAAACTATCCCAAGCATTTCATTTAATTTTTGGGGTCAGGTGTTGCTGGCCACGCCCACTTTATATGATCCGGTGATTTCTATCAAGTACTTCCACTGCGTATAAATCAGAAAATAAGCTGTCCTAAAATCCCCGAATTCATCCTAGTACACCGGGAAACAAATACATTGTCACCTGAGTGGGTCCGTATATTCTGTTCCCTTTTCCCCCTCCATCTTAAACTACGTCATACAATCCCTTTCCACTTTGTCTATATGCTGGTGTTCTTAGTGTTATCGACTGACTTTTTCCATCTTCCAGGACGTTCTGAATGGGAACAGACGCACACCAGTCCGCCAGTGTGCGTGACTCTGCGTGGTAGGGGTTCTATCAACGTTCATCATAAAATCCTGCGTCTTTACGCCAATAACCTTTTACTCATGCGGTCTGTCACCGGGTCCATGGGATCCAAGTCTGAGCGGTCATGACAGTAATTAACGAGTTTTCTTCAAAGTTCTCAAATATCGGATGACGAGCGTCTGCTGGCCGGAATCGAGAACCCCTGCTGCGGCACACGCAGCCGGTGCGCGAGGCACTTCTCAGAAGAGTGACCAGCGCACGTGCACTCCCTCACTGTTGATTCCTCATCTGTTTATTTGCATAAAGTTTCTACGGTAACTAATTTATAGAATATATATATATTTGTATATATATATATATATATATATATATATATATATATATATATATATATATATATATATATATATATATATATATATATATATATATATATATATAAAATGCGCCATAATGTGCAATAAGTTGGTGGATTTTGTTCACGCACTGTGCGTAAATACTCATATACCCTTCTTAGAGGGCTTTTAAAGACGTTAATCATATCCAGTAAAACACACACACACACACACACACAACACATATGTGTATATATATATATATATATATATATATATATATATATATATATATATATATATATATATATATATATATATATATATATATATATGTGTATATATATATATATTAAAACAAGTGTAGGTAAGCGATCATTTGTCCATGTCAGTTCCCACGCGCACAAAGGAAACCCCCCTCACCATTGACGTCAGTCTGAGAGTTTAAAAAGACGGGTTTCAGGGGTGGGGGGAAGACCTGCGGCAACTGACAGAAGAAGTCGCCCCAAAAACTACAGCACAGGACTGACGCTTCGGTGTTTTGTGTCCTCCCTCCGCCAATTTTCCACCAAATCCAGATTTATTACTTTTTGAAGATGCCCTCCACGCGGATCCAGTGCGCCCTGGCTCTCCTGGCCGTCGCTCTCTCCGTCTGCAGCGTCTCAGGCGCGCCGTCTGATGCCAAACTGCGTCAGTTTCTTCAGAGGTCGATTCTTGCACCGTCTGTAAAACAGGTAAGAGGGAAGGGAGGGGGATGAGAAATTTTTAAAAAGAAAGTAATATGCACATGCTTTATCGAATAGAAAGAGATTTCTAGAGCTGTCCAACTTGCTGAAATCTGAGCCGCGCGTGCACAAACGTATTACATTCATAATCATTGGATTTGGTTAAAAATAAATAAATTGAATAAATGCATGATATTTATAGGAATTGAAGCCCAGACTGAAGGCTTACTGAGTCTCTGAGTTGCAGCGTAAAAGTTTACAACTGCTTTTAATTTGCTCCCCTTAATTTGTACGCAGGAGCTCACCAGGTACACGCTTGCAGAGCTGCTCGCAGAGCTCGCGCAAGCCGAAAACGAGGTGCTGGACTCGGACGAGGTGTCTCGCGGCGCGGAGAGCGAGGGCGCGCGCCTGGAAATGGAGCGAGCCGCGGGTCCCATGCTGGCTCCCCGCGAGCGCAAAGCTGGCTGCAAGAATTTCTTCTGGAAAACTTTCACGTCGTGTTAATCGTTTATTCGAAGTACTTTCCTCATAGTCTTTAAATATCTATATATTTTTTTCCTCCCCATACCCCCAACCCCACCCACACACACACACACACACACACACACACACACACACACACACACACACACACACACACATATACAATTTGTTTTTTCTTTCGTTTTCACGCTCCCATCATGATGTCTGCATAAAATGTAAATAAAATAATAATAATAATGATCATTAAAAAAAGATGTTCCATTTATTAAGTGTTATCAATTTACGGTTCTATGAAGGAATGTTTTATGGCTGTTTTATGTTGTATGGAAATTCTGTTAGAGATCTGTACCTTAGATGGAAATATTTAACAAAAACAAATATTTTTAATTGTTTGAATAAAATATATATTTCACAGCCAATGAATTATTTTTTTATGAAATGTTTTCTCTACAGTGTAGCTTTAGTCCAAGTCTTGGTTTAAGATCGTCTGGAGCCGGTAATGATATGAGTTCATATCTGTTTAAGTAAAAGTAAGAGAAAGAGTGTGAGGAGAAAGGTTACATGGTTTGGAAGCTGGAAAACTAGCAACCTAATGGATTTTATTCAGTTAAACCATAAGTCACTGTGATTGAATGTGATGGTTTAGTTGTATGAAGACTCTTCTTCTAAAACAGATTTATCAAGATAAAAGTTCCAATGGACTAATCAAATCAACTTTCGCACATGCAGGAGGGACTTGCTTTTCAGACAGATTTAGTCTGATGTTTTATGAGATGATGATGCAAGCCTTGAATGAAGATTTTATGAGGATATAGGGAAAAGTCTGATCCTGTTTACTGACTAGAAAATTAAATGGCTTTGTTATACTAACGCTTGCATAATGTAACACTAAAATAATGTTTCTATATTAAAACCTGATCTCCATTGTAGCTGTAGTGTATAATTTGGCCCGGAGATTTCGCTGTGTACATCAAATACAAACGGCGGACTTGAAAAAAATCAGGTTTCGACTAAACCTGAGGATTTCTCTGCTTAATGTCACATCGTGTAAGGTTTATTAATACAGTCAGAGTGCCTAAAGGTGTGTAAAATATCACTAGCTAATTGTTGACTGAAAAAGTTTTGTATTGTATACGCCAAGACAATAGTACCTTCTTACGTTAAATGGCATTTGAGGGATGCTATGGATAACTCCATGGGTAGACGAGTATGAGTACTGACAATTGTGAAGCAGCGACATGGAGCTGATTACCTTTGCCTTGACCAGATTTGATGAAAATAAGTGTTGATTCATCAGAACATGTGCTCTGTGGTGTGTCTCTGATTCTCTCCCTTGAAATGCCAAATTGTTCTCTTGTCTGATGAGACCCTGACACAGAGATGGTCAAGAATCCCAGCACTGCTCAGTTCTACCTCATAGTGAAGCATGGTAGTGGTAGAATCATGTTATGAGGATGCTATGCAATGAATGGAGCCAAATACAGTGCAATCCTAGAAGAAGATCCTAGAAGCCTGTTCCTGGCTACAAAAAGCTTGAGACTGAGGCGGAGACACACATTTTGGCAGCAAGACAACATACAACCAGGACCAGGACAACTAAGCATACACACAAAGCAACACAACCTGAGCACGTTAAATTGGCCCGGTCAAAGACAAGCTCGAAAATGTGTGTCAAGCCTTTCAAATTTTCTGACCAGTTTACTCTGAGATGAGTTTGTGGTGTGGGTTTTTTTTGTTTTGTTTTGTTTTTGGTTTTAATAAGACATTTTGGACATAAAATTATCTATTGTGCCAAACTTTGAGTACAGAATGATGTGTGAAGGGTTTGGTTCTTGTTTTTTTAAAGGAAATTTGGTAATGAATGCTTGTTAGCAAATGAGACAAACACGGTAATCAGACTGTAAGACTGTAAGCGCTATCGCAACACAATGTTTCAAAGCCTCCAAAGCAAAAATTATTCAGTGATTGCTGAAATTGTTAAAAAAATACACAGCAAGTAATGCCCCTTGTTGAGCTGATCTGGATTGAAACAACATCTGAGATGAAGAACCGGGGTTGCCAAGTTCAGGGTTTTGACATCAAATTGGTATATATCTGTGAACATGAGTGAAAATACGTCATGATAAGTTTGCAGACAGGCATATAAAAAAAGGTTGGTCCTGGTGTGGGCAGCACGGTGGCGCAGCGGGTAGCAAAGACCCCAGCTCTACGCTCTCCCTGACCTCAGGTAATTGTCTGTATGCTGATTCTGTACATGTTCTCTGCTTGTTTGTGTGGGTTTCCTCCACGTTCCTCCCACTGTCCAAAACGCAAAATGTATTGGCTACACGAAATTGACGCATGAGCAAACTCTTATGAACTCCATCATTATTTCTGACATTTACCGTCATTCCTAAAAGGATTTTAAAAGTGCAAAATTCAAACAGGTCATTGTACATTGACCCATTCCTTATTCTTCCTCTTTCTTTTTCAATACACTCTCGCTTTTTGACCATACTTTATTTACCTCTTACTCTCCCCCCACCCCAGAACATTTTGTGCTTTCTCTTTTAACTGTACTTTTATTTCTACACCTGTGCCCTCTGTAGTTGTTTTCCAACATCAGTCATGCTTCATGTCTCTGAAAAGTCTCTGACCTTCCAACTAGACTGCACCCGTGTGATTCTGTACTTCTTCCTTTAAGTGACTTGATAGCTCTATGTAAATGTATGCTTGTAAGAACTTTCCTGTACTTAAACCCACTTAAACCCAACAAAAACCTCCAAAACCCTCAGAAATCCTAAAACCCCACTGAACCCCTCCTAAACCTTCTGCAACCCTACAAAATCCTCCAAAACTTGATCAAACCCTCAAAAACCAACATGTTATATATAGATTTTTTTAAATTATTATTATGAACAGGATCTGTCTTTGATTAATGTGGTTTGCTGCTTTATTGTTATTATAATTATTAACTCAGTTAATCCCTGCATCACTTGAATTTATTTTAGGAAAACACAGATTGTTTCAGAGGAAAGGTTTCATTAAGTTCTCTACCACGTCCGATTCTCAGCTGTGAGGTTGTGGAGCTTCAGACTGAAAATTGCTGCACCTTCATGAAGTCATGGCAATAGTCTGACACACAGTTTTGCTTTTGTTCCTCTTTAGTATAGTGGTTAGTGTTTGTGTTGTGGTTTGTGCAGGTTCTAACCCTTATTTTGGCAGGTTTAAGAACAAACTGTTGTATTGTGAAATGCTTCATGAAGTCCAAAAAAACACATTCAAACCCAGTGGTTGCTTTTGCCCCTCTCTGGCATAGTGATTAGAGTTCCTGCCAGAAGGTGGGAGTGGGGGCAGGGCGGGAAGGGGGATGGGGTAGAGCTCAATCTTCTCATTCTAACAAACCCCTCATCCCTATTCCCATTTGGCCTCCCTTCTGTGAATGCACACCCATCACAAACCCTCTCTTCCACACACTCCTTGCCCACTCCCACATGTACTCCACCTTCCCCTGACACCACACTCACGTACTACACCTCCTCTTACACTACCTCCTTTACTCTACTGCACTGCATTTACACAGCTACCCTGAGACTAGATCTACCTCAAGTACTCTGATATTCCTCCACTGGCCCTGCATCCTGAGATTACACCCACTCACACAACCTGCTCTATTATCTTCTTCACCTATCTCCCAACCAGCAGCTTCCAGAAAAACACATCTCCACACCTCACACTCCATTAGCCAAGACCTCTGGTTGCGATTTGATCCAAGCACCTCCTGATCCACAGATATAATGACTCAACCAACTGAGCCACAGATTCTCTCTTACAACCCTGCCTCCATCACACCTTGCATACTGCTTCAGTACCACCTCTTATTCTTAAACCTGATAAAAGAGGGTTAGAACCTGCACAAACAACAACCACCACACAAACATGAACTCTAACTACTACACCATAGCAGGACAGATGCACCTAGTGTGTGTTGGACTTTTATCATTATGAATCACTTCATGAGGAAACACGGGCGGCTGTGGCGCAGTTGGTAGAGCGGGTTGTCCACTAATCGTAGGGTTGGCGGTTCGATTCCCGGCCCGGGTGACTCCACATGCCGAAGTGTCCTTGGGCAAGACACTGAACCCCTGATGGCAAGCTAGCGCCTTGCATGGCAGCTCTGCTACCATTGCTGTGTGACTGTGTGTGTGAATGGGTGAATGAGACACAGTGTAAAGCTCTTTGGATAAAAGCGCTATATAAAAATCATTTACAATGATTTTTAGTCTTCAACCAGCCAAAAGACAAACCACACCGCTAGCACAAACTCTAACCGCTTCACCACAGAAAGATCTTCACAGGTGGATTTTTGTCGTCATAAACCACTTCATGAGGACGCAGTAATTTTTAGTCTTAAACCAGCCAAAAAGCAGGATATAACCAACACCTTCTGGAACTGCAACACTGGCCTGAATTCTAACCACAACACAACAGAGGGAATGAAGCAACAAATGTGTGTTGAACTGTTGTCATACAAAATTATATATATATATATATATATTTTAAATTAAATTTTATATGTATAGCACTTTTATACAATAGACAGTGTCTCAAAGCAGCTTTACAGAAATATATAAACACGGTATACAGATATTAAAAGTGCAAATTTATAGCAATTGAGCAAGCTGGTGGCGACGTTGGCAAGGAAAAACTTCCTAAGATGTTAAGAGGAAGAAACCTTGAGAGGAACCAGACTCAGAATGGAACCCATCCTCATCTGGGTAACAACAAATAGTGTGAAAAAGTTCATTATGGTTTTATATGAAGTCTGTTTGGCCTTAGAAGCAGCCGTAGTCCCAGCAATCTCGAATCGGAGTAGATGAGAGCTCCATCCAGAGGTAGGACATCCGCAACGGATCAGGCAGGTCCAGAGAGCAGAAAGGATCAGGATCCCTAGTATCTCCATAAAATCATGTGTGGCTTGACAGAAGGAGAGAGAGAGAGAAGAGCTTTTTAGGACTGTGCTTAGCATAACAGAAAGTCTAGTCATGGTAAGCTTGAGTAAACAAATACGTTTTAAACCTAGACTTAAACACTGAGACTGTGTCCGAGTCCCGAACACTAATCAGAAGACTGTTCCAGAACTGTGGGGGTGTCACGATTCCCCCGTGCAGCAGCGCGCCTGGGGCGTTGATGCGCATACACATGCTGCTTCCGGGTTGACATCATGTCTTCATCCCATCTCGTCATGTGTCACGTGGGTTATGGTATTGCCCGCAGCTGTTAGCAGTTGCGGGCTAACGAAACATATGTGTATATATACCGTGAGGTTGAATAGATTGAATATATGTATATCTCGAGTGAGACTATAGCGAATCTTCATGTCATGTTTATGCCTTAGCCTTAGCGTTAGTCATATTCCTAGTTAGTTAGTTAGCTTAGTTTAGTTTATTGAGAGAGTTATGTTTCTTGTTCGGTTTAGGTATTGCTTTTGCTTTCTTCACTTTGTAAATAAAAGTCACCGTTTGTACTGCGTTTGCATCCTGCCTGTTTCCGTCTCATCACGGCACGTGACAGATTTAACCACCGCCCAATGGATGCAGCATACGAATGGCGAGGACGCTGATCCTGGGAATCCATGCCAGGTATCCCCGCCTTGGATTCTATGCGGTTTAAACAAAGGACTTTTGAGAAAATGCCTGAATGGTATGATGGATTTTTCGGCTATTCGGATTATTTTGTGATGGACCGTCAATGTTGCTTTGCCAGCCTGTGCGACCCGAAGCCAACCGAAAGACAGTTTCTTTGGTTTATCATGTCTCGGTTTTTTGGCCCAGCTCGCACATGGGCACAGCAAGTGACCGCCACGAGACCCTGAGTGCTGGAGAATATTAGGCAGTTTCTGGACTTATTTTTGGAGGAGTCCGGAGAACCAGGGCAGAACTACGACCTGGATAAAGTGCTAAGAGAAGCAAATTGGGCGACTAGTGCAGAGCCCCTCTTCCTTGTGCACTATGAGCAGGGGAGACATCGAGAGGAGATGGACAGGACGGTCACCGCTCATCCAGTGAAGCGAGTTCCACTCATCTCTAAGTCTCCAGTCCAAGTCAAGTCTCCAGTCCCAGCCACATCCAAATCTCAAGTTCCTGCTAGGTCTCAGGTCCATGCCCCTGCCATGTCTCAAGTCCATGTCCCTGCCATGTCTCAAGTCCATGTCCCTGCCGTGTCTCAAGTCCATGTCCCTGCCATGTCTCAAGACCAAGGCACAGCCAAGCCTCAGGCACAGCCCCAGCCTGACGCGCCCTGCAACCTCTATTATGAAGAGAGAGAGAGAGAGCCATCACCGGTCATCCCGTGAAGCAGAATCCCCTCATTTCCAAATCTGCGGACCCAATAATCAGAGCTCCACTCACAGTCAAGTCTCAAGTCCCAGCTACAGCCAAGCTCCAAGCCACAGCCACGCTTCACGTCCAAGCCAAGCCACACCTCTAGCCCAAGCCACAGCCATGCCTCCAGCCAAAGCCACAGCCACACCTCCAGTCCAAGCCACAGTCACACCTCCAGTCCAAGCCCCAGTCACGCCTCCAGTCCAAGCTCCAGTCACAACTCACGTCTAAGCTCCAACCAAAGCCAAAATTCAAGCTCCAACCAAGGTCAAGCCTCAAGTTCCTACCCAAGCCATACCTCAAGCTCCAGTCACAGCCAAGCCTCATGTTCCAGTCACAGTCACTCAGAGTAAAAAAGATTCTGAATCTCACAGGAAGAAAGCTCTGGCTGTAGCAGCAAGAAGAAGCTGGAGTTTGACCTGTCTGAGTGGGAGGCTCAACTCAACCAAGCTATTAAAGCTCGAGATGAAGCCCTGAGACAGCTGAAGAAATTACAGGCTCAGGTAAAGGATCAGTTGCGGGATGCGGATGAACTCAGAGCGGCGAGAGATGCGGCACTGAGCAGCGCCAAGGAGAATGAATGCAAACAAGAGTCTGGAGGCTGAAAATATGCAGTTACATAAGGATCTGTCTGCAGCTGATCGCAGTAAGAAGCAAGTTCAGCAGAAGAAAGATGAGATGCATGATGAAGTGACCAGCTGCAACTCCAAGATATCTACTTTGCATGATGAAAAGCGGAGGTTGGAGGCTCGTATCTCTCAGCTGGAGGAGGAACTTGATGAGGAACAGGGCAACATTGAACTCGTTAATGACCTATTGAAGAAGGCAAATGCACAAGGGAACACGCTGAGAACCGAGCTAGCGGGTGAGCGCAGCACGGCTCAGAAGAGTGAGACTGCACTCAGCAGCAGTTGGAGAGATAGAATAAGGATCTGACTGCCAAAATGCAGGAGCTGGAAGGCTTGGTCAAATCGAAGTCCCAAGTCCACGACGTCCATGTCCAAACCCAGTCTCAAGTCCACGATGTCCAAGTCCAAACCCAGTCTCAAGTCCACGACGTCCCAGTCCAAACCCAGTCTCATGTCCACAACGTCCAAGTCCAAACCCAGTCTCAAGTCCACGACGCCCAAGTCCAAGCCAAGGCTCAGGTGCCTGACATCCAAGCCATGTCTCTAGTCCTCTGTCTCTAATCCTGCTGCCCTGCACAGCCGAGGAAAATGTCCGGCTATCCAGCCCAGCTGAGGAGGCTGTCCTGCTGCCCTGCACAGCCAAGGAAGCTATCCTGCTGTCCCATACAGCTGAGGACGTCGCTCAGCCTCATTGCTCAGCTGAGGTCGTCGCTCAGTCTCCACGTCCAGCTGAGGTCGTAGCTCAGCAGTCCTGTCCAGCTGAGGACATCGCTCAGTCGTTCTGCACTCCTGAGTAAAGTGCTTTGTTCCCCTGCTCAGCCAAGGACATTGCTCCACTCTCTAGCGTCGTCAAGGACATTGCTCTGCTTCTTGTTTCCGTTTTGGTTTTGCTTTCTTCACTTTGTAAATAAAAGTCACCGTTCGTACTGCGTTTGCATCCTGCCTGCTTCCCTCTTGTCACGGCACGTGATGGGGCGCTATAAGAGAAAGCTCTTCCCCCTGATGTAACCTTCACTATTCGAAGGTACTGTCAAAAAATCACTTCATGAGGATGCAGAATTTTTTGTCTTAAACCAGCCAAAAGTTGAAGAGAACACACACTGTCTGGAACCCCAACACTGATACTAACACTAACCATTATACCACAGAGGGACAGTCTTAATATGTGTATGTTAGACTTTTGTCGTCATGAATCACTTCATGAAGACGCAACAATTTTTATTGTTAAACTAGCCAAAAAGCAGAAGACAACACACCTTCTGTAACCCCAACACAATCCACAACACCACAGAGCTACAGAAGAAACAACTGTGTGTGAGTGTGTTTTTTGGACTTCATGAAACACCATCCCATTAAAACAGCACAGTTTTTCTTATACCAGCCAAAAGGCAGATTAGAACCTGGACTATCAGGAGCCACAGTACCAGCACCCTCTAACACGATGCCACAAAAGGAATGGGTAGCGGTCCATAATGCTAATAAGAAGAAACCTGGACCTGACGCTGATACGGGGAATGTTAGATGTGAGTAAGTGTCAGTGTTGTGGTTACTGAACCTTCTGGATCTAATCTGTATTTTGGCAGGTTCAAGAATAAAAAGTGGTGCTGTAGCAGTATGAAAGTGTGATGGAGGCGGTGGTGTGTACAGACTGTGTATAAAAAAAAACCTCTCACCCCACCTCCACCTTCTCCTGTCCTTCTCCACCCTCCCCCACTCCATCACAA
Organism: Ameiurus melas; assembly: GCA_012411365.1. Classification (NCBI taxonomy): domain Eukaryota; kingdom Metazoa; phylum Chordata; class Actinopteri; order Siluriformes; family Ictaluridae; genus Ameiurus; species Ameiurus melas. Next base: position 11,102,966 of record CM022759.1, on the reverse strand, counting down.
ATGGTACAGAGGAAAACACACTTTCTTATACAAGTCTCTTTGAAAAGATAAAAAAAAACTCCCAGTTAAGGAGCCCATGGTCGCTTCCCAGTTCCCGGATGTCTTTGCTATTATGCTAATGAGGTAAACTCTGATTGGACACCAGGCCCAACTATTTGTTCTATGTCATTCTGTGTTTTTATTCTCACTACTTACTTATTTAAATAGCGCATGGAGATCATTAATACATAAAGGAAATCATGAAACACAGAGGGAAAGACAAATAAAATGATATTTGAATAGAAAATATAAAAAAAATATGGAGAATTGTGGAGGCCATGTGGTCAGATCAGTAATTCCCTTTACACTGGCTACTTTCTCTGGAAGCTCTAAAGTGTTGTTATTAGGGGCCAAGCACCGACTGAATGTGTGTAGTGGAACTGTATTTTTCGTTCTTATTATTATTTAGATCAGAATATGTTCTCTCAATTCAGTAAAAAAAAAATTATTGTGTATTCACCTACAACCCTGAAGCTCCAGAACCTCACAAGTGAGAAATGGATGTAGTGGAGCACCTAGCAGAACCTTTCCTCTATGTACTGAAAATTAAATGTTTGGGTTAAATTGTTTCATTCTCCACCATTATATGTAACGAAAATGAGTTGTTTCGATTGAACTACCTGTATTATTCCCCCAAATATGTGGGGAAGACTAGCAGATCAACTTGAAAGGGGATATTTTGCTAATTTAGTATTGCTGATCAACAATAAGTTGAACTTAACATATTCACTGATTATGCAGTAGATATTACCTCCGTGGCCATCGGCAATAATATCCTAAATACATGAAATCATTATTTTAAGATCATGTAACAAGATCGACAATTCAAGGCAATGGAAGTCGTAAACAATAAGACACAATATGTGTGTTTAAAAACAGACTAAACTTTATTGAACCATTCCACAACACAAAAACTAATCTAACACAAACACACACACGCAAGCAAGCAAGCAAGCAGAGTTGAATGAAGTTCTGAGTTTATAACAAAGGATGTAATTTCACAGACCATGACCTGAACAATCTTAGCTAGATTCTGGTGTATTGCTTAGAATTGTCCATTATCCCAAACAATTTAGAGCTGCAGAGATGGAGACGACCCGTGATAAAGCGTGTACTCTGCAAAAATCTCTGGATGTGTCTGAGCACATCGTTGCGCTTGAGAATATGGTGGCCAGAGTTCAAACATAAACGATCAGTTTGCCCAAGAGTACAGAAAGCAACCTTTTGCATTACCATCAGCAGGGAATTATTTATTTAACTATTTATTTTTGCTTTCTCAACATTGGTTGTAATATATTTAAGAGAGCACATCATACACATCTCTAAAAAATAAAGAAAAAGAAAAAATGAACTTCTTCTCTTCCTAATTCCTCCGGAATACCATTTAAAAGATAGTGAGCATTTAAAACCTCGACAATGTTATTAAGAGCAGGATAAAAGATACATACTGACAATTTGTGTTTATTAAAGCTTAAATACCAGGAGAGAAATTTGGTAATTCATTCCCTTAAATTTCTTAATGATGTAATCTATCATCTGCCCAAGTTATTGTTAGAGAACGGAGTTATACACATGGTTTTTAAATGCCTCATGAACCTGGTGATTGATTGGTCTCCTATGGGAACATTTACCCTGTCAACACGTGCAAAGCAAATTATTGGTCCTTCTTAAGAACTATATAGGCCACTGTAGATGTTTTCAGCAAACACTGCAATCCTAACATTTAAAAAAAATTGTATCGTTCTTCATGTTATGGTTCACAGATTATCAAGTGTGGACCATTCGCATGTAGATAAGAAAAGATGAGATAAGATTAAAATTTTCGAGAAGCACAATCGTTAAAAACCATGGCATAATATTTGCTTTTATTGATCAGATATTATTCATGTGATACGCAGTTTCGGGACAGCACGATGAAGAGCACTTTCTCATGTTTTCTGCATGCAATCGTGTATTAATCAGGGGTTTGCACAAGAACTGACACCCCTAATAACGTCCCGTAATCTGTGTGTTCCTGTGTAAATGGTGATGTTATTATTTCTGATCATATATCCTAGTATATCCGGATGTCATTCAAATTTTCCAGGGAAATAGTCCGGGGTGCCCATTGTCATGCCTGCTATTTGGATTACATGTTTACATCCTGTAATCTTCTCTAGTAAATTCCCAATTCAATTTACAATAATAATCAGCATGTTTAGTGTTTTGGGGTTGTTGTTTTTTTTTAGAAAGGGGATATAAAATACAATTTGGAAAATCTAACACTATGCTAACACTGGATAACCTTGTTACATGTGTATAGGCTCGCTCAGGATTTCTCTGCCTAAGTATATTATATTCATCACAAAGCTGTTCAAAGCCAACTTGGACAAGGATTTGACAGAATTAGACACAAAGTGGAACTGTATTTCACTCAAAAAAAAAAAAAATTCAAAGAACATACTTCTACATCTACTTCTACAACAAATTCAAATAGTCCCTGTTATATTTTCCACACAAAAAAAAATAACTAAACAGATGGCTGGGTTCTTTTATTTGACATACACAGAAACCCCTTATTAAAATGTCAGCACTGCAATTAGCGAGGGATGTGGGTGGTCTGGATCATTCAACTGAGTGCTCACTTACAATATATAAATGACTGAATGCAGTATGTATGTGTGCGTATGTATGTATGTACAGTATGTATGTGTGCGTAGATGCCAAAATGTTCCCTTAGAAAGCTACTCAGTACTGCAATGGTCCAATAACAATTAATACATTCAAAGTGAGAAAACGCACAGATGTTTTCCTTTTCATAATGATATACAACCATTTTCAGTATAGCAACAACCAGCTGATTGACAGGACATCCAGCAAATATCCTGTATTTTGTTTGTTGTTGTTTTTTACGTTCAAGTTTCAAGATTTGAAATCTTGAGCATTCTGAGATGCTTGTCTGCTCTCCACGATAGTAAAGAGAGGTTATTTGCATTACTGCAGGCTTACTGTTGCCTCAAAACACTATGATCATTCTCCTGTAATCTCTATCATTAACGAAGCCTTTCTGACCTGCAGAAATGCTGCATACTGGATGTTATCAATTTTTCTGTTGTCACTGTTGTGTGTGTGTGAAATCTCAGCTTCTGAAAAACTACAACCAGACCATCTGGCACCAACAATCATGCCTTGGTCAATGTCTCTGACATCACATTTTTACTCCATTTCTGACCACTGATGCATTTTGTTGCTGTCACTTGATTGACAATTGTATGAACATACAGGTGTACCTATTAAAGTGGCCAGAGAGTGTATACTCTTAGACCCTGCTGACAGTGCAGCCATTTCTACTGCTGTACATCAGAGAAACCAAGAGGAGCCAGGCTGCTGGTGTTGTCGAGCACCTTCATACCTTCGGAATGAAAGATTTCTCCAGTGGTGAAAGACTTCAAAAGTGATGGACATAACATTAATGACGTGCATGACAATCACTATTACACTGACCATTTTGATTATCTCTTCTAGCGCCCCTCCTCAAGGCCCCGAAGCACTTGATGATTCAAGCACTCTTGAACCTTTGTTTATTACGCTTAATATTACATTTACATTTACATTTATTCACTTAGCAGACACTTTTATCCAAAGCAACTTACAAATGGGAAAAATACAAGCAAAATTGTAATAATATATATTAACAAAAATAAATAAATAAATAAATAAATAATACAAATTTACAATACAGTATCTACTACTGCTGCTGATTTTCCTCATGGCTTCATATCCAGTGGATCTTCATTTCTTCATGGATTCATCTCAGACTTAAGAACTTAACACCAACAGAATTGACGGGGATGCCTAAATATAGTCCTAACTGATACTAGTTTGTATGCCTGAAATATTCCTCTATAAATAAACTTCATTAATGAAGAAATCTATTGAAAAATAATCAGATTTTTGACCTTGATATTGATTGATTGAATCAATTCTAGTTACCATGCTAATCTCAGATGGCTTAAAAATCAAAAAGTAGATCGTCGGACAATAGGCCTTAAGTTCTGGAACAGGAACATGTATGACAAACAGGAAGGAAAATCTCATTTGGATCCATTCAAGTTCATCTGCTTGTGACAGTGATAATTCCTTATGAATTCTACAAACATTTAACCACACAGTCTTGAGATATTGATTGTCTAAAGAGAATCTTGGCTGAGTGGACAGAAAACACAAAGATAGACAACCCGAAAGCATAAAGTTTAGTAGCAGAGTCATAAAGAAGCCAGTATGAGATAATAACACTGACATGTTTAATCCTGTTATATTCAACATTTGCTATGAAATAAACAGAAAATGTATACACAAATTTATATACTTTAAGTAAGGTATTTGCCCAGTCAAAAACAGTTCAAATCTTATATAATCTGCGGTATCCAAACTTCGTAAAACAAAATTGTAAATACCTGTTTTTTTAAACCTACACCTTTGTTTGAAATGGGTGACGTTTGAGGAAACTGTCCTCCATCAAGGTAACCAACTAACAACAAATAAACAGAAAAATAAAGCACATGGAATAGATTCCAGAAAGAAAATTTACAAAATGAAAGGAAACATATTAAAATATCCAAATAGTAAAAGAGGACTGGTCATTATAGCAAAAAAAAAAAAAATCTCAGTATATTTCTCAAATCATTCCATATCGATCACAGTTAATAATAATTATGGTTTTAAGTGTGAATGGTAGCTCATTTCAGTTTATTCTGGTACAATATACAAATCTCACAAAACTGTTGCTGTTACACTTATAACTTCATGCCTAAATTAGTTTGCTTCCTTCACTGTAAAACAGGATCATTTAACTCAATTTCTTTAAGCCAAATACATTTAAATATAACAAATAATTTTAAATTACAAAGTTTGAGTTAAATTCTTGTTATATTTAAGTGTATTTGGCTTAAAGAAGTTGATTTGTCAACTTCAACTTTGTGTACCCCGCCTTGTGCCCGATGCTCCCAGGGATAGGATCCAGGTTATCCCGCGACCCTGAAAAGGAGTAAGCGGTAGATGCAGGATGGATGGATGAACTATCCAGTTTTACAGTGTTGATATAAAGCATAAAAGGCACGCAACATCCCCTAGTGTTTTGCTTGCAACCTCATGCTGAAAAAGAACAGTAGACACTTGAATTAGATTTTTTTTATATTGACAATATTGACTTTTGCAGTAAAATATTGATTTCTTAAATCAATTCAGTATATTTCATAGTTTTAGAATTGCATCATCATAACTGATCATCTGTTGATGTCCTGCTCGCACTTTCCTCTGGTACAGAAATGATAATTTTTTTCCCTTTGCTTAAGCTAGTACAATTTTGACACCATTAACTATTCTGTCTACTGTGCCTGTCCTGAGCATGGGGCAGCATGATTCCGACCCCAATGGGCCTCTAACGCTTGGTGCAGTTCCTATTTATGACCAGTAGGTGAAATGGTAAAAAAATGGAAGCTACTGAAAGCGAGGCAGTGACCAAATCAATGGAAGATCAGTTACTTTCTGTATATCTGTCAAATAGCACCATGTTGTTGTTTTTTTTTTTAAATCAACAGTGATTGGCTGATGTAGTAATCTGTGTTGTGAAGCAAAATTGTGTTGCACAAGGTCATGAAAAATAATAATAATAAAGGAAAATGAAACCGTTGCTGATACACAAGGAATAAACGCATCATGGGTTTTTAATCTATGACTGTATCATGAATACTTCTACATCAGCAAGTCACTTGATTAATCTTTTTAATCCAATTTAGAACCTTAAATTAAGTCTTTGCTACTCACTGCCACCTATGCAAGCAATATAGGTGTGCAGACTTTTATTTCATTATGTGTGTGAGTGTGTGAGTGTGTGTGTGTGTGTGGGTGAGAGAGAGAGAGAGAGAGAGAGAGAGAGCAAGCTTCTCCTGTTCTTTAATGGCATTCAGTCATACTTAATGTCTCCAATTTACTATTTTGTTTCTAACACTTTAACTCGGTCTAGTAGTGACGTGACTACGTATGCTTCAATAGCTACTCAGAACACACACAGGCACACACAGACCCTTTTGTTTTTAGACTCCACACGTCACGGCACTAACATCCGCTGCCAAGCTTTTAAGTGTAATTAGTAAGCCTTCAGCAGATTAAAATAGGGAGCATACTTCTGCTATTAAATGCCTTGAAAGGAAGCAGTAAGAACTCCACGGCTTTAATCTCAATCTTTAATTCACACAAATTGGGTGACATTGTGCGCTACACTGACTCTTTTCTTCAGCTTGAAAAGGTGGGTACATCTCGAAGACGTTCATTTTCCTGCCTTTCCAGGGTTATTTCCTGTGCCACCGGCAACAGCAGAGTTACGTAATTGTTTTTAAACACCCTTCTCTCTCTCAAAGCCCAATGACACAGCATTTACATATTTACATGCATACTGTACATCGTCCTTCGTTCATTGCTACCTTAGCAATAAGTCTATAATGATGGTATGGTATGATATGAAGGTTCCTGAGAACACCTTTTCTCGGTGTGTCAACCGTGTAGTGTGTTTCAAAATTTGTATCTAGGACTACTACGTCTCAAACCAGGTTTAGGTATGTTGTCTGATAAACACCACCCCCACGGTGAAGTATTAAGGTGGTAGCATCGAGTAGTTTTGAGCATTCCTCTTGGTTCTGATTCATTCCCTCCTAAACTAGTCACAGGTCTTTTGCTGGACTCAGTGTAAAATCACTGTTGTGCTATATATTATTTTCCTTTTTATGATTAGTATGGATTGATATGGTACTCGCATGATGGGTGTCACGTAATATAGGCGCAAGACAGAAGCAAGTGCAGGTATTGTAGTTTAATACAAGAAGTACAAGACCAAAGGATCAGGTAGAAATCAATAACCAAAGACAGGCAGAGGTCAAGCGATCAGGCAGTCAGTCCAAACAAGGCAAGGTGCAAAGTGCGTGATTAGAATGAAGGTGAGTGTTCTGGGAATTGCAGTCCATGGCGGCCATGTTTGTAGGCCGCAGTGCAGGATGAACACATATTAATTACCACTATTTTGGTGAGTTTTTTTTTGTTAATCGAATTGTTTTTATAATAAATTGATAATGCTGATGTGGAGAATCTAATCATTAAAGCATATGTATTTCTTAATATCATTAAAATCAGGCAGGAGAATAGGTACATTTGAGGTATGCGCTGTACAGGTATATGATCTTGAAAAATGTTGTGTAAATTTGAATTTGGACCCAGATCAACAGATGCTTAATATTAACTTTATCTGTGGGCAAAAAAGAACTATGACGTTTGTATATCTACTCTGGAAGAACGTATCTATAATGCGAAAATGTCCATTGTAGGAATATTCTTTATGGAGATATGATAGGGATTTTTACCCCAAAAAGAATGGAACAACAAAGGGATACATACAGTCTGACTCAAAGCATCATCCAGATTAAAACCGTTGATTATACAGTACACAAGGAAACATTATGAATTGAATGTTAAAAGCAAGAAGTTGAAGGCGACCAAATTGACAAAATCTATTGAAATAGTGTCTCCCTCAAGCTTAATGCGGTAGATGGAAGTTTCCCATCAGATCTGATTGTAGATGCTTTATGCTGGTGATAGATGCAGGTTTCCCAGAGATCTGTTGGTAGATGCTACCAGAGCAGTATATGGGAGATAGTTGGAAGTTTCCCCTGATATCTCATGGTAGATTCTCCCAACTCTGAAGAGACACAAATATGTCATTACCAGCAGTACCAGTAGTGCCAGCAAATGCTGTATTCCATGCCAAGATGGCAGCTTCAGAAAACCATTTAATAATTCAAATGTAAATAGAAAAAGGCTACACAGCTGTTTAATGTAAACGACGCGGAGGCAGGAGACATAAAGCAACCTGACACACTGACAAAGAGACTGAGATTTTGAAGAGTAAAAGAGCGCTGCAGCAAATCAGCAGCTCAAATCTGATCTATTCTGTAAGACATACTATATAAATTTGGAAGTGTATACAGTACATTAAAGGAAACATACATTCCTTCACAATGAATCTGAAGCCTGTTCTGGGAACAGCCTGGACCATGTACATGCTCAACCAATCAAACCATACCAATCAACCTCAATACAGGTTCATGCTATACTTAAACTACTGGAGAATGTAGTTCTTGATTTCCACGCACAACAAAGACATACATCTTGCTGTGTATTCTTTTCTTCTCTACAAAAAAGTCCCAACAAGGTCAAAATTGTCAGATATTCCTACCAAAATTACTCCGAAGGAATTATGAAAACGCATTCGTAGGTGTTTTATTCAAGTTTTATAGCAAGGTCATCTTGCAGTGTTAATTTCACACATGCATGCATGTACTCTATATGCACCGTTGACGTGTGTATGTATTTCTCTATTTATTTCAATTCAAATGTTAAATAATAGTCATCGTCACAAAGAAGCTTCACAGAAATCCGGATGTAGATCCCTGATAAGAAAAACTGAGGCTCTGAGGCAGCATGAGGAAGATTCTTTTACCTTTAGGAACCAGCCTCAGAAAGAAACACATGTTCTTCAAGGTGATACTGAGCATAATAATAATAATAATAATAATAATAATAAAATAATCATAATCATAATCATAATCATAATCATAATCATAATCATAATCATAATCATAATCAGAATAAATCGTTATCTCCTACAATAATATACCACAAATTCAAAGAGTAAGTACTAAGTTTGTTTACAGGAAGGTGAATATGAGCAGAGTCCTGGGATGAGCACAAGACTTCTTTGCGTTATCTACAGAACATATATGGAAGCAGAGAAAGAGTCAGGCAGGACCGGAGGCTAAGATGAGCAACAGCATATAATAGAAGTGTGTCAGGATTATTCTCTGGCGTCACATCACACAGCAGGGGAAAAGTCTTTCTGTTTCTGCTCTTTTCTCTCTTCATTAAGTTTCTCCCTAATTTATGTGCCAGCTATACCCAAATCAGTCTAAACCCCATGGAAGGGAATACATCTATTAGCTGTATTTACATATGATTTACATATTCCTTTGTCATAGTAGATTGGCAAAGTGAGAGACGGGTGATGAGATGAAGCAGGAGGCGAGCGGTGATTCCTGAAATCCTAATTTCTGCACAGTATGTGTTTAATGGCCAGCAACGAGTCTGATTTTCTGTGTGTTTAACTGATATAGACAAAGATTAAGAAGTAATGGAGTTTATATTTGCCCTGATATCGCCTCTCAAAAAATGATTATTACAGAGAGCATTACCGACCCGCAAGCCAGCTGTACCCACTGCTAACGCACGTTCTCGCTCTCTCTCTCGCTCTCTCTCTCACTCTCTCTTTCACACTCAAACGCACACACAATAACTTTCTCTACAAGTCTCTCTACAAGGTCATGAAATGAAAACGATACGTTTACTCACAAATCATACAAACGCATATGATTATGTTACTGATCCACTCCAGAAATGCATGATTAAAATGGAATAAAGGCATATATTTTTGAGATATAATTGAAAAATGGACACAGAAGGCGTCTTTCTATTTTTTTACCCGTGATTCAGGAACACTCAGGAGTAGCTGTGTGTTGGACGTTAAAAAATCTAGAAGCAGTTTGTATAAAAGCACATCAGCAATGTAAAGTAAGAAAGCTCCACATCTATTTAAGACCCTAAAAACAACAAACTATAGAATACTGCATACTGATACTGACTCCTAAAACCAACTGGAAGCCAATAAAGATGGAATAATTCACACGTCTTTGTACCCGAATGTAGCTGAGCTGCAGCGTTTTAAAGTTAATTTCGTATGACGGAGGACTGACTAATCCCATTAAAGTAAATTTTTTAGGTTGCATAAGAAAGGTAATGGTTTAATTTTGCTGATGAATGCACGCTGAGTCATGCTACTTTGAACAACTGCATTGAATTGCTTTTTAAACTTTCATTGTTTTTCTTTTTTAAGATTAAATTTTAAGTAGGTAATTAAGTATTATTCCCCAAAGTTTTTATTCAGGCTACAATCCAGACTGACACTCCCTCAGTCCTCACTCTGTAGATTTCCTAGAGTACTATAAACCGTCTTTTTTATCTTAAACTTTATTTACAATTTTTTATATTCTGCTCAACACACACAAGGAAAATGTGACATGGTTAAAACACACACACACCCACACACACACATACACATACTGCATCACAGGGATGTGGAACACACTCAAAAAGCGCTATCTACAGTGAGGGAAAAAGGTATTTGATCCCCTGCTGATTTTATTCGTTTGCCCAACAACAAAGAAATGATCAGTCTATAATTTTAATGGTAGATTTATTTGAACAGTGAGAGACAGAATAACAACAAAAAAATCCAGAAAAACGCATGTCAAAAATGTTATAAATTGATTTGCATTTTAATGAGGGAAATAAGTATTTGACCCCTCTGCAAAACATGACTTAGTACTTGGTGGCAAAACCCTTGTTGGCAATCACAGAGGTCAGCCGTTTCTTGTAGTTGGCCAGCAGGTTTGCACACATCTCAGGAGGGATTTTGTCCCACTCCTCTTTGCAATCTTCTCCAAGTCATTAAGGTTTTGAGGCTGACATTTGGCAACTCGAACCATCAGCTCCCTTCACAGATTTTCTATGGGATTAAGGTCTGAGAGGTTTTTTGCCGCCACTCCAGGACTTAATTGTTGCTTTTGTGTGTTCTTGTCCCCCCCTGTGTGAGGGAAGGAGAGGAAAGAGTAGTCTGGTAACCCCCCCCCTCGCCTGTGGGGAAAGAAGGAGGTCTCAACCAAGATTTGACGGTACATGGCCTCGTCCATCGTCCCTTTCATGTGGTGAAGTTGTCCTGTCCCCTTAGCAGAAAAACACCCCCAAAGCATAATGTTTCCACCTCCATGTTTGACGGTGGGGATGGTGTTCTTGGGGTCATAGGCAGCATTCCTCCTCCTCCAAACACGGCGAGTTGAGTTGATGCCAAAGAGCTCCATTTTGGTCTCATCTGACCACAACACTTTCACCCAGTTGTCCTCTGAATCATTAAGATGTTCATTGGCAAACTTCAGATGGGCATGTATATGTGCTTTCTTGAGCAGGGGGATCTTGCGGGTGCTGCAGGATTTCAGTCCTTCATGGTGTAGTGTGTTACCAATTGTTTTCTTGGTGACTATGGTCCCAGCTGCCTTGAGATCATTGACAAGATCCTCCCGTGTAGTTCTGGGCTGATTCCTCACTATTCTCATGATCACTGCAACTCCACGAAGTGAGATCTTGCATGGAGCCCCAGGCTGAGGGAGATTGACAGTTCTTTTGTGTTTCTTCCATTTGCAAATAATCGCAAGAAAATCCCTTTAAGAGTGTGCTCCTAATCTCAGCTCGTTACCTGTATAAAAGACACCTGGGAGCCAGAAATCTTTCTGATTGAGAGGGGGTCAAATACTTATTTCCCTCATTAAAATGCAAATCAATTTATAACATTTTTGACATGCGTTTTTCTGGATTTTTTTGTTGTTATTCTGTCTCTCACAGTTCAAATAAATCTACCATTAAAATTATAGACTGATCATTTCTTTGTCAGTGGGCAAACGTACAAAATCAGCAGGGGATCAAATACTTCTTTCCCTCACTGTACTGTCTTCTACACACATAAGCTGGTCATGATTGGCTAGTGTCGCTGTGATTGACACGGGAAAGACAATATGCCCCTCCCAGTCAGACAGCATGACTAGTTTTGTTATATAGATATATAGAAGTTATATAGAATCGATTATTGTAAAAACACATACATTTGGCACCTCCGTTTGTTCAATGTTTCATGTGCCTTTTGTGTCCGTTTTATATTAGGACTCTTTAGTAGTCCAATTTAAAAACACATCTGCAATGCAGACATTATTAGACATACAGTGAATTTAAAAACTGAAAATGTGGAGAGAGAAAAAATCTGTCAAATAACAATTGCATTATTCAAATATTAGGCAAACTGCTTATCAAGATTTTAGTTGTCAACTGATTTTCTCAAAAACATGAGACACATGTTTTTGACACAACACGACTCTATACTTTCCTTTTCATAGATGGATTTTTTAAATACATTTATTGCACTGGACCTCAGAAATCTAGTCTGAAGAAAATAAATCCTGCTAATGTTTGAGACCAATTCAGTAGAATTTGATTATTTATTTATTTATTTATTATTTATTTTATTTTTTTTACAACACTGCACTTACTGCAAGTACCCTTTGCCTTGTTTTTTCTTCCAGAACCTCCACATCATTTCGTCTTATAACAGAGATTGGAGAGGTTAATGGGACCATTATATAAAATAAGCGTGTTCAAAGTATTCTCTCGAAGTCCTTGACCCTCCCTCTCAAGCTACAGTACACCAAACTTCCTCAATCCCTCTGTCTGGAGACAAAGATTCAAATAGTCTAAAAAATGCAACCATCGGGCGTACAGATTGATAAATAAACACGATTAAGACTTTAACGGAAGAGAGAGTGTATAGGAAGTTCAAAACATGTTGGTTTTTTTTAAAGGCATCATGTTTTCCTTTAGGCTGAATGAGAGGCAGATGCAGCGAGGGGTGAAAGACGGGTGAAGGGGAGAGGGAGAGTGGAAGGATGGATCTGCATTGTTGAGCTGTCTATGTGAAGGAGGCCATTATTCTCACAAAAAGCAGGCAAAGTCTTTTAATTCAGCTATTCCCAGGACAATAAGACCACTGCAGGGACAGAGCAGATAGCAGAGCCTTTTAACCCGAGTGTGTGCACGCAGACGCGCGCGCGCACACACACACACACACACAAATTGAAAACTGATGGATGGAACTGGTGACATTCAGTTTGTGTGTGTGTGTGTGTGTGTGTGTGTGTGTGTGTGTGTGTGTGTGTGTGTGTGTGTGTGTGTGTGTGTGTGTGTGTGTGTGTGTGTGTTTGGGATTCGACAGCCTACATAATGCCAATCGGTCTGTTTTCACCCATGGTCCCAATCACCCTACACTACACATTGTCTTTTCACACTAGTACATTGTCTTTTCATGGTGGTAGAACCATTATTGGCAGCCATTGTTCTTACCCTATCAAAGAGTATGTATCTCTGTATGTACGCATACTTACTCACTTATGAATAATTAATCTGAAAGTATATACTAATTCGCTAATGAAACAACACCTGCTTTAGATATAAAGGCATTGTATATGTGGGGGGGGTTCCATGCAGGTTATAGATACAACCATACGACTTACATAATAATACAGCGACGTATTATGCCACTGTAGATACGATACTTATACTTACACATAGTTGGCATACAGTGTCTTGCAGAAATATTAACATACCTTGATCTATACATGTTTTAGTGTTACTATTACAAATGAGCTTAATTAAGATTATACACGAGTCATGAGTTTACACACAACAGCCCATACTATTGAAATGTAGGGAGAAATCAGTAGAGCTTGCAAAATTATTTGGAAAAAGTCGAGGTTAAATGAAGTGGAAACTCTTCACGGGGAAGCACAGGGGTGGGAGCACGATGGTGTAAGAGTGCTTTTTATCAGCAGTCACTCAGGATTGATAGCAAGATAAATGGAGACAAAAACAGGGCAAAGATTGGAGGGATTCAAACTGAGAAGTGGTGGTAGGATGGAGGTAGGACGGACGTAGGACAGCCCAGTTAAAGCATAGACCTCGATTTGAGCTTAAATTGGTCTATCCAGTCTGTCAGAATTTGAGCAATTTTGCCAAGGTGAATGGGAGAAAATATCAGGATCCAGATTTGCAAAGCTGATCGAGATATCATCTGGAAGACGTGCTGTAATTGCAGCCAAAGTCAGTTCGACCGAATTGACCCGGGGATGAATAAGATACTAACACTTACTAATAATATGTGTTTCATATTCTAAAGTAGAAATCCCTAATTAGAGACTCGAAAAGTGTTAAGAAGTATATATAATTCAGTGTGTGTGCCATAATCTGAGGTCAAGCCCAATTAATATGTTGTTCTTTAAACCACAGAGCACGAATTTACAATCTAACCTTTATCTATAGTAAGGATGTGTTGTTTTTAGCAACACCTTTAGCAAGACCATTGTCTTTGATCTATCAAAGATATTTAATCTATCTGTAAATTTATTCATAAAAAAAAAGTATTTCCATTGATTCATGGTTTTGACTCTGTTGGGTTTAGATTATTACACATTTCAGCTTGGACAAAAATGAAAGATGACAAGTTCTTCCTTTCATCGTTCAAGTTATTATTCATTTATTTGACATATATTCTACTAATTTAATTCCGAGATGAACAGTGAGAGCTCTTAAAGCCACAAACGGCGGCTACCTGCTACTAAAACACAATGTGCTCCTTAAAATTAAGTTTCCATTAAGTGGCACTGATACCGGGGTTAGAAGTATAGTTAATGACAGAGAATTGATAGAACTGACAAACCTGAACTCTGCAACCTACTGTTTGTTTCACTGTTTATTAATGTAAGGTGAGAACCCAAACCCAAATGATCATAAATTTTTTTACTAAAAAATCAAATAACAAACAGTGATATAACAACGAGAGAGTTGTTTTATGTGTGTTACAACAGTTCATCCTTTATTCAGTTTTTCCCCCCAGAGAATCTGAAGCACAAACCCTGAGCATGATTGTATTTGGAGGTGACAGCCCAACAGCTCCCTCTAGTGGTTAGCATACTGGGGGACAACAATAATTTAGCTGTTTCTAATACACAGACGGCATGGAAATAGGAATTATTCTGATCATATGTAACAATATTAGAGGAACTAGCAGACCTCATACCTCTGTACAACTTGAAAGACTTCAAGTTGTGCTGGTGTTTAGGGTGTTATCCAGAATATAAATAAATAAAGAAATAAATGTCTTTTATGGTCGTAATTACAAGGGCCTTAACTCGCCAATGGGAAACCGTTGAGAGTGTTCAAACTGTTTCAGACTCTCTCTCGTTCTGTCTTTCAGTTAATCACGCCATGTACACCACAAACCACCTTCGGCAAACAAAACCATTCTGCTGATAAGCCAATTAACATTTTGTCCTGTATCACAGAAGGAGGCAACCACAGGCCATGATGGATCACTGAAATGAAAGGGCTTTTGAAGGTCTAAACTGCTTCTCCATAGATGCCAGGCATTAATCCCTAACTACAGTAGGGAGTATTCTGTAAAAAGCATCACTTCGGACAGCGACTGTCGTTACGATGGAGGCCACGGTGTGATTTGTGATTTGTCCAGAACTGCTCTGAGCAGCGGCAGTTCTTTCATCCGAACGCTGATCTACAGCCTACGGCGTCTTCAAACACCATTTATTTAATTCATTAGAGGTTTTGGACACCTGCTTGCTGGTTTCATCACACTGCGAGGGTCAATACATTGCTCAATCCATCCATTCATCCATCCATCCTTCCATCTTCTACCACTTACTCCTTTTCAGGGTCACGGGGAACCTGGAGCCTATCCCAGGGAGCATTGGGCACAAGGCGGGGTACACCCTGGACAGGGTGCCAGTCCATCGCAAGGCACACAATCACACACCCATTCATAGACTACGGACTCTGTAGACACGCCAATCAACCTACCATGCATGTCTTTGGACTAGGGGAGGAAACCGCAAACTCCACACACACAGGGTCATGGGACCTTATGACATAATATGCAAAATAAAAACCATAGTCTGTTATTTTTTCATTTTCAAATAATATTAGTGATTAACACAGCCCAGAGGAATCGTCCTTATATGGTAACTCTGTCAGAAAAAAATGACAGCAGCCAGGAAGAGACATCAGTACAAATGGCTAGTTACTGGAAATGATACGCGGGGAAAAAAGTTTGCAAACATATATTATTTCAATGCAATGTTTTGATGAATTGCTTGTGTTATGCATTAAAAAAGGTTGATTGAAAACTGATTGAAAAGATGAACGTTTTAGTTCAATGTTGCCATTTTTTCAAATCAATGATTTAGTTTTTTCTTTCAAGAAAACTGTTAGCGTCTTGCCCTGGATGTGGCTCTGTAGCTTGTTTGTTTTAAACACTTTAAAAGGGTTTTGTTCCATTACTTCATTTGGCCTGTGTTCTGGATAGAAACAAAAGTATAAGCTCCAAACTTTGATGATGTGGAATTTGCTAATAGACTGTCTCCCTTTTTTAAATACTCAGCTGTTGATTTTCGATGGAGATTTAAATTGTGTACTTGACCCAAACTTGGATCGATCAAATCCCTGTACTCTGAATCAATCTGCAATGATGGAGATACTGACACTTCCTACTTAAATTTTTGTGCCTGTTCTTGGGTTTTATAATTTTTATATAATCAGCGACAGGAATCCGTAGCTGCGCTCCCTTCCCCCTGTGAACCCGCCGTCACATCCGCGTCCCCGAGTGGTGGCTCTGACTTCGCCGCATTCAAGCTTGAGTTGCTGGCTGTAATGAGGAAGGACAACGCTGATTTGAGGAAGGAGTTTTAGGATCATCTGAAGCACCATGAGACTATCTATGAGAATCTTCAGAAGACTCTCAGTGATGCGCTGTCTACTATCCAGCTCGACCTGCAGGCCATGAAAACACAGCTGGCTAGTGATAAAGTCGCTACCGAGGCCACCATATACAACACTGAAAGGTACTGTGGGGGAAATGGGGCACACTCTCTCTGGTTACACTGGTTCATATGAAGACTACTATCGAGTCTGTCACTGCGACCGTGACTCAATTAGAGAATAAATGTGAGGATCTGGAGTCGAGGTCACGGCGCAATAACATTAGGATAGCTGGAGTTCCAGAGGGAGCTGACACCTGTACAACCGCTGCTGTAGCGGCCTTGTTAAAGGAGGCGTTTGGTCTGGAGAAGGAGCCGGTTCTGGACCGGTCCAACCGGACCCTTCAGCCGAAGCCGAAGTCTGGTGAACGACCACGAGCTATTGTATGCAGATTCCATTACTACAGTGACTGTTGATATTTTACGCCGCGCGAGAGAGCGCCAGCAGATTAAAGCGAGGGATCTGAACATCTCCGTGTTCCCTGACTACACAGTCCAGACAGCCCGGGCCCGGGCCGCGTTTAACGAAGTTCGGCGTCAACTTCGTGATATTGAGGGAGCTCGCTATGGAATACTTCATCCAGCTCGGCTTCGCATTACATACAACGGTGTCCAGAAGGACTTTATTTCAGCGGAGGAAGCAGCAGAATACGTTAAACTCTTAAAACCGGGGTGAACTGCATCCCTACACAGTGTAGTGTTCCTTATTTATTTATTTATTTATTTATTTGGTTATTTATTTATTTTCTCTGATAATATTCTTTATTCTAATTTATTATTTATTATTTATTCTAATTTATTCTCTATTCTTTATTCTAATTTCTATTTTATTTTATTATCATCTTGTTATTCTCTTCTTGTATTTTATGTTAATATGCTACACTGTGTAATATTATTAGGTATAAGTCTTTAAAAGGTATGGACATTATATTTGTTAAAGTGCGCAGACTATTTAGTAGATTTGAAGTCAGCAGGGGACTTTTTTCGTACTGGAATTTTTTTTTTTGTAATTTTTTTTTTTTAGCTTACTCTAGGTCCACTTTGTGGACAACCCTAGGAGTGATACACTGCTGTCTCCTTTTTTTATGGAGACTTTGGGTGTGTGTCCCCCTTCAGCTCCAATTGGCTATTTATATTCTTATTTTTACTTTAGTTCTTGGGTTTTATAATCTTTATATAACCAGTGACAGCTATTGAGTAGCCATGATGAGCGCCGGGGGATTCTTTTTATTGTATTATTTTTTTTTTTATTAATTAATTAATTAATAATAATGTTAATAATAATTATTATTATTATTGTGTTTTTTTTCTCAATTAAATATTTGGGGAAGGGAGGGGAGAAAAGGTAAATACATGAATATGAAACACATGAAAATGAATTACATGTAAATTAATTACATGAATATGAATCACATGCAGGAATATGAATCACATGAAAATGTATAATATGTAAATGAATCACATGCATGAATATGAATCACATGAAAATTTATCATATGTAAATGAATCACATGTAAATGAATCACATGAAAATGAATCACATGCATGAATATGAATCACATGAAAATGAATCATATGTAAATGAATCACATGTAAATGAATCATATGAAAATGAATAAATAAACAAAGGCAAAAAAATTAATAATAAATAAATAAATAAATAAAGGCAAAAAAAAATAATAATAACCAGCGACAGTTATTGAGTAGCCATGATGAGCCGGGGAAGGCGGGGGGTGGGTACTTTTAATTTAGTTTTCCTTTGTGTTTTTTTCTTTGTTTTTTTTTTTTGTTGTTTTTCTCTTCTCAATGAAATATTTGGGAAAGGGAAGGGAGGAGAGAAAGGGTAAATGAATCACATGAAAATTAATCACATGAAAATGAATAAATAAATTAAAACGTAGAAACAAAAGTATTTTGTCGTGACCTAAGATGACTACTTTCTATGAGAAGTAAATTTGAACCGATTCACGTATGTTCGGATCAAATTCCGCTCTAGTCTAAGCCCATTCAGATATTTTCCCGTCTTCAACGAACACGTTCCTTCTTTAAATATGCAAATGATCCGGACAAAACCAATGAATATGCAAACTAGGCTGTGACGATGTCCAGCGACTTCTTGGAGAGTTTTCAGGATGTATTATCTACTTTCCCCTGAACAGAGTGTGCAATGCTGTATTGGTTCTCATGATACAGTTTCATTTCTACACCGTTTCTTTCAGTTTATTAAACATTATGAGTAATACGAAAATCTATCAGAATCCATGAGTCAGTTATAGAGTTAAACAGTATTTTAAAGCCAATTTAAATATGACTTTATTTCCCATTATTATTTCGCTACTATTTAAAACTATTTAGGGCTCTTTTTTCAAACTATTTAAATCTCTCTCTCTCTCTCTCTCTCTCTCTCTCTCTCTCTCTCTCTCTCTCTCTCTCTCTCTCTCTCTCTCTCTCTCTCTCTCTCTCTCTCTCTGTGTGTGTGTGTGTGTGTGTGTGTGTGTGCGTGTGCAGAAGTCTCTCTCCCCACTTGCAGCTCATGGATCTAACACGGTAACTATGCTCTAGACTTTTTTCTCACTCCAGTTTCTTTATGGAGTTATTAAACTCATAGTGAACTCAGCAGTCAGATCATATCGATTAGACCTGTTGGTTAATGTATTAGTTAATGATAATAATAATAATAATAATAGTTTACTCTTTAATGCAATCTTTTTTTCTCACAACGGTATGCTGCTTCTTTGTTATTATTAGTAGTAGTATTGTTGCTGATTTACTACTACTACTTCTCCTACAGCTACTACTTCTTCTACTACTACTTCTACTACTACTACTACTACTACTACTACTACCTCTACTAATTCTACCACTACTACTACCTCTACTACTACTACTACTACCACTACTACCTCTACTACTACTACTACTACTAACTACCACTACTACTACCTCTACTACTACTACTACTACTACCACTACTACTACCTCTACTACTACTACTACTACTACCTCTACTACTACTACTAATAATAATAATAATTATATATACGATATATATATATATATATATACATGCCACTACAACAAAAATATATATATCAGTGGATATGTTGCATAGACCTCTGGGGGACTAAAAAGAAGAGCATAAGACATTTACATTCATTCTCTTCAGTAATCACTTCAGTGATCCTGGTCAGGGTCATGGCAGGTTAAGATCCTCTCCCAGGAACACTGGATACAAAGCAGAAAAACACTCTAGATGAGAATGAACCTTAACATTCTCATGTTTTCGTACAGTATTGTAGTGTCCGTGCTGCTCCAATGTGTGAGCGCAGCGTGGGCCCGAGTGCTCCTGCTGACGGACATGTACGGAACCATGCACTCGCCCAGCTTCCCTGAGCCGTATCCAATGGACAGCGAGATACAGTGGAATATCAGTGTTCCGGAAGGATATCAGATTCGCCTCTACTTCATGCACTTCGATATTGAGCCGTCATACCTGTGCGAGTATGATTATGTAAAGGTGAGTTCATTTGCATATTTTAGGGGTATAAACAGTGTAAATAATGCGATGGCACTATCTGTATCCGTGTCTGTTTAGTGCTCCAAATATGTGTATCTTCATTTAGATTTAAACTCAGAGTGGGCGTGGCTAAAACTAGAAGATGGTTGTTTTTTTTCACAACATCATCAGGAGGTCATGAGTTCAATTCCCAGCAATGCCACAGCAATCCATGGTCAAGAGCCATGGGAGCAACACTGGATGTGCTTTTTGGGTGTGAGGGATGGAATACACTCTCTCACCTTTCAGTCAAAGTGACGCTAGACAATTGTGCTAGTGCATGTATGAGGAAGAGGAAGGATAGCGCTCTCCTCTGAATGTATTCTGCTCCCGTGCTGTGGAGGAAAAGACGCGGTTGGTTGGCTTCAAGTGATAACACGAACTAACTTGTCTCGCGGATGTTCCAAAACATTAAAAGTCATAATAAACGGATAAAAGTATGATGTGTCGTTCTTTAATAAATAAGAAAAATTCTGTTGTTTTTGAGATGTTGCTCTGGTACGAGGAACAAGACACTCCAGAACGTGCTGTTTTCAGAAATAATCAGGGTCGGGAGAGTAACGTGAACTTGACGCATCACACCGTTCCACTGTTGTTTATTTTCCAATAACAGCATGACACTAGCTATTTTATTCCTCACTCACTTCATTGGGCCCCGTAACCACAGGGGTGATATGTTTTCTCTCAAACAGTAAAAAAAACACCAACCTACCCTCTCACTGCCCCCTCCACTGAAACACCCATCTCAAAATAGGTGAAATGACAGTGATAAATGGTATTATGATAACTCAGTTCATTTTGTGTGTGTGTGTGAGCAAGCCAAGCATGACCCATCGTTCACTGACGCTTAGTGTAAACACCAAAACGAGGCAGATAGATAAGGGAAGTGTGTGTGTGTGTGTGTGTGTGTGTGTGTGTGTGTGTGTGTGTGTGTGTGTGTGTTAAAGTAACTGATAGAGAAGCTTCTAATATTTTGTATTGAATATGAATGCTTTAAATTTTTCGTGTCTTTGAATGTGTGTGTGTGTGTGTGTGCATTTGTTTGCATGTATGTGTGATTGTTTGTGTGTGTGCGTGTGCGCGTGTATGTGTGTGCGCGTGTATGTGTGTAGGTGTACTCAGAGAGCGAGGAGCTAGCAGTGTTTTGTGGAAGAGAGAACACGGACACAGAACGGGTTCCTGCTGAGGATATTATCTTATCACCAGGGAACATTCTCAGTGTGGCGTTTCGCTCAGACTTTTCCAACGAGGAGCATTACTCCGGGTTTGAAGCGCACTACAGTGCAGTGGGTAAACATCTCTCTCTATATATATACAGTATACACACAGATACCATACAGTGTTACACATATTGGGCCACATATGTGAAACTGTATACAAAACAAGTTTGTTCATAAATCTTTTCGTATACTTTACTCGTAAACTGATTTTGTTCTGAAAAACATCCGTATCCTACATTCGCTCCTGAGTTTGTGTACATTTCCATGTAAAGTAGACTCACTAACGTGAACCTCGATTGATCGCCTTCGAATTGTATAATTGTTGGGATTCGGTCAATTAATATTAGCAACTATAACGCTTTAAAGAAACCCAAAAGAAATCCCTAAATTACACAAATTATATGCATAATTCCAATTCGAAATGCCCCGATAAAAGGAGTCACCGGTAGTCACGGCTCAGCAGTGGCCGAGCTGCGTTATTGGAAGATTTCATGCGTGCCGTGCTAAGGACGCGTTCTTTCATCATGTTTATTCATCATGCTGTCGTATTCAGTTCTGCTAGCTTTGCCTTTTATTAAGTAAGAACTTTTAACAGGTTGGCCTACGAGAGCAATTGCACACCGCTTTAGTAATGATTGATAAAGTTATTATGTTCTGCCTCATTCTTTCGTCGTCATTCCCTTTTTTCTGACTGTCCACAGATATAGATGAGTGTAGAGATAAAAACGATGAAGTTGGGGCCTGTGATCACTTTTGTCATAACTATATCGGCGGCTACTACTGCTCCTGTCGATATGGACACCTGCTTCATTCTGACAACCGGACGTGCAAAGGTATAAACACTCATATTCATGTTCACGAGCCATTAAATGCTGATAATTCTAACCCTCGTTGATTCCTCAGAACCGAAGTAAAAATTGTTGGTGCATTCAGATGAACTTGTATGAGCCTAGGCAGAAAATGTGATCTCAGTATCTTTGGTCCTAAACAGACTGGTTTGAGTATTTCACTCACAACAGTCTCTAGAGCTTACACAGAATGGTGGGGAAAACTAAAAACACCCAGGAGTACAAGTTCTAGAGCGGAAAACGCCTCCATGGTCAGAGGAGAACGGCCAGATCGGTTTGAGCTGACAGGAAAGTTACTATAATGCAAATAATCACTCTTTATGACTGTGGTAAGCAGAAACGAATCCCAGAATGCACAACATGCCAAGCCTAGAGGCAGGTATAGACTACAAGAGCAGAAGAACACATCTGGTTCCACTCCTGTCAGCCAAGAAGAGGAATCTGAGGCTACAATCTAAGGAATCCAAGGTCTAAACGTTTGTTACGTGCGGCTTTAGGAGAACAAATCCTATAAGTGTTCAATGCAAATCCTCTCAGAAATGTTAATTGGTTCAGTTTGACTCTGCTGTCATTTAAGATTAACAAGATATGAGATCCAGTTGCTCTCAAACCAAAATAACAGTCTGTCATGTCGTATGAATTATAATTTATTTTTTACTCTAATCACTTTAATGATTTAGAGGATTTAGTCGTCTTTACACACTGATGAATGTATACATTATGTCGCTTTTTATTATTTCAGTTATTTTAAATGTACACCTTAAGTTATGCACAACGGTTTTATATAAAGATTAGCTAGAGATTAGCTAGCTACGAGCTCACAGAGATCTTGATTTAACGGGATTAGAGGTTGGAAATTCCTAAATAAGCTCAGCTTTAGGAAACCTGGGGTGTAATTCAAAGCACGTAGTCGTGTTTTTATGATATTAACTGTAACTTCATAACTTATTTAGTTTTTAGCACCGAACTTTACATTTCAGTAAAGACTAAACGAGTGGTTGAAAGATTTTGAATGTACGGTAATGTGTGGTTGTGTGGGGTGGGTTGTGCGTCTGTTTTATGTCCAAACTTTGGCCCAGGCACGCTAATCGTATCTGAAGGATAAATGGCAAATATTTACATTTGAAATGCCTGTGAACCTTGTTCACCCTATTAGCACTGATGCAGGAGCACAAAAGGGAAATCTTGTGATTTAGGGTTAAGTCTTTTGCCAAAGAAATGACATTTTTGAGTAAAACTGACTAATTAGATGGGTATGATACACACAAAGTATCTCTGTATTCTTCTTGCAACTAGTAGAGTATTCCTGTGTGTTCGTGTCCTTGCCAAGTGCCAAAATCAAAGTTGTCACCTCATAATCATGGTGCTATGAACAACCTCGGGATGTGGGAAGATGCAAACGTCTTAAGAGCTGACTAACTATAGAGCCAATACTTTCTGATGGTGAATATGCTGAAAGTCCCAAAGCTTAATCTAACTAGTTCCCTCTTGCCTGAGCTGGTCAAACCGGTGGATCATCTTTCCCAGATTGGTATTATCTGAAAGATCTTTACGAACGCTACATTTCTGCCAAATATGGCCGACCAGCTTGACCAGCACTGAAGCAGTTGTGTCCAAAGATTTTGGCAAACTCATATACTGTATAGAAGAACAGAAGCTGTTTGTGAACAGACAGACAACTCGCTGTCCAAAGTGGTTCAAGGACAGAGCAGAGACATCCGCTTTGGGCCATGATGCACTGGTGCAAGACTGGAAACTGATGGGGAAAACTTTGGCAGACTTTGCAACCAAGGTGTTGTAGATTGATTCTGGAAGAACGGACCTTTCAAACCAGACCTGCTGTGCCAGACTCAAGATTCACCGTGGCACAGAAGACCACACTGCTTGAAATAATAGCCCTAGACTCTGGGAGTGACCCCAGCAGACTGATACATCCACAATGGATCAGACACATTCTTATGCTTGATCTTTCTGTTTATGTATGTATGTATGTATGTATGTATCCATCCATCCATCCATCCATCCATCCATCCGTCCATCTATCTATCTATGCTCCGTTTGTGTGCAAGCAAGAGGAAAGAGTTTTGATGAGTGTGTTTCCGCTGTAGCCTCAGATTCCTGTTCTTGGCTGACAGAACTGATGATGTGTGGTCTTTAACTGTTGCAGTCCATCTGCCTTAATGTTCAATCTTGTGCATTCTGAGATACTTTTCAGCTCACCACAGTTGTAAAGGATGATTATATGAGTTACTGTAGCTTTAATGTCAGTTTAAACCAGTCTGGTTACCTCCTGAATCAACATGCTGGAATTTCCACCTACTTTTTTTTTGTTTGTTTGTTTGTTTTTTGCATCATTCTGCATCCTAACTCTAGCGCATTGGTCACGAATGCTGTTCCTGGAGATCTACCTTGATTGTTACCTTGACCTACCTTGTTCCTGAAGATCAAGTTCTTGATCAACTAAGATTTTGGTTGGAGATGAAACCTGCAGGAAGGTCAATCTCAATGAAGAGGGTCGGTGACCACTGATCTAGAGTAAATCCAAGGAGATCAGGAGTTCCTGAAATACTCAAACTAGCCTCCAACAACCATCCAATGGTCAAAGTCACATTATAATCTTGTGTTTGTGTGTGTGTGTGTCCTCAGTGGAGTGCAGTGACAGCGTGTACACCGAGCGTTCTGGACTGATCACCAGTGTAAATTTTCCCAAGCCATACCCTAAAAGCTCAGACTGTCTCTACCGGATCAAGCTGGAGAAAGGTTTCTCAGTCACTCTGGATTTCGATGGTATTTTTGACATAGAAGATCACCCCGACGTCACCTGCCCCTACGATTACATCAAGGTGAGGAGCACAATGTGTTTCCAGGCTATCAAATCTAATCCTTAAGGCTTTTCAAAAATATTCATACTTTAAAATAGAACTATTGGTAGCATGTACTGTAGTAGCACCTCATAAAATGACATTATATATAAGTTCATATCGTTTTATTGTGCAGGGAAACATCTATAGCAACATCTTAATGTGTTCTTGGTGCCTTTTCTATTCCGACAGCTCCTCGAATGCCAGAAAAATCCCAAACATGCACATTCAGAAACATTGTGCAATCTTTTCCACGTATATGATATGAAATATGAATGCCTCCTGTTTAGACAAGCGGTATCAAATATGAAATGCAATAAGACTTCTCTCAGACAGAGACGACTCTTTTGGATTCTGAAGCTCAGCTGATAGATTTGATTTGGACTTGTGTCATTACATTACATTACATATGCCTGGTGAAGACTCGGGCGTTAATACCTGTATTTAGGACACGTTCAGGTCTGGATCTGAACTGATATGAGGAGTGTTTTGTATGGAGTGTCATGTGACTTTTGTTGTGCAATTAATAAACACTCCACTTGTCCAAATTTGTTTTGAAATGAACTAACACAAGGTTATGGGTTAGGTCACACTGATGACGCATGCTTTTTAAAGTAATGATATGGTCCAATGAGGGATGTTAAAATTAAGGAGGAGGGGTATAAACGCTTTCCTGCACATTTATAAAACACTCTCCACCCAGGTTTACATTTTGGCCTCCCATAGATGGCGCCAATGTCTAAGCATATTTAGGGAGAAGATAATAATGCTTATTAACAGAAGCTGCTATTAATGATATTGATGGTATTGATGATGATGATGATGATGATGATGATAATGATGTTTTTGTAGATTCAGGCAGGAGGGAGCTCGTTCGGCCCGTTCTGCGGAGACAAATCGCCTGCCAGGATCCAGACAGGAAGTAGCACTGTGAGCATCTTGTTTCACAGTGACAACTCAGGAGAGAACTTGGGCTGGAAGCTCACCTATACCTCTACAGGTAAGAGGACTAAGAGGAAAACGTTTTTAAATTCAACTGTAAGCTTAAATAAATTCGTTTTGTTATTGTTGTTTTTGTAGGCAGCGAGTGTGCCGTTCCTATGCTGCCACCTAATGGTCATTTGGAGCCACTACAGTCTAAGTACTTTTTCAAAGAACACATCACGGTGACCTGTGACCTTGGCTATTCGTTGCAAAAGGTGATCATGAAGATTGGTTTTTAAAGGAAAACTTTAGTACACCCTTATCTTTATAATAAACACGATGTTATTCTGTAAATAATCCTTCTGTTTAAACCTCTTTCATTTACATGTTGCTCTGTTTTCAATGAATAAGTGAGCAAATGAGCCCTCGTGTCATGTCTACCTTAACAGAGTGATGCAGCAGTGCTTTAGTCCTTTAGCCTAGCACTGATAACAATGATAACTAACTTCTCACAGCACCTACCGACAAATTAGCACCAGAATCGCTAAACACGTCTCAAACATTTTCAGTGTCAGGGTGGAGTTTTCCTTTAATACACTCAACTTCATATAGACGTTGCTCATGCTCTCGCTGTTTCTCAGGACGGAGAGGAGTTTGAGCATTACCAGATAGAGTGCCAAGCAGACGGAAACTGGAGTGGCCGTGTACCTCTCTGTACAGGTAAGCAATTTGCGTGTGTTTTATTTTGTGTGTGTG
Organism: Ameiurus melas; assembly: GCA_012411365.1. Lineage (NCBI taxonomy): Eukaryota > Metazoa > Chordata > Actinopteri > Siluriformes > Ictaluridae > Ameiurus > Ameiurus melas. The sequence continues at coordinate 11,076,200 of CM022759.1, read as the reverse complement.
TGTGTGTGTTTGGCGATCCAAAAACATCTTGTACTTTCTGTCCAATTTATTTCCAGTGTATTTATTTAAACCTTTATCGTATAGCGTATTGCTATCTAGCCGTTTCTTAGCTGTCACCGATTAGTAGTTTATGTCTTTACATATTTTACACAAGTCGGTTCGGCAATCAGTAAATAAAATACATTCCTATTCACAAGAATAGAAAGATAGAAAAAAAAGATAGCTATGCCAGACATTTCAGGGTTTTTTTGTTTTGTTTTGTTTTGTTTTGCTTTGTTTTTGTTTAAATATATGCAGTTTTTAATAGCTGTGCACATCTGTTAAATGTCTGTTGTCTTTCTGACTTTCTCGTTATCTCGTTCTTTTCCCCTCCTCCTTTCTGTTCCCTCGTCCTCTCATTATGGTTGTCCTTCATTTCTCTCCGCTGCAAACCAGAGAAGGAATCTCAAAGGAGCCGCCGTTCTGTGGTTTAAGATGATTTTATTTTATTTTTTTCCTTTTCTTCCTGTCAGACAGTAAATTCCTATGTCGAACACTATTCGAGTCTGGTCTGTTATTTAACCGCTAGTTATAGCACACACTCTGCGACACAAGTTCAGTCTTACAGTAAAGATGACTATCAAGCTTTTTTGCAGTGACAAAAGTATATATATTTATTATATATATAATTAATATGATCCAAATTCTAAAACATTATCACTGTGTTATTAATAAATCTTTGCTGCTATCCGGAGCTGTACGCGCTCAGTTTAATTGATTTCCTATGCAGATTAACCTGTGCATAGGTGTTTCTTTCAGTAGGTGTTTTTCTCACTAGCGTCTACACTACTGATGTGTGCGATTTCGTATAATTACTCGACTCCACAACTCGGCTCAAAGATTTTACTCAACAAACTTTTTAGAAAGGAAAAATGGCTTTTTTGCTCAGTAAATATTGTGACACACGCTGATTTTCATATAACAAGGTTTCTCCGGCCAATAAAATAGAAATAGCTCAGACAGTAAGCAGAGATCCAGCACAGCCGTCTGTAAACTGATGATACACTTTTCATGGACATGGACAGAAGCTTCATCGAAAGAGATGGATGCAGCAGAAGTAGGTATGGTTATGGCAAAAAAAACACAATAAAAAAACAATCCCTTCTTAATTCCCATGGGTAATCATCTCTATAAGCAATTTAAGCAGTATTCACCGATACAAATTTTAAGGAGCTAATTTGCTTTCTTCTTGACAAAATCACCATGCTAATTTAATTCTTTGTGTCTTTCTAGTGGACTAACGTGCTTTCATCTTTCATCTGGGGTTAATCCTCCTCCCATCATATTATGCTTCTTAAAGAAAAGGAATATTGATTTCCATTATGATTTATGTTTAAAAACTCCTCTCTCTCTCTCTCTCTCTCACTCTCACCCTCTCTCTCTCCAGTGATTGACTGTGGTCCCGTGGATACATCTTTAGGAGATGTGGTGTATACTAACTCCAGCAAGAGTACTACCTTTGGATCCAGGATCCTGTACAGCTGCAAGAGCTCTCCTGGAGATCAGAGTTTGGCTTTCACCCTTACTAGTCACTGAAATGATCAGCGAGTGGTTAAACCACTACTTTTAAACATTATATTCTTCGTTGCTTAATGCAGGTACATACACATGTGATTGGAGAGGCATGTGGACGAATGAGGACGGAGCCACACTACCTACATGCCAAACAGGTGAACATTGTCATGTGTTTTTTTTTTTTTTTCATGTTTCTTCAGCTTGTTTATTAGCTAGCATGTTGGCCTGTTGTTGAAACGATTAAGCTGGAAATGTGTGTTTAGTATGCGGTGATAATAGAGGTGCATGAAAACTATAGATCAAAGCAGCGGTAGATCAAATTCTCTAAAAGGGAAAGGATGGGATGGATTGTACTGGGTTCGTTTGTTTCTTGGCAAGTTCATCTAGGTGAATTCACAAGCCTCTGTCTTGCCAGATAATAAACAAATCAAACAAGAAGACAGGACTGTGTGTACTTTTTGGTCACGTTTGTTTAGCTCGTTTTTAAACTTACAAAAAAAAATTTGTCCAGCGATATACAACAGGGTTCATGTAAGCTCCTCCTAAGTGTAGCGTACGCTAAATCTTCCGGTAATGCAGCTCAGCCATTGCAGCATGTTGGCTAACTAAGATGCACACTAACTAGCCTTCCTTTTATTCTCGTCCTGTTGGATGGTTGGTCAAATTTGTCGTCAATTGGGATCACTTTTATTCAAGTCATTAATATGAAACGATAGAAACTGTATATGTATAGTACGGGAGATGTCCTTTATCTGGAGACGGGTGTCTCAGCTTGTTGATTGGACTTTCTGTCAGTATTATGTATTAGGTAAAAGCTTTTGGAATAAAAACATTTCTCTGTTTGATGTAACAGATGTGGAGAACAACACACAGTCAGATTCTGAATTCCAGTTGCCTCGTACGACAGCTAAAGCCCAAGCAGGTAAGCTAAAAACTGTGACATGCAGTTGAATCTATAAGGTTTATATGCTTTATCCTCAAGTGGTAAATTGTAATTTTGTGTGTAAGTATGCGGCGAGGAGTCACGGCCGTTCCCATCCCACCAAAAGCGGATCGTGGGTGGACGCGCAGCATTTCCAGGTCTTTTTCCCTGGCAGGTTCTCCTGTCCGTGGAGGATACGTCCCGAGTTCCTACAGGTCGCTGGTTTGGTAGTGGTGCTCTCCTGTCCTCATCGTGGGTGCTCACAGCCGCACACGTGCTCCGCAGACAGCTCAGGGACCTGTCTGTTGTTCCCGTGGCTCCCGCACATGTGTATGCTACACTGGGCCTCACGGACGTCCGGGATAAAAAGCTGGCCATCAACCGCTCAGTCGAGATGCTTATCCTCCATCCAGATTTTGATCCGCACAACTACAACAACGATATCGCCCTGGTCAAACTTAGCCAAGAGATGGTGCTGAATGAGCTGGTGAGGCCGGTCTGTTTGCCTCCACCATGGGTCAAAGGTCAGGCTCGTACACCTTTGCCTAACACGTTAGGCGTGGTTGCTGGTTGGGGGATCAACATGCCTAATACCTCTGCCTCGTACAGTGGGATGACCTTCGATCTCGGTGTCGTATCCGAGGTGCTGCAGTACGTGAAATTGCCAGTCATAGCGCAGGACGAGTGTGAAGCCAGCTACACCTCTCGTTCTACAAGCTACAACATCACTGAGAACATGTTCTGTGCCGGGTTCTATGAAGGAGGACGTGATACGTGTTTAGGAGACAGCGGGGGAGGGTTTGTAACAAAGGATCCCCACAATGGGAGATGGGTAGTGCAGGGTCTCGTGTCTTGGGGCGGGCCAGAAGGATGCGGTAGTCGGCAGGTGTACGGGGTGTACACCCGAGTGGCAAACTACGCGAACTGGCTGCACAAAACGATGAACACAGAGTGCTGGTGGTGACAGACGCAGACGTCCAGTGGGATCTTAACGTCTATCTTCATTTCTCTGTCTATAACTCTGTCTTTCAGTATAAGGCTTCTTTTGTGTTCTTTGAACAGCCTCTGTATTGTACAGCGCACGATATTCATACGATTATTATTTATCACTATGATTATATGGCATCACGTGATGTAACTATTAACAGTGTGATTTGATTTCTAACTAATTTACTCGCATTTAACAGAAAGAACAATAAAATGAAATGAAATGTGAGGTCTGAGCTTGCTACACCTGGTTGTGGTTTCATATCATCAGAGCCTGTGGTGCTCCGTGACATCAGTGTTGGGGATCTCCTCCGCTTTGGGTTCAGCGATGCCACCTTTGATACTGAAGCTCTTTGCTTCAAAACACTGTACTGGTGCTAGATTCGTCCTGCCAAAATAAAACGTGTGATCGGTGACGTCCGAAGCTTGATTTCGGCACACGACCTCATGTGACCTCATATGGAAACGGGTTCAAAACCTGGCGTGAAGTCATTCAAGGAAATTTCATTACAGTGATTAGTGATCCAGAGATGCTTTGTAGTTATGGAACCAGCAAAGAAATAAAGGCTTTCTGAAGTGTGGGCTTTTTTTTTACTCATATCAACACATGTATTCATTCTATTAATAATAATGTGTTAGAGCATATCTTTGCCTATGTAAAACAAATTTGGAATGTTAGCTGGAACCCAAACCCTGCTGCATGATCTACTAGGAGATGTAAAGCATCACTTGGGCCACTAGATGCCACTAGCACACACTGTGTAGAAAAGCTTAGAACAAATATTTATTTTTTTTGTTACGATAAGCTTTCTTCAGTTTTTGGCTTGTTGTGAAATCTGAAAATTGTTTGGAAAAGTTAGGGACATCTTTGGAGTCACATAATTAATTGAACGTCACATGATCTCAATAGCCCTGCGATGGACTGGCACCCCGTTCAAGGTGTCCCCCACCTTGTGCCCCATGCCCCCTGGAATAGGCTGAGATAGGTTCTGTGACACAGAAGGGATAAGCAGTACAGAAAATGGATGGATGATCTCAATATAAATCTTCCTGGAAGGCCCTAGCGTTCGTTAAAGAACTTAACAAATAGGATCATGAAGAACAAAGAGGAAAACTATTCAGAATCATTTTGGATTTAATAGTGCTGCATGGGAGGTTCAACCTTTGGGATATCCCAACATCCCATGGAGCACCATTAAATCCATTATTAAAAAATGCATACAGTATAGTACAATGTGAATCTGCAGTACATGAGTCTGTCCACCAGATGTCAGTGATCAGGTAAAAGATAGCATTAGATAGAGAAGCACCAGCTACCACCACCATGCTTCACGGTGTGGATGGTGTTCTCAGAGTGGTGAGCAGTGTTGGGTTTCCACCGAACGTACTGTAGTACTTTCTAGGCCAAAAACATACTACAAATATAAAGACAGTTTAAAAAATGACCTTCACAACGTTTTTTGTTTATTCTTAAATGGTAACCATATAAAAGCATTAAGAACTGCTTTTCAGATTTTATTTTATTTTTTTCCTCAGAAAACAAAAAAAATCAACATGAACACAGAAAACAGATCATGCACGTAAACCGGACATGCTTTTTTTTTTTTTTTTTTTTTTTTTTGCACATCTATGACATGCAGAACAGCAAAGTGCAAACACATTTCTAGTAACATTAAATGCCAGATGACTTAGTGGACCGAAACATTACATTTAAGGCAGTACATTAAAACAAGGCATGGAGCTAAGAGACCCATACACTCTCATTCTTTAAGTTACACAAACGAACCCTGCAAAACACGTTTAAAAGACAAACACAGCTATGATGGAACATACATGTATGATTTAAAACTTGGATGATTTATAAAAAAAAAAAAAAGTGAACTTTTTTTCAAGAATCAAATAGCCTTTGGGGCTATGTGTATCATAAATTGTGTTTTATTAACTGGAATTATTGATATAAAAAAAATGAAAAGAACAGATTTTTTTTCGAATATTTGGAAATATTTTTCTAGCTCATACAAATCTACAAATCCTGTAGAAATTACTATCAAGGAAAGTTGCTGGAGGTGTATTTGTGTGTGTGAGAGAGAGAGAGGGGGATTTATATAAAGAGAATAATAATTTAGTTTAGTTCACTTCAATATTACACTCTAATAAAAATTTTTAGCAAGTCAACATACTAAGTGTAATCTAAACATCTCAGAAATATCAATCGAAAGCATTACTCCACGTCTAACACCACGTCTAAGATTTAAAGACATAAAAATTGTAAACGCATATTTAAAGGCTTCTGAATCTATATAAACATGTCATACAAAGATGAAATACGGGATATTAAGGGGAAATAAATAAAACGCAACATAATAAAATCTGACGTCCATCTACTAACCTGTGGAAGGGCAATTTTTTAAACATTTCTTTCCCTAAGCCAATGAACATGAATAATTATTGCATTTAGGATGGCATTTATTTCCTGTTAATAATTTTACTATTTTTTAATTTTTTACATGCCCTCAAATAAAGTCCTGGTTTTATATTGCACTTTTTGTCTCGATCCATTTGGGTTTCTATTGTGTCCGCAGTAAAAAAATAGCAGAACCTATAACACATTGTGCTAGTACATTACGCAAGTAAAACACATCACAAAATAATACAACTCATCCCTAAGGCAATAACCAAGTCGCAAAAACATCCCCGAAATAAACGATACGAAACAAAAAAGCATTTTAATTATTAGTAACAGTCTGTTTGAATTGATCGTAAGTTACATCCCGAGCTACGACGTGATCATCTTACGATATACGGGCTTAGTCAATTTGGCAGGTTATGTATATCGAACATACACTTTTTTTTTGTATTACAATTGAATAATACATTATTGGTGACTTTCTTTTTTTATTATTATTATTTATAAAACACATCTCAACCTTAACATAGAATTATTACCTAAAAGTTAAAGGGCACTTTAAACAAACACTCGTATGGTTTATGGCAAGTTTCATTCTCAGTACAAAAAGTAAATCCTTTAAACCCCAGACATGCCTGCTAAGACAAATAAGACAAACGTGAAAGCACACATGAAAGCAATGTCAATAATCTACTAGCAGCAGCAGTTTTCTGCAACACAAAATGCTAAAAACACTCGAACGGTTCAAATGACCATAAAGTAGATCATTCTAGTGGAAATTCAAAATGGCAGTGTGCTCAATATATCGGTTACAGAATACCGGCATTGAAAACGCTACAAAGCAATTATGGGCTAGAGAATGTCAATGTGCCTAGTAAGGAGAACCATACTTTTGGGGTTTTTTAGTAAATGTGTTGTTTTTGTGATTAGCCGGATTAGCCAACTAACTCACGATAGCGATCAACCGACCACAGATAGCTGCGGCATCATCAACTTCCCAACGATTGGGGGCAAATACTTTTCTGTCAGGAACCATAGACAGCTCTTTTTTTCCATGAAACTTGTATTTCTAAAGATTTCTTGCATTATCAATTGGCTATAAAAAGACTGTGCTCTTAAAATCAACAGCACTGGTGGAATAGTGACACAGCTGGTAGCATTACTTCTTCACAGGGGTTCAATCCTGAGCTTGGGTAACTGTCTGTGCAGAGTTTTGTGTATTTTTGGGTTTCCACCAGGTTCTCCGGTTTCATCCCACTGTCCAAAGACATGCCAGTGTGTGGAATGAAGACCCCTAGGTGTGAATGTGTGTGCATGCATGTGATGTGATGTGCCCTGTAATGGACTGGCATCCTAATCATGGTCCCCTGTGTTATTGGGATAAGTTCCAGATACACCACAACTCTGATCTGACCAGGATAAAGTAGTGACCGAAGATGAAAGAATGAATTAAATATGAACAGAATAGTAAAAAGTATGGTGACAGATCTAACTGGAAAGCATTACCCTAGAGGTCCCAATTTGTTGAATCGTTTTATCTGCAATGCTCATCATTCGAGGTCCTACCATATGGTTGAAATGTTCTCAAATGAAGCCTGAAAATTCATATGAAGGAGATTTCAAGACAGGCAGAATGAGATTACAGAGCGACACATATCATTGCTATTGCTTAGACCAATCCATTTTGCAAGTGCCAACCACACCACCTTCAAGCGATATGTCGGGTAGTAGGACACAACCCAACCCTGGTCCTGGAGTATCCCCTATCCAGTGTTTTGCCTGCTCTACTACACCAACTTCAACTCAAGAAGAGGTTAGCAGCTGGTCGAATCAGGTATGTTGGGAGCAGTGACAACAATAATAAGTGCAGGACAGGGGATACTGTAAGACCACAGTTGAGAACCTGTGTAGTAGGGTGAAAACGTTGTGTCACAGGAAACAGAAGGGAGATCTTGAATTATATGGGAAGCTAGCTAAGAGGGTGGTAGAGTTTCAAGGACTTTCATCTTTGTGAGAGTAGATCATGCTGCCACTAATAGTGGCTCCTGTTTTTTTGCTAGTTAAACTAATGAGATTTTTATAGGATCATCAGGTAGTCTAGGGTGTACGATATAGCTATGGTATGCTTGGAAAGATTACTGCCCTGTAAATTGGACAGGGTGAGCCTGAAGCACTTCAGGAGACCAACACACAAGGATTCAGAAGGTATCTTTCGAGAAGTCCTTGCATGGATGCTGAGGACACTGCACTAATCCTGAACAAGACTTTCAGAAATTTGCCTGAATTTGTTGGGGAGATGGCTCTGAAATTAGTGATGGGTGATAACGGAGCCAATTTGAGAAAGGCCAGACCATAGAGTACTTTGTGAGTGTATGAAATGGTGGAAGCCTAGCTAGTAGAGATTGATTTGCGGTGCATGAGAAGTCTAGTAGTGGTTTTCCCAAAGTGATCTGCTTCCTGAATTTCATGGTAAAAATTTACATGACATTTGAGAGGCAAGGATGGTATGAAAGGTTCAAGTGCATTTAAATTTGGTTCAGAGGCAATGCCTTTAAAGGCAAGAAGAAATATGGTTACTATGGAACCGGATTGCTTTAGATGGAGGCAATGAGTAGATGTGTCCATATGATAGAGAAATACATTTGGATTGGCAAAGGTTTGAAGGGTGACAGTGAAGGCTCAGTTGGTTAAAACCCTGGGCTACTGATTGGAAGATTGTGAGTTGGGCTGTTGAAAAGGGACTGGACTTTCTTATAAACATTTGAGTAAGCAAGCTACATATCAATATTAGAAATATCTACTTATTCAGTTCTATATTTAAATGTATTAAGTGGCAAGTTTGATAACCAACAAAAGGCTTGAGGCTTAGGGAGTAGGTGGGGTGTCCATTATCGATCTGGTTAACTACTAAGTTGTCAGAATGAGTATGATGGTCTAAGTACACCCCCAAGGAAGGCCAGCACTAATGGCATGGTAGAAAGAACAACACGGTAATCGATACAGATTGTTCTCCTACTGGAATTTCCCAAATAACAACTTTCTACGGAAAAGAAACTGATCAAGCAAAACTGTGAACCAGGTATAATGTGATACAGTCCAAATCACATAGTTGAGGTGGCCCAGATCGGGAAGACTTTGGTGCATTGGTGGCATTTGAGCATGTAGGATAATATAAGGACAATTCATTAGGAAGGTCTGAAAGAAGACATTGATCTAACGGATGTAGAATTACAGAGGTAAAGGGGCCCTTAGTCTTTTCCACAGAGAGGGAATGTCAAGATGAAAATGGCTGCAATTGGAATGAAATGTAAGAGAAATGAGAGTCATCTAGAAGGTGTAGAATCCTAAATGGATCATTGGCAACCACAATAGTGCAAGCAGGCATGGGGCAATTTGTATAAAGAGGCAAAGAAACCAGCTGAGTTAAAGTTGTTACAAATAATTTGGATAACACAAAGGCTATCTGCAGCTGTCGTGCGCACTGGAGGTGGTTAACAGAGGCACAGCCGAGGAGGCAGTAGCAACCGGTGAAGAGGATGTTAAGTGGCAAATTTGGCAAAAACACTGCAATAGAGCACTAAATCCTAACTCTATATTAGGTTGGGATACCCAGAAGTAGTTCTGCCTGAAATTCAGTCATCACTGAGAATTTTTTATCCAGCAATTGCTCTCAAAATCTTTCATCTGAAACGAAGTTTGCATTTCAGCAGAAAATCATCCAAAGCACACTGCAAAAGCAATACTGGAATGTCTTAATGGTCCATTTATTTTTTCTTTAAATATACTTTCCAGCTGACAATTTCTATAATGTCACCCGAGTAATGGACCAATATTGCTTTGAGTTTAAAGTAAAAAAAAAAAGATGCATTCAAATACACTTATTGCTATACAGATGCCCAAAGTGGCACTGAAAAAGGCAGAAAATAGTTGGTAAATATTCATAAATTATTCTTTTATATAACACGAGGACTTGCAAGTAGAGGTCGGGGTGAGGGGTCGGGATACACGACGACTACATAACATAGATGCAGACTAAATACATTTTCAAGCCACCATAACATGCGCCATGCTAATGTTGGAAACTGCGAGAAAAACTGTGGAAAAAGTCAAGACATACAGTAACAGAGGCTGTAATTATGATCCCGGATCTGCTATATCTCTTATATCTGCCATTTTAGAGGAATATACTAGATAGATTACCTTCGAGTCATAGAATCTGTCCACCAGTGTAGTACATATTGTCGTCTGAAATAAATTAGCATTGTACACTTTATACAACCACCCATGCATGTCTTTCAACTTCTGTCAAATAATACTCCTACGTGCATCTTTATGGGTAACTACGCAACAGATAAAAGATGACCAAACCACACGGGTAAAAGCCTAGAGTAGTCTTGCGCAGAGAATAAAGACTACCAAGAGCATGGCTTATAGTTTAGCATAGCATATTGTTTATTACAAATAAGAATAGACAGAATGATAGATTTTTTTAACCTTGCTTTATACACAATACTATAATAGTCCTGATACTGAGTGCTTTTATAATAGAACAACGATTGAGACACTAGACCGATCACTTACTACATTCTACATTAATGATTCATCATGCTTAATGGTGCCAAGAGTGGAATCTATGAAAATGCTAAATCGGTGTAGTACACAGTCCAGTTTGTGTACTACACTGCAATATGCAAGGTGGTGCAGCAGGTAGCTTTGCCATCTCACAGATTCAAAAGACTGATTGGCTATGTTGATGTGCCCCAGCGATGGATCCAAGACAAAGCTGTTGATGAAGATGAATGAATGAACACGGGTGTTCTCGCTTCACAGCTCCAGGGTCCTGTGGGCTCTCGTCTCCCAATAAAAATATGCCGGTACCTGGATAAGCTACGTACGTGAACGAGTGTGTCCATGTGTCTTCATGGTGCACAATTCCCCAATTCGTTGGCAACCATTTTGAGCGGTTTTAGATGTACCTTTTTTCAACTGTGTCTGATACAGCAGGTGTGTTTCCCATCTGCAAGGTGCATCCAGAAAAGCGAATATCTTTACCCAGGTTTTCCAGGTTTTAGCTAAAATTCCAGCACAACTACATCTCAAAAACCACACAAAAGACCTGAAACAAGCCTAACATTCGTCTTCTTTTTATCAGCTTTTGCATAGGATACAAGGTCAAAATGTCTCCCCTTTGCAATATGTCTTAAAATAGAAATGGCTCTTGGTGCAGTGGAGTATTTTTAAACTATCTTTATTTGGAATAAAAACCACGACCCTGGCAACCCTGTCATTCCCAGTGATTCCTGCTCAAATGGGCCTCTATTAGCATTTAGCGCAGTTACCATTTCTGACCACTGGATGCAATAATAACTGCTAAATGGGGTAGTAAGCACATACCTAGAAAGATCACCAAATCAGCGGAAGGTCAGATTATATCTGTTAAATATCAACAAATATTTATTGTCTCAAAGGCGATAATTAATATTTCAATAGAATTTAAAATTGAAGACTGATATAGGATGGGGCTCTGGCCTATCTGCCCCTATAAACAAGCTGCAAACGGTTTGAATTGTTTTAAGAATTCAGTGTTTAAAATTGATTTCCATGCACAGGGTTATGTTACAGGACGAACACAGAACTTCAGTTACACAACTGAGATACAGTAATACTCACTAAAGACCCCTCCAAGGTTTCCCAGGCCTTTCTACAACAGGTCAAAAGCCTCGATGCCCAGTACTCAGAGTGGTTTGCATAATTGCAAAACTTTAAATGCGCAACAACTCAAAGCAACATTCTAATGTGAAGAGATGGCTGTAAAATGAACTACTGTCTACACACAAAAACTACAAAAACGCACTGAACCCACACTGGAGCAAGCGCTCACTCAATGGAGAACAGCGATGTGTTAGCGTGTTCTACTTTTACAACGTTTATCTATCTAAGATTGTTCATAGACATTTTGTATTTTCCGATAAGACTATAAGACCAGCATAACGATCCTCACTCTTTTTTATTATGTTTTTTTAAACAACATTAGCTCTCGAACTGGCAAACCTAAAAGTAAACGTAAATATAAATATAAATACAAACTAATAGCTTCATTTAAACCACTGTGCCCCTGACCAGGCAGTTACTAAGGATGCAGTGACAAGGATCGAGACTCCTTTTTTCAATATGGTGCAAGTCCAGATTCTGAGATGGTCACTGATTTTGACATGATTTTGTTTTCTCGTGACAAATTTTTTATTATTATTATTTGATGTTACTCTTTAACAGATCACATACTGTCTAACCCCCTGTCTAACATCAGTTTCATTCTTTGGGTTCTTCTTTACTCCATCCCCCTTACTGTTATGAAGTATGTTTAACTGCTTATGTATTTTTCATAAGCATTACCCAACTCATGCAGCTCAGCAATCGTGTGTTTTTATTTGTGTTGAAAGCAATTTGAGATCGTGCAATCTAATATGCTTTGGGAAATAGAAGCAAATAAAATTACTGACAGGAACAAACAAAAATAATAACTTTTCTGTTAATAATAAAGTCCTGCCAACAGCTGAAACCCGTTATGAACTGGAGTGATGCAGCTGAGGTTGAGGAACTGTCAGAGCCAGAACTCACACACCATTTCGAAAGTGCTGACATTTCCACCTCTGGGGTTTTTTGTTTTTTGTGTGTGTGTGTGTGTGTGTGTGTTTCAGTTTTACCAGGCGCATAATGGTGTGGTTTATATTTAATTTAATAATTCACTTTGGGTTTAAATATGAATAAAAACACACAGATTTCTGTTAAGACTATAATGCGACACTGCAGCACCAAATAATGGGACAAAAACTAAATAGCCAACAAGCCTAGTAGGAGTCTCTGAAGGACATTTTGATAGGTAGCACAAACATTACTGTACATTATGTATCCGATATTCCTGTTACATTTATGCAACCTATACATCAAAGTGACTCAAGCATGGCGGGTCTTTATACTGATAGGTGGGAAGAGTGGGGTGGGGTGGGGCTTACTGTCTGGAGAATAAAGTACCACTAATGTATACATTATTGTAGTTTTAAATTCCATCATTCCTTCATCCCTGGATCCTGCTATATGGCCATTATCACTTGGCTTTACGTCAAATATGTCTCGATGTTGTTGTTTTTTTAAAGGACTTTTGTTGATTGGTTTTTATTGATTGTGGGGAATACTCGGATGAAATTACAGGCTTACGGAGTTACACACGTTTGCGAAAGTCTGAAAACAGAGGTGTGTCTCAGTTACATGTAATTCTGAATTTTAAGAATTATAAGTGCATTTTTCTTGCACGATATGAGCTCAAGCTACGGTCCAGCGCTATAGTCTGATGGTTTAATATAGCCACAATTTCCACAAAACGCTGAAATTTCTGTTTTGGGCTGTAAATACACTGAGATATAAAATACATAAGTATATGACAATAAATACATGAATAGTACTAACAATACCGTCTCTCTAAAGTCTGCATGTGCCCAGAGAATATTTGAGGAGTCCGAATCTTTCTCTTTGCTTATCTTTTGCTGACTGAATATAAGCATAGCAGGTCAGCTTATCCTTCACACTGTGGACACTTTTTCTTTACAGGAAAGCACATCAAATGAACAAAAACAATGGCTTTATTTGATTCATTTGACCAATCAAAATAGTGAATTAAACCCTGGATAAAATCGATTCTATCTTGTGCACGCTCTGACGGTTTCATCTCCTCGACTGAGTATGTCATGGTTTCATTAAATTGTGGTACTTCAAATTACAGCAACAGCAAAGGTCTGCTTCTTCAGTCCACATGTTCTATCCCTGATTTATTTGTATTTTTTTGGAGGTTTAAAGGTAAGTGTTTTTATCTAAAGGTGGTGGTCTAAATGCTTCTACTCTTGATAGATTTGCATATATTACAACCGAATGACACACCAACAAAATCGACTTGACCATCTGTGTAAAGCTGTACTGAATATGAGTAACTTTCCCCAAGTACATACTAATGTCACTGTTGGACTCAAAGCATCAAATTTAAATACACCCCTTCATACACAAAAAATACCAGTGTAGTTGGTACCAAATATACCAAATTAATATATTATACCCGATAGATAGATAGATAGATAGATAGATAGATAGATAGATAGATAGATAGATAGATAGATAGATAGATAGATAGATATAAAGGGGAGACCTAACATACTGTACCTTATTTCCCATTTTCTGTTATATTTAATGCCCTTTTCACTTCCATCTTTTTTCACAAGACCCCATGTTCCAACTTTCTTTGTTCTCTCAAAGTTGTATGTAATTAATATGAGCAATTTTTGCATTCTTCATGCATTTTTGTGTCCTACATCTGTTCTCTTAGCATTTTGTGTGCAAGTTTCTTTACATTTTTTTTTCCTGTTTATCTTCAGAAAGTGTTCCAGACAGCTTCGTAATTCATTAAGCTTATCTTAGCGACTTGGTATATTTTGATCTGAGCCGTCTGTACAGTGTGCAGTTTGTAGTAAATATGATCTGCAGATCCTTTTTTTTTTTGTACATGACGTGAAAGATTTAGAAGCCCTTGATGTGGCAGTAGGCCTCAAGACTGGAGAAGAGAATGTAAAGAAACCACAGACCCAAGAACAACAATGAGGTAAGGAGGCGTGGAACTCGAGGACCTCCTAGCTCACCCCCGATAGACGGCCGTCTCCGGAAGAGCAAAACGGCCATGCAGATGAAGGCAAAAACAGTGAAGAGGGTGACGGAGAAGGCCAGTGAGCCCGGATGCACATGGAATTCTTCACCTTTTACTTCCTTGTAGACTGCAGCAACGGACCATGCGACGCCAATGCCCAGGAAAACATTAACGGCATTGCTGCCAGTGACGTTGCCAATGGATGCATCAGCATATTGGTCCTGGGTAGCAGCCACTTTACTAGCAAATGTGTCTGATAGCAGAGAAAGAGTCAACAGAAAAGAAAGTGAGTGTGATGGTGTTCAAAAGAGAGAACAGTGTAGATAAAAAGAGAAAGGAAAGAAAAGAAAGTGTTATGTAAGAGTTATGTTTGGAGGCTTTGGAAAAATAATTCAATTCATTAAAGATCATTGCAGGCAGACATAGAAAGTAGCCTAAATAAAAACAATCCCACTTCATTTTGGTGAATGTTTTGGGGGAGAAAAAACAAATATTTTCCAAAACTCAGTCATAGAGACATCTGATAGGTTTTCCCAAACCACCTCACATATACACAATCAGCCATGACATTAAATCCACCTGCCTAATATTGTGAAGGTCCCGCTCTCCTTGTGCCTTCAAAACAGCTCTGACCCATCGAGGCATGGACTCCACAAGACATCTGAAGGTGTGGTGTGGTATCTGGCACAGAGACGTTAGCAGAAGATCCTTTAAGTCCTGTAAGTTGCAAGGTCGGGCCTCCGTGGATCGGAAGTGTTTGTCCAGAACGTCCCACAGACGCTCGATCAGATTGAGATCCGAGGAATTCGGAGGCCGATTCAGCACTTTGAAATCTTTGTCATGTTCCTCAAACTGTTCCTGAACAATAATTTTTGCAGTGTGGCAAGGAGCATTATCCTGCTGAAAGACACCACTGCAGTTAGAGGATACTGAAGGAGCGCTTCTGTGGGATCGGACCAGACAGTCTAGCCTTCTCTCCCGACGTACATCAGTGATTCTCAGGCGTACACGACCCTGTCGCCGGTTCACCGGTTCTCCTTCCTTCGACCACTTTTGGTAGGTACGAACCACTACATATCGGGAACACCCCACAAGACCTGCTGTTTTTAAGACCCAGTCGTCCCACCATCACAATCTGTCCCTTGTCAACGTCGCTCAGATCGTTATGCTCGCCCATTTTTCCTGCTTCCATATTTTATCAACTTCAAGAACTGACTGTTCACTTGCTGCCTAATAAATATATCCCACCAAATGACAAGTGCCAGTGTAACTAGACAATCGATATTGATATCGATCACTTCACCTGTCCATGGTTTTAATGTTATGGCTGATCGGTGTATAATGCTGCTAGTCTTAATGCCGTTAACTGTTGAAATGCATCAGTTACTATCTTTAAATAATATTTTCAGTTTTTGATGCAAACATAACTCACCTGGAATGGACGTCCCCAGAGCTACAAACACCACAGCCGTGACAGCATCCTTGAGCCCCACGGTACAGCCGAAGTGGGAAGCCAGGTCCCCGATGACGGCCGTCAGAAGGCCAATGACGGTGATGGACACCACGAAGCAAGCCCAGCCGTTCCAGTACTCGGTCGGAGGGACACATGCGAACAAGACCTTCCAGAACACCGTCAGAATGTGCATGACATAGTCGGAACAGGAGGGCGGATGCTCGCGTCCCTCGACTTCATCTTCTCCGTCTCCTGAACAAAACAACAGGGATATTAGCAGATAATGAATGATTCGATTTGCTTCATTTTGCTTTAAATATTTGACAAACAGATTGGAAGAGAAGAGTGTGTGTGTGTGTGTGTGTGTGTGTTACTGACCTGCACTGGCTGTCAACGCATCCACGAACTGCTCCCTCCAGGAATGCGTGCCAATAACCAGGGCCAGGTTAGTCTTCTTTATCAGCTTATCGACTGTGCTCTAGCGGTGACAGGAATGAGAAAGCAGTAATACACAATGTCACGCCCTCAGCAATTACTCCGAAATATTATATCCGCTACGCTGCAGTTTCTGATTTGTTTTACTGCCAAACCTTTATAGCACTATTGAAATGAAGAAAATCTTTATATTGGCATACTTTTCATTTTCAGCCCATCGGTGCTAAATATATATAGGTCTACCTGAATTCTAACCAAGGCATATTGCGCAGCATGATTCCCGATATTACACCCTGCCTGCAGGTACAGTCAGGTCCAGAATTATTGGCACCCTCAATAGGCCAGATGGGTGGATATTTATCTTAATCTCACACTGAAAATAACGAGAGAAATTGAACCTTTAACTGCATTTCTTCCTAAATGTATTATACATGAACCAAATGTAGAATGTTTTATAATGTTTTTTTTTTTAATCTTGCCTGAATGCAATAATTCTCCATGTTAGATAATATGACGAAGACCCTCTAATGATAGACCTTGTTCTGCTTACATCGTCAATCAGCCTGCGTGATTAGCCTCTGGCTAGATTGCAGATGATTGATGTGTTTGCCATTTGGCTTCATTATTGTGTGACATTTGCCTTCTTTTGTAGAAAAAAACAAATAAAGTGCTCGTAAAAATATGTACACACTTCAGTAGGGGTTGGGAAAAGAAAAAAAGTGATGCACATGAAAATGAGTACACACGTGACATCGTGTGAACTACATGATTTTTTTCTACATTGTGGAAAAAAGGGTGTGGAAAAATTAACGTGTGAAAATGAATGAAAGAATCGGTCTGAAAAAAAGGTCAGGTGAGAATAAAGGAGTTACACACTGCGGTTTTAGAAAAGCGATCTGGAATGTTACCTTAAACTCATAGGACTCCTCGATGACCACTTCCAGTCTGCTGTGCTCACCCAAAATCGGCTTCCCCATCTCAACAATTCTCTTCGCTTCTTCTTCCTCGGCGCTGAGCTGCCCTTCTTGATCCTCTGGAGGGACAGAGATGGAGAAGGAAAAGACAAGAAAAGCAGAGAGGAAGAGGGGGTGGGGGTGTGAAAACAGAACGACATGGTCACAAAGCAGGGGAAGACAGACAAAAAACAAAGAGAAAATATGACCAGGAATGAAGAGACAGAAATACAGAACAAAGATGAGAGAAAGGCAAAATGAAATCTTTTTTTTATGTTTGCTAATACAATACAAAACCAAAGGATTTAGTACAGAAATTGCACACTATTCACAGAGCTTCACAGACTGGGGTGAGTTTACCGAAAAAAGAGGCGTGTCTCGGTTACATATGATAGCAGACGAGCACTACCATCCACCACAATACATCACTATGACACTTAACAATATATGTATATATATATATATATATATATATATATATATATATATATATATATATATATATATAGTATCTCACAAAAGTGAGTACACCCCTCACATTTTTGTAAATATTTGATGATATCTTTTCATGTGACAACACTGAAGAAATGACACTTTGCTACAATGTAAAGTAGTGAGTGTACAGCTTGTGTATCAGTGTAAATTTACTGTCCCCTCAAAATAACTCAACACACAGCCATTAATCTCTAAACCGCTGGCAACAAAAGTGAGTACACCCCTAAGTGAAAATGTACAAATTGGGCCCAAAGTGTCATTTTTTTGTGTGACCACCATTATTTTCCAGCACTGCCTTAACCATCTTGGGCATGGAGTTCACCAGAGCTTCACAGGTTGCCACTGGAGTCCTCTTCCACTCCTCCATGAGGACGATGACAGAGACCTTGTGCTCCTCCACCTTTCATTTGAGGATGCCCCACAGATGCTCAATAGGGTTTAGGTCTGGAGACATGCTTGGCCAGTCCATCACCTTCACCCTCAGCTTCTTTAGCAAGGCAGTGGTTGTCTTGGAGGTGTGTTTGGGGTCATTATCATGCTGAATACTGCCCTGCAGCCCTGACTCCGAAGGCATTCTGAAGTACATGTTGGCATTCATGGTTCGCTCAATGAACTGTAGCTCCCCAGTGCTGGCAGCACTCATGCAGCCCCAGACCATGACACTCCCACCACCATGCTTGACTGTAGGCAAGACACACTTGTCTTTGTACTCCTCACTTGGTTGCCGCCACACACGCTTGACACCATCTGAACCAAATAAGTTTATCTTGCTCTCATCAGACCACAGGACATGGTTCCAGTAATCCATGTCCTTAGTCTGCTTGTCTTCAGCAAACTGTTTGCAGACTTTCTTGTGCATCATATTTAGAAGAGGCTTTCGTCTGGGACGACAGCCATGCAGACCAATTTGATGCAGTGTGCGGTGTATGGTCTGAGCACTGACAGGCTGACCCCCCACCCCTTCAACCTCCAGCAATGCTGGCAGCACTCATACGTCTATTTCCCAAGGATAATCTCTGGATATGACGCTGAGCACGTGCACTCAACTTCTTTGGTCGACCATGGCAAGGCCTGTTCCGAGTGGAACCTGTCCTGTTAAACCGCTGTGTGGTCTTGGCCACCGTGCTGCAACTCAGTGTCAGGTTCTTGCCAATCTTCTTATAGCCTCGACCATCTTTATGTAAAGCAACAATTCTTTTTTTCAGATCCTCAGAGAGTTCTTTGCCATGAGGTGCCAAGTTGAACTTCCAGTGACCAGTATGAGGGAGTGTGAGAGCGATGACACTAAATTTAACACACCAGCTTCCCATTCACACCTGAGACTTTGTGACACTAATACGTCACATGACACCAAGGAGGGAAAATGGCTAATTGGGCCCAATTTGGACATTTTCACTGTTACACAAGCTGTACACTCACTACTTTACATTGTAGCAAAGTGTCATTTCTTCAGTGTTGTCACATGAAAAGATATAATCAGATATTTACAAAAATGTGAGGGGTGTACTCACTTTTGTGAGATACTGTATGTATACACACACATACTTCTGTTACATGTGAACAAATTTGACTGTGAAGTGAACAGGAAGTGAGAACATATCTCGACAACACAACAAATCTCTGATAGTCCCGATAGCTTTTGGCCTCCCTCAGTCACAGAAAGTGCTTGGATTCTTAATCACTGCTCGGATGCTCATTCGACCTCCCACGTTACGCTTCTTTTCTCACGAACCATTTTCTGGCAAAGTTCAGCAAAACTAAGACCCAAAGTCCCAGAATGCAATGCAGCTCAGCTAGTTATGACGCGATGGTGAGCGCGATGGCACTGATGGTGGTATTAGCATGAATGCTGAAGCTTTGGAAGTGTAGATGAAGAACTGAGAGAGCAAGACAGACTAAAGTACTGTACGAAAGCACTGCTGCATCGCTCTCTAGATAACGCAGTGGCAAAAATCAACCAGTATCGCTGTCAGCAGGAAGTCCAACGGCATTCTGGGTGATGTAGGAAGCCATTTACCAAAGCGCAAATAAATCAACCTTCAATAACTCGTGTTATTTTGAAGGATTCTTATGCAAGTCCTTCAGAATGGATTTTCCCTTTAACCTTGGAACCAGGCAAAGCATTAACGCATGTAGGTTTGAGTCTGAAGCCTTACCTTGATTGATCAGCAGAGCTGTAGGAGCATGAGAGACAGAAAAAGAGATAAGAAGGATAGGACAGGCAAAATAAAGAAAGTTAGACTTGTTAGTGCATTATGAGTAGCATTAATAGGATATTGTTATTGGTGTCTTGATATATGCTGAAAGAGTGGTAGATGTGTGGGGCGACCAAAGAGATGTCTAATCCGACTGACTGTGCTTTCAATCTGATTGTTGAGTTAAAGCAGTATCTCTCTCTCTCTCTCTCTCTCTCTCTCTATCTCTCACTGCCTCAAACACACCCACAACCTTACCGGAGATTCCTCTCTTCATCCACTGCGGTTCCTCGAGGACAATGTAGAAGTTCTCATGCTTCTCGTACTCTTCATCGTCAACGATCCTAATCTGAATGGTTTGCCTGAAAACACACACACACACACACACAGCCACACACAAGCAAGCACCAAAAGTGACTAGACGCTCTAAATTGAAGCTAAATGTTGAAAAGCAGAGAACAGGTAACTCCTTAATGAGACAACACTTTGTTTTGTATTCAGAAGTTGCATGAATATTGATGTAGGGAAAGTTATATTAGGTTAAGCCATATCTATTTATACATTTATTGCCTGGTGCACTTTTTTTTAATACACGTTTTTAAAGTTTCAGTGCGTGGCTTTGATCAAAACAGTATTTTATTTTTTTTATTAGTACCAGTTTGATATTTTTGCTATACCACAGACCATGAAATTGTTATCTGGGCCCATTTTGTTCGAGTAATGAACAAGAAACACTGCATACAACCGGTATGCCCTAATGACAGGATATTAAGAACCCGATTTTAGCCGAGGTCACATTATTATTAATGCGTCTATTCTTGAATCTCATAATGAACATGCGGGACAAGACTAAAGCCCAGGATTTTATGCGGACTGTCTGTCAAAGTGCAAGCATGGACCTGCGAGAGAAAAGCCTTCTCAACATTACTGGCAAATAAAACTTGCTCCAGAAATAACTGAATGATTTCCACACAGATGGACAGCGATATATAAACAATATCTTGGATGCAAACAAAAATGTAAAAAACAAAACAAAAAAAAAAAACTTAAAACCTCTATAAGAGCAAAACATTGTTCTTATTATATAACTTGATATCTCACTTCAGTGAAAAACAATCAGCACGGTGTTGCTATTTTTATATCAGAAGCAAAGGTAATCCTCAGTAATCCACAAAAATGTACTGCATCTCACTGAGTGATGCTTCCAACTGCATTTCACCAGAGCGTGGGACTTGTGCCATACCGAAATGCAATCACTGTCCAATATCAGCTCTAAAGCTGTACTCAGGGGTTGTGGTTGTAATCGGAGCAGTGCCTAAGGGCCAGACTGCCTCTACGAGCATGGGTATTAATTTCCACGTAGCGTTACTATCCATCTACGTAAAAGAATGACCGTTGTTTTCTTTTTAAGTGTCTAACTCGTAATCATCAAGCCGATAAGATTTACGACAAAAAATACATCAAAGGAAGAAGTGAGTCTGATTTTCCTTCTAACCCTGACTCATGCAACGTATTAGTGGCTACACTGGTCACTAATCAACAAACCACCTTCCTTCATTACATTTCATCCCTACTGTCTAATCTCACAAGCAACTGTCGCTGAATACAGTCCTAAAATCATTCATGAAAAGATTTCTGAAGAATCCTAACCTTCAATTTGTAATAACCTTCTGAATGTTCCGCGAAATACCAGATGAGTGTGCGCTGTATAAATCCACAATATGGGGGGGGGGGTATTGCCAGAGTAAATGATGGAGCGCCACATATCCATCCCCCTCCCCATCCCTGAACCTGTCTGATTGACCCTGATGCTCTATTCCCGCTTCTTCGCCTGGAGCATCTGCACCTGTGACTCACATATAACATAACCCTGTAAACCAAGCGAGCGTCAAACATATCATCACATAAAGGTTCTAATCTGATCCACCAAATGAATTTAGACTCTAAATTAAAAACATCTTGCGGACTGTAATTGAACTGGTTCTTTCGATGAACTGAAAGATCTTTCAGGGTGGGGTGTGTTGGCAAGTCTCGGTTATTCCATTAGGGAGCAAAATAGAGCAATAAACTCCACACCTGCCAAAATGTGAATGCATATGACAAATCTGACATATGAGTCCATATCAAATCTGCTTCGTTTCCAGGATTTAACAGCGTAAAATTGTCACTGGGGGTGAAGACTTACACAGTTTGGAATGTTTGTTTTCAGATATTGGTCTATGTGTAATGTAATACTCCATATTCACAATATGATCAGACCACCACTTTCAACTAATTCAGTACTGTTTGTCCTTTTTCTATACAGCTGTATACTGTAAGGATTGATAATCCCTCTATCCGCTGTCACGCAGAAGAGTCTGGTTCCTCTCAAGGGACTTTTTCCTCACCACTGTCGCCTCTGGCTTTCTCATTAAAGATCTAAATCTACATCTAGATGTCTGGATCATCCAGAAGGCTCAATCCTGAGTTGGAGTAGAATAAAATAATGTGTTTTTGTCTTTGTCACCTACTCGTTTCTTAACTTAAAACTCCACTATACATGGAACAGTCATGAGCTCATCATAACACCTCCCACAGATATATATATACATCAGGAGACCCAGCAGTACTTAATAATGACACAAGAAACACAAGATCTTCCAATCAGCACACACACACACACACACACACACACAAAACTCACATGGTCTGGTCATTGGTGAACTCGAGCTCTCCGCATGCATCTTCGAAGTCGATGCCTCCTCCCTGGGCTGTTCCCGGCTCTGTGTGGTAGGGCAGGATCACAGTTCCACGGGCACCCGAGTTCCTCAACACCGTCACCTCCATGGTTCCCACACTCTCACTCACACGCATAATTTGCTCGCTAAACGTGAAGATGCCTGCGTGGTCGTCGTCGAGAATGGTCACAGTGGTGACCAGCGGTTCCACTAGCCGGCCCTTAGGCCCCTGGCCGGCCTCGTCGGTTTCGAACATGCCGTCGGCATCGCCGACTCGCAGGTTTAGCAGACGCACAAAGAAGTGCTCGTCCTCCTCGAAGATATCATCATCTATTATTCCTACCTGAAAGGACGGGCATCGGGAGCACGTGAGATCAGAACAAATTCATTCAGACTTGTCAAAACCTTTTCTTTTTTTTTTTATTTCTCTTACCTTTATGTCTTTCCTGGTCTCTCCCGGCTTAAACACAAGCGTCCCTTCCTTGTACTCGTAATCCGAACCAGCGTTCGCCGTCCCATCTTCTGTGCAGTAGTCCACATAAAAGGTGTTCTCACCGTTTCCCCCCTGGCACAACACAGCTAAGGTCAGCGTGCCGCAGTTCTCCATGCACTGACTGTGGCTTTTCTCGAACGCGATGCGGCTGCACGTGGCGTAGTCGTCATGCTCAGACACATTGACGTCTTTAGCGGCTGTCCGGCGTGCGTGATCGGCCGCGTGCTTCTTCAGCACGTTGCCTGCTCCAATCATTATGCGTGTGGCCTGGACGCGGTAGAAGGCACGGCTTTTCTGCTGGTGCAGTAGGGCGTAATAGTTGGCGAGCTCCATTAGCTGATCCAGATCTTTTTTCGGATACTTCTGCTTCAGGTCCTTCAGGATACGGATTACCTAAAGAGAGAGAGAGAGAGAGAGAGAGAGCAAGATGGGAAAAGATCAGTTTTGGCCCTTATTCATCAAAGTTGCATGGAAACAACCATAGATTTGAACACACGGAAGGACATATGAACAAATTTGCATGTTAAAAGAAGTTCAGTGTCAAATTCTGATTTTTTTTTTTTTTAGATATGATTGAACATGACACTTTGGGTTCATGTTCTCCTTCTCTGTCCATCTTCTTACTTTCAACATTTAAGAGGTCACTCCAGGTTAAATCCACAAATGTGGATTGGTTGAGTGTGTGTGTGTGTGTGTGTGTGTAAGCGAGTGGATGTGTATCCTCTCACCTCTTTGCGGCTCTCGTCCAGTTCTTTTGTACTTTCCATGTTAATGGTAGCGCTGTTGGACTTCAGCAGGGTTGCCATGGTGCCTGCGCTGTCGTTAGGCCCGTCTTGGCAGTGTTCCAGGGTAATGAATCCTGCTGACGCACTTGGTGGAAACTTCCCACGCATGATCACATCCCCTCCTTTAGGGGACATTTCCCCTTCGGTCTCCACGACAACCCCTGTCCTCTTGTCAGCACGATAACGCTTAGACATGTACTTATAGAAGAGGAGACGGCGATCTGCAATCCAGGCCAAAATCACACAAATTGGGAACATGGACAGAGTGACCAGGGCCTCCCAAACCTAACACATTAAAACACACACACACACACACACACACAAATATATATATATATATATATATGTATATTTTTAAAATGTGGAAAAAGAAAAAAAAGTTGAAGCTATACATTTTGATTAAATCATTCTAGCTATTCTGATACTATACATTCTCATTCTATATATTCTGATTAAATACTTTCTGATTGTATACGTCTATACATATAACGCATTCGGACTCTATACACTATATCCTTATATTATACACCTATGCATATCTGATTCTGTATATTTTCATTCTATACAACTATGCACATCGGACTCTATATCTTCTGATTGTACACCTCCTACATCTTACAATCCTTCACATCTTCATTCTAGGCCTTTTTTCCGATTCTAGGCATTCTCGTTCTGTTCTGCAAAGTGGGAAAGCCATGCCTTTTTTTTCCCTACACAACGTTCACTACTTTAAATGCACTCTATCACTTCTCCATACCGTGACAATTCCTGGTGAGATGATGGCGAGTATAAGGTAAAGCCATATGTACGCAAAGATGCTCCAGAAGGCGGTGATGAAGAAGACTCTCAGATGTTTGATCTTCCTCACCTCTCCGTTAGGGATCACCCAGACACAGAGACCAATGATCACAAACATGTTGAAGGCGGCACTGCCCACAATCGTGCTGGGACCCAGTTCACCTGCTTCAAAACCATGACCGCAAACCTAGGACGCGTAGGACAAATACGTACACATATGCACACACATACGGTATTTTATGTGTTATTAAAAGAGTGCTGCATAAACTAATCATCTGTTAAGGATGTTGAATTTTCCTAGATAACTCAGTACTGGAACTCGAAGAAGAGACACAAATGATGTGCTATATTCAGGGTTAAAACATACACACATAGTGAGGATTTAATACTGAAATTGAGCATATTAATATTCAGACCTCAGTCCAGTGCCATTGTTTGCCAGTTTCCTGTAACCACATATAATATATTACTCTGAAATTTATATCTTGGGCTCAAAAAACCTTGGAAATGTCATTCAAAGCCAATATTAAATACATAAATATGACACCATTAATTAATTACTAGTTAGCTGAGCAATAGTAAAAGCATAGTAGATGAGTGCTTGGTAAGCTTGTCCTTCAAACCACTGGCACATTTTCCTTAATGGAGACCGTATTGATTTAACCAAAACATTACCATAATTTCCTTATTCAGTCCAAATTTTCTATAACTGATTATTTATTGTTTTTTTTCAGGTTTAAAGCCGACGCTCGTTTTTAAAGGCAGTGGTCTAGTCACTTTTTGAAAACCCCAAGAAAAATCTGCCGCCTTTGGAAGTGTGCACTACACGCAGGTGATTTGCATAATATCAAGGCGGAGCCCAGAATTCCAAGTGAAGTAGGTCTCTGAATACGCACAAATTTCTCCAAGCAATCCATTGACCTAGCTTGTGGACTTAAGTCGCTGACTGATTATGAGTAAATTCATAAAAATATGCGTAATAATGCTGCAAAAGATTACTTGAGAGTGGTGTAAAAGAATGCTTCTTTATTTTGCAGACTAAAACGTGTTTGGCTGTTTGGTGCTAATAAACTGTCCATTGCTTTTTTGAGTAATGTTTTGTGAAAACTCGTAATAACAGACAAATAAAGACGGACGACGAATGATAACTCACTTCGATGACGGACAGTAAGATCTCAGGAGCCGAGGAGCCTAGCGCCATTAGTGTTAAATTGGACACGGTCTCATTCCAGATGCGTACTGTAGCTACTGTCGTCTCACCGCTGGGCATAGTGATCGTAACTTCTTTCTCCTGAAGGACAAAGCTGGTGTTACTACAGTTTTAGTCAAATGGTAAGAGGAAAGAAGGATGCAGTTGGAAAATGAAGGCCAAAAGATTATGGACCCAGAGCCAATACACCCTGGATGGACACCAATCTATTGGTGGGCACCATGCACACAAATTCTCAAACGTCAATCTTTAAAGTGTAATACTATACAGGTCCTGATAGAACTGTAAATCTCTTGCTGGCACAGCAGCTTTACAGTCTGGGGGTTTGATCCCAAGCTCCTTTTACTCCGGTAATGATTTATAATCCCACTATCAGATATCCCCAAGACACGTTTCGTGGTTTTCAGAACGTAAGGAATTGGATATACTATCTAGCAATCAATTAACTGTCTTACCTGTGACGTAATAACCTCAATGGACGCCATAAAGCGATCTGCGATGATTGACACACCCAGGAACATGTACATCAGAGAGACGAAATAAACAACAGCACGGCCGATCTTGCCTCCGAGTCCGGAGCCGTTAGACTTCCACACAGGCAAGATGATCCCTGGACTACACTTCTCCACCTTGCCACAGTTACTCGAACTGCCATTAGTGGACAACAGATTATCATATGACTCCAGCACCGTGACATTAACGTTCCGCTCTTCGTCTCTTTGGGACTCTGAGGCGCAAGATGGAAGGAGGGACAGGAGGAGGCATGAGGATAGAAGGAAAACAACAGAGCTGAGAGAAGACGGTGCCATAGCTTCTATGCTTAGCCAGTGACGACGTGGTGTGAAACGGAGACAAAGAAAGGAGAGAAAGCAGCCCACCTGAGGAAACGAGAGTAACACATAGAGAAGATAATAGTCAGAATTAGTATCACCAAATCACAGGATTATATTAACGTGCTCGTTCTAATCTTATCATTTCTATAGTAACAGTTCGTTCAACAAGGGACTTGCATGGCATACAATGTACGAAACCTAATTATTCAAGAAAGAATTTATTCGATAGGCTCACCTACACATATGACACTATAGTAGGAAAGGCTTTATGACATAACTACTAAAAATAAAGGAGTAAAACAAGTGGACTGAAGACAACTGAATCTATACAGTGAAGGAAAAAAGTATTTGATCCCCTGCTGATCGTGTACGTTTTCCCTATAACAAAGAAATGATCAGTCTATAATTTTAATGGTAGGTTTATTTGAACAGTGTGAGACAGAATAACAAGAAAATAAAAAAAAGGCATGTCAAAAATGTTATAAATTGATTTGCATTTTAATGAGGGAAAAATGTTGATGTTTGACCCCTCTGCAAAACATGACTTAGTACTTGGTAATGACTTAGTAATTACTTTTAATTTTCAATGCCCTGGCTGACGGAAGGAGGTTCTCACCCAAAATTTGACCATACATGGCCCCGTCCATCGTCCCTTTGATGTTGTCCTGTCCCCTTAGCAGAAAAACACCCCCAAAGCATAATGTTTCCACCTCCATGTTTGACGGTGGGGATGGTGTTCTTGGGGTCATAGGCAGCATTCCTCCTCCTCCAAACACGGCGAGTTGAGTTGATGCCAAAGAGCTCCATTTTGGTCTCATCTAACCACAACACTTTCACCCAGTTGTCCTCTGGTGGTCAGAGGAGACCAAAATGGAGCTCTTTGGCATCAACTCAACTTACCGTGTTTGGAATATCTATGAATATCGTTTTCTTACTCCATCTATCCATCACCAACCTAACCCTCATGTGTAATTAAGACGTTGGGTTTCGTAGACACGTTATGAGATTGCCCTCCAGTTAGGAACTCACTCTTATTAGAGCACAGCCAGAAGCCATTTTACCCCAGTAATCATGGCATCAATCACCTGTCTCGCTGTTAGGCACATTTTAAATTCATTCATTGCACCAAGATGGAGAGTTACAAGCACTTGGCTGAAAGACATCTGCATCTACTCGATGGATTAATATTGGTGTTTTTTGGGGTCCGATTATATTTGGGAGGAAATAATGATCAACTTTATAAGAAATAAAGAATTAAATGAGCTGTTGTTCACTTCATGAGAGCATAAACAACACAAGCAGTGCAGTGTCTAGAAGCATACTCTCTTTACACCGAAGGTTTCACAGATTCAAGCCCAAATGAGAAAATACACTCATTTAATAATAAGATCCTAAACAATAACTCACTTGCATGCACAATCTCATCACTTGTTCTTCCTAACCACCAGGCACAGTTTTTGTTTTTTTCGAGACGCAACATGGCACAATGTGGATAAACTTACTCATTAATCAGATTAAGTAAATGGCATGGTTTTGGCGGAAACAAGCTTCAGCAAATTTAATAAATAATAATAATAATAATAATAATAATAATAATAATAATTTGCCTTCCTGGAAGTGACTTTCAGGTTTAGTCAAACTGTCACAGTTTCCCCTTTAAGCAGCGCGCTGGAGAGCATGTGGGCGAGCGTGCATGAGCAAGGTGCACGAGCACCTGCATTTCGTATGTTGACAATCGTGACATTGTTTACTATGGACACATGCTTTTGTTATGTTTCTTTTATGTCTCCTCCCTGTTCTGTCATTGGCTATTGTTTAGTGTGTGTCTAGATTGGTGTCAGCCGTCAGCAATTAGCACGCTGATTGTGTTTGTATATATACCGCGCGTCTCCCAGCACACGGCGCGTAGTATTAGATAAGATACAATACATTAGACAGATTCGGTTAGTTTAGATTCCATACGATAGTTAATCACATTCATAGTCTTAGTTATTGTCCATGTTTTGTTTCATTGTTAGATTAGTTCATTTTGTCCACGCTGGTTTTCCGCTCCCAGTTCCTAGTCATAGTTTCTTGTTTTGTATCTCGACCCTGTTTTCCGTGACCACGACATTGATTCCTGCCTTGCCCAGTTTATGCCTGTTTGCCGATCGCCTGACCTTTGCGTGTTTCTGGATTACGTTTCGGATTCATCTGCCTGTGTCTCTCCTCAATAAAACTGTAAAACTGCATTTGCATCCGTCCCTATCTCCCTTACGTCTCGAGACGTGACACAAACGCAATGCTGGTGTAAAATGAATCAATTATCCTGGACAGAGCTGTGAATTTTGCACCTAAAAGGTAAAACTCCCCAATTTGCATTTTTATTAGAGAAAGCAAGCGTTTTGCGCATGCGAAAGACCCATCCCTTTCAGAGTCCATGCTTCCCTAACTGTGTACTGTACTTCTCTGCATGTAATTTCTTACCCTCGCTGTAGGAGAGGCTGCAGTTACACCAGCTGGTGGAATTTCACACAGGACTTACCATACACTGGACTTGGTTAATGCATGTCATATTTAATGCATGACAAATGAAACCAGGGCTGCACAATTCTTCATGTAATAATTAAAATTGCAATCACAACTGCCACAAATTTATTAGGGGAGAAAAGTACTGAAATTTCAGAATTCTATTTCCTCCAGAGAAAAACTTGTTGTGACTAGCTCCTGATTATGTTCTCCATTTAAACGTCTTAGGATATTTAGGATAAGCGCTAATTGCTTTAGCTCTGATGTTGATCTCAAGGGTCACTTGTAGATCAGCCAACGAAAGGTTCTTAAGTTCTGGGCCTTTCGTTACATTAAAAGTTTCCTAAATTCTCATAGACTTACAGTCCATTCATAAGTTATTACAGATTTATTCATTAATGGCTATGTCTAAGGACATGAACTATGACTAAAGCCTGTTTAAGCAGGTCTTTAATATGGATTTATAGAAGCTGCATCCTTATTATCTTCTGAAACTCTAGCCTTTAATGTTTAAGCATGATCAAAGAAAATATATTTACCACCAGCTGAACTGCGATTGATTTTAGGCATTAATAGCAAACCTGCCTCAAGTGAACGAAGTTTTCCAGATGTTTTGTACTGTTTCAAGAGATCGGTATGAGATCCATTAGCTATAACATTTAGAGTTTTATGTCATTAGCACAACTTTGTAGTTAAGATGAAACGTAATAGGCAGCCGAGGTAAATGTAATACAACTGGAGTAATGGGATTATTGAAGAAAAGAGAATGTAGTTATGGTTTATTAATAAGAACAAAGACGAATACGAACATTAATGAGAAAATGGCAAGGGGGTTGAGAGGATCGGTTTAAATGGCGACTGTCGGCGGAGTTTCAAAAACACACAGCCTTATTAGGAGACCAGGAATTTCCAATATACACAGACTACTAGAACATAACCGTGTTCATTCACAGACAGCAAGAGGGAGGGAGGGTGTGACACGGTACAAAAGCCAGATGCACACAGAATAGCTACATGGATAATGTGCAGTGCTGTACAGTCTTCTATAAAAGTGTTTTTGTCATACAGTCAGGACTAAATTGGATGCATTTATATTTCATCTTAACACCAACAATGGTCATGATTGGATTCATTTTTTCATGTACAATTCAACACTCACATTTATACTCATTTTATACTCTCTCTCTCTCTCTCTCTCTCTCTCTCTCTCTCTCACACACACACACATTTTGTGTGTCTGAACCGTTTTCATCAGCCAACCGACTGCTTACTCTTCTTCTTCACATGCGCAAAAGGGCAAGACACACACATCAACTCTCATCACAGTCCACTTAAAATAAAGAGAGAGAAAGACAGAGGGAGAGAGAGAGAGAGAGAGAGAGAGAGAGAGAGAGAGAGAGAGAGAGCAAGAGGTAGAGCAAGAGGTAGAGCAAGACGACTTTAAAATGCTGCTATAATTCTGGGGAAACAGCCAGCACAGTGGGGACTCATAACACATTTAGGTTGTTGTGGTATTTTTTTTCTTAAATGAAAAACAGTCCATTAAACGTATTAGTCATTTAAGAGCACAGTTTACATTGTAAAAATAAAAAAAATAAAAAAGTCAAAATTGTACAATTTTCTGCCCGATTCTTTTCTCTCGCAGACAAAAAGCGCACATCATAAGCAAATTCTCTTGTCGTGAGTAGAGACTGTGGGTTTTAGAACTTGTGACGACGAAAGAGAACGCAAGCAATAAGTTATCTATTTTAAACAATCAGAATATATCGTGGAGAAGTTCATTTTTGAAACCAGGCTAGTCAAGATTATATACTGTAGGTGCATCTCCAAAAAATTTGAATATCGTGGAAAAGTTCATTTTTCCGAATAATTTAAAGTAGAACTTTCAGATATTCTAGATTCATTACACATAAAGTGAAATATTTCAAGCCTTTTTTTCTTACAGCTCGCAGAAATCAAAAATCCAGTATATAAAAAATATAATAGAAAATATAATTTATAATACAGAGATGTCACAGTGTCGCAATTCTAGTGTCAAGCCGCTCCTGAACCACAGACAGCATCTGAAGCGTCTTACCTGGGCTAAGGAGAAAAAGAACTGGATCGTTGCTCAGTGGTCCAAAGTCCTCGTTTCAGATGAAAAAGTAAATGGTGCATTTCATTTGGAAATCAAGGTTCCAGAGTCTGGAGGAAAAGTGGAGAGGAACAGAATCCAAGTTGCTTGAATTCCAGTGTGACGTTTCCACAGCCAGTGATGATTTGAGGTGCCATGTCATCTGCTGGTGTTGGTCCACTGTGTTTTCTCAAGTCGAGAGTCGATGCAGCGTCTACCAGGAGATTTTAGAGAACTTCATGATTCCATCTGCTGAAAGCTTTATGGAGATGCTGATTTCCAGTACCAAAACTACTAGTAACGGGTTTGCTGATCATGGTATTACTGTGCTTGATTGTCCAGCAGACTCGACTGACCTGAACCCCATAGAGAATCTATGAGAGACACCAGACCCAACAATACAGACGAGCTGAAGGCCGCTATCAAAGCAACCTTGGCTTCCATAACAAACACCTCAGCAGTGCCACTGTCACAGCTCTGTCAGATCAGAACTCCAATTCCCAGAATGCAACACGCACCTCGCATGCACGCATGCGCTCACCATCCCCGGAGTTCTGATCTGAGACACCTATCGCCAATCACACATACTCTCTCCTCTAATATTTAGAGAGTCATTCGCCTTGAGTTCTTTTTGAAGTATACGCTCAGTTAAACTTGTTTACCTGCGTTACCAAGCCTTTTCTGGTTCATTCTAGTTTAGTGTATCTCGATCTTATCTTCCGGGCTTTTTCGACTACGTCTTTGCTTACTCTAGTTTGTCCTGTTTGCCCGATCGCTCGACCCTGCATATATAACGGCCACGTTTGTTATCGGCCGTCCACTCCTGCTTCTGTGCCGTTTCGTAACAAGTGACAGCCACAGGCTGATTGCCCCCATGTCACGCCACACTGATGCAGTAATTCCTGCAAAAGGATTAAAGCTATGACTGAGTATCGAGCGCATAAATTAACATACTTTTCAGAAGGTCAACATTTCTGCATTATAAATTCTTCATTCTAATATTTTGAGATACTGGATTTTTTATTTCCGTGAGCAGTAAGCCGTAATTATCGAGATTAAAATGAAAAAAGGCTGGAAATATTTCACTTTTGATATGCACCTGTATATCTAGCTAGGTTAGCATAAAATAAGTTTTGCCTAGCTTTATCTCAAATGTAAACGTATTGCACGTGCTATAATAACTGAAGAATGTTTTTTTTTTTAATTACAAGGTTTATATGCTGCTTCAGGTAAACTCTATAGATGCCTAGTTTTAAAGTAAACTTATTAACAGTGTTTGTTTTACAGCAGGATAGTCACAGAAATATTACAGAAGTGATTACGCATTATACAACATTATAAATTGCTGTGTATATTTTCCCAGAAATATCAGCGATGCTACACTTTCAAACTGTAAAACACATTTAAAGCACTAAAGTATTTCAATAAATGCCTGCCTTATGTTATTTACTGGAAAATCAAGCACAAAAAACAACATACTTGGTACAATATAGCACAAGAACCACAATGACAGTATCCTAGACTTATACCAGCTTCACTGCAGTACTTCAGCACTTTTTTACCTTTAGCTTTTAAGACCTGGTTTGAATTGTTCTTTAGCAAAGGTATTTTCAGGAGCCGCTGGTGCTTCTTAGCTGTTTTGATTTAAGAGCAGGTCAGACTTGTGACCAGTATTCTGAGGAGCACAATATGCTGTTAGTGTCAGGGCTGCCAACATCTCAACCATTGAATAAATCGTGCTTTGATTAATTGAATAGCGAACGCTAGGCGCTAGGCTCAGCTGGTTGTCACAGCAGCATGTCCCTGAGATGTCTCATTAACACCTGTGTTAGCACGTTAGCTCCGGGGCTCTGAAAAGGGCAGGTTCAGTAATGAGAGAGCTCAGGTTCCTGTGAAAGACACCATGCCCAAAGTAATCTCGTTTCACTTCCGGCCAACACGGGGACGGAAAGTTACTTTCTTTTCAGGAAAGGAAATGTTACACTATATTACTATACCACTTGTATAGTAATGAAATTCAATCAAATAGACTTTCATTTTTAATTACCCACCAGACATTCCCCCGAAAAATTAAGTACCAAATCAATTCCCTTAGATTTTCTCCACCAGAAAATCGCAATCCAACAAGAAAAGTAATATCTGTTCAAAACAACCACTATTCTCTTTTCTCATTTCTTCAGATTCTGTGATTCCAGCATGAAGGATTACCTGTACATCTGATACCTATTCATGATGCTTCTCTGGCATTTTCTAGCACTTCCTATCTACATTGCGCTCTTCATGATTACAGAAGAAATTTGTTTGCATTCTACAGCCTGGATATTTCTAAATTGATTACAGATCAATGAAGTCTCTTTCAGCTTCCTGTCCATCCAAGTCCTCTTTAAGCACGTTTCAATCTATCGGTGTTAGATAAGAGAGGGTGCGAAAGAAGGCAGTACAGGAATAAAATAAAAGTGAGAATTCATCTAAAAATATTGGAAGCCCTATAAAACCTTCATGATGAAAATGAATTGCTCAGTCTGTATGTGTGTGTGTGTGTTAGAGAAAATGAGTTTGGCTTCATACCAGGAGGTTGCAGATGGCACCCAGCGAGGCCAAGGCGTACAATAGCAGGTATAACAAATTCACCTATCAGATATAGATCCAAGAGACAGAAACTAACATTATACTTGCCCACTATATCATCAAACGTCCTGTTCTTGTCAACGGCATGTGTTTCCACAGTCTATTTTGATGACCGCCCAAGTATATTTCAACCCATTAAAATGTGCCATTTTGATACACAGGATAATATAAAGCATTTTGGGACAGATTCCATGAGAGCACATGTTTGAAATACATGATGATGAGTCAAGTTTGTGGTTTAGTCTTTTGATGGCCTCCTCCATAATTATTAATCAATGTTTTGTGCTCGCTAGCCAAGGGGAACTAGCTAGTTTAAGTGTCTTCTATATGTGGGTGCATCTCAACTTACACCTAATATCATGCTAAATAGTGTTCCATAACATTCACAGTTTCAGAGATACAGTAGTAATAACTACATAACTAAATACACCTCCCCATATAAAACTAATCCAGTCCGAATATGTCTTTAGTCTTTATTATTCCTAATAATCATCCACTGGTCATATACATCATACCTGAAATGTCTTTAAACAATGTGTATATTAAACATACTAGGACATGACACCCAACCTTCAATCCCCTTATATGCGGAAAACACAGTTTCACCAAGCCTGAGTAGGCATGTGTTCCTCTGCCATTCTCTACAGCTGCCAAGCGTAACGAAAAATTCAGCAAGTCAGTACAATTCAAATACATTAAAAATTGCTCTCTGTCAGGCAGATTTACAGTACAAGCAAGTGTATTGTGAAATGAAATCCATGCTGAAGGCCTCATTCAGCTAAATAATCATTGGACGGCTCTCTCTGAAGGATCATAGACACTCTTTTTGAAAGATAAAAGATATTCTCTCTGAAGGATAGTAAATGCGCTCTCTGAAGGATTGCAGATGCTCTCTGTAAAGGATCACAGATGCTCTCTCGGAAAGATCACAGATGCCTTCTAGGGTTGTGACAGTGAGGAAATGCTCCCCGTTGGGAAAATTATTTCAATTATTTCATATTAATGCTTCAGTGTCAAATAGGTCAATGTCAATAAATTTGTCTTTGTCCTGCTTCTGATTAGGATGAAATTTGACAGCTTCTACATCAACACCATTTAAATACCTGACTTGCCAGTTTAAAATGTTATTACGGTACGTGATAAAACCTCTCTTCACAATAGCCCTGAAGGGATAGGTTGAAAAATTATGCATCTAAAAACTTTTTAAAAATTATACGGGAAATGTTCTCTTGAAATACATTCAAGTTCTCCTGCGACCGTTTTGGATTTCCTCGCAAGAGTAAGGGACAGAATGGTAAAGTGTATCTGCCTTTTATGCTTTTGTGTCTTGCACAAATGAGTGTTCCGTTCCTGCTGTGGGGTTATCAATGATTAATACTGTAATCATTTATATATGTAGTCTTCAGGTGCTTATTTATTCCACTTGAGCTACTGCTGCATTCAAATGGTTTTGGGCTTACATACTTTAATTTTATTCATTTTATTTCACCTTTATTTAACCAGGAAAGCCTCCTGAGATCCTGGCCAAGATAGCGAGTCATTTCATAGTTACAAACAGACAACATAAAACAAATTAAAAAGTCAAAAAGTACAATCAAAAACCTAACGAAACCAGTTAAAAACATTGACAGGATAAGGAACCAGTCTCAAAAGCTTTCATCAATGACTTAAAAACACTTAGCGGTACAAGTTTTTTTTGTTTTGTTTATTTTATTTTTTTTAAGAGTTTTAGGCTACCTTGTAAGGCATTCCAAGCTGAGGGTTCAGAATACATTTTTTTAAAAACGCCCAAGATTTGTTCTAGCGTTAGGCACAGTCAGTAAATTAAGGTCCTGTGACTAAAGGGAATACCAGCTACTTTTAAAAATAATAAAAATGCACAAATAAGATGGGAGAATCCCCAGAATGGCTTAATATATACATATACTTATATATATATACATTCTTTTTCAACCCGAAATGCAATTTATATCATATTAATCAAATCTAGATCTCGTGTCGGATGAAAATTGACGACTAGTGTGTATAATAAAATGTCTGACAGGTCCATCTGCACTGTACCAAGAGCTGCAGAGGTCTGGGCTATGCTGTCACACATCATTGTGCGGTCAAATCAGGCAACAGAAATGAGCCAAACGTGTTAATCTTATTTATTTAAATGTATTTCTTCAACTCGTTTATTTATTCACTCTGTCAGCTAATACCTTGTATTAATAAAAGGATAAAAAATAAAATAAATACATGCAAACAGGCTGGAAACGCTAAATATGAGAGACCATTTTCTCAGCAGTCTATCACAAAGGTGAGAAATGCAAATGTCTCTCAGGTGTGAAAATGTTCCCAGGCAGAATATCACAAGACATTACTCACCATGGCAACTAATGACTTTACATGGAATATAATTTCAGAAAACATGTTTTAGCACTTGGATGAAAAACCTGTTAATGGCTGTTTAATAATCTGCACAGTGTTAAAACACAGAACTACTTGGAAGGCTCCATATGGACAGATACCTGCTCCGGGTCATTAACAGAAAATAGATTCTAGTTGGGATGGTTTTGACCATGATTTGAAGAAAATATGTTTTAATGTGCTGCTTTAGTAATAGGGATTAGTTAAGAGCAATTAATATGAACTGTAATACTTGCATATAATATATGCACATGCTGTTACACTTATCTATTCTCCTTGGCTGTAAGAATAGACTCTTCATGTTGCAGTTCCAAAGTGATCATGGTTTGGTTTTTTTTTTGTATTGTTACTGTTCTAGTCCTCACTCCACCCCTGTCCTGTGATTGCTTTGTTGCCCTACTGTGTTCACCTGTTTTACAGCTTGTCTATGTATAGTCTGTTTTTTTTTTTTTGCTTCATCGCTACATCTTACCAAGCATTTTTCTTTTCTTAAATCCAAGCCTTGTTTTATGTTTGCGAATGTTTTTTACCCTCACCTTTTTCCCCATAACATTTTGATCACGGATTATTGCTGTTTGACGTTGCCAGTCCGAGTCTTGTTTCGCCCAAAATACTTGCACCCTGCCTCATTTGCTCACATGCAAACTATAGTCAAATACAGTCTCACTCACGTTTACAGCGGTACTAACCCTACAGTTAAATCCTAGATGCATCAAATACTGGGTGATTAAGACACTTCCTAGCATTAGTATATTAACAGTGAGGATATTATAGCTGTAGTTCATTCAGAAGTAATCATAACTATACCTCCTCCCAATGCTTCACCCTTTACAGTGGTAAAGGGCTCAAAATCTACAGCCATTTAGCTACTTACAGTTTGGGAATTTTTTATATTTACAATATTGGAGTACGAAATGATACTTGTTTGATTAGACAAGTAACGCAAATATAGTGAAACAGATCACGCTATAACACATGCATTTATTTTGAGTCTTTTTTACTACGTGAAGTGACAAGGGTCATAGAAAGACAACTCCAATATTGAGTATTTCAATTTTTGGTTTTTGACTTGTTGGTGGTTTCATATTCTGAAATTTCTAGAAGTATTCAAAAAGTGAAATTAGTTGTGACAGCACACACACACACACACACACACGACCTCATTCACTTCCAGTATGCGTGAGTGAGTGTTTGCACAGCTTCTTTTTGCTCTAATCTCCCCCAGTATAAACTACACTGGCATCTGCGATTTTGTTCCGTTGCCAAAATGACACCACTGCCTCGACAACAGACTGGAGCTGAAGGAAGTCAGGGTGGATTTCATTGGTCGAACAGCAAATAATGCCACCGCTTTACAGAGTCTTTAAGGAGCTTCTAACACGAGTTATTTGTCACAGATGCCAGCGATAAGCGAGATTACTGACGACGGTACCACTTAAAAACCATAAAGATGGCGTTAGACCTCAATTCATATGAACAGTTATGCTGTGATAGCTTTAGGACTACAATTACCACAAACAGTTTTGCACTCAAGTCTCCATCAGTGAACAGTGGAGAAGTTCATCAAAACAGACTTCATGTAAAAACTTTATTTATAATCGTACTATCCGTGTTTGCAATTGTTTGATATGCATGAGAGCAGAGTATTTTTGTGAATTGTTTAAATAAAATGATCAAAATTTTAACGCAGTAAAGACTGTTTTTTCAGCCTTCTTTGCTCGTATTTGCCAAGGGTGCCAATATTAGTGGAGCTCAGTGGAGGTCTTCAGGAAACGAGATGCGTAAATAAATCTAGAGGTACAGTTCCTACAAAATTTCCACAAATTTACATTCTCAAGCCAAGTTTCCCCTCGAACTGTCTGCCTGGTCTGTTGGGGTTTATTTTTTTCAGACATTCCTGTTTTTATCCTGCTCCAGAGTGCTGTCAGGTAGCTCATCCTCAGCATCCTCATTTCCGCTGTCACTACGGCTAGTCTTGGCGGATCCGTGCACATCTTGAGCTTTTCACCAAAATATAGACTTGAAATACAATTACTTTCTGTCCCTGCTGTTTCTAAAATGTTACATTTTACACTTGTTAAAGGATTGAACAATGACCAAGAACCTGAATAGCTGTATTCAAGCTGTACGTCATTAAGTTTGTGAACAGCACATCACTGCATACTGTATATATTAAATATATAGAGAACGCACCTTTTCAGAAGCAGTAGTTATCGGAGACAACAGCTGGAAGAGGTAGTTGAGGCTACACAACACAACGCAACCTGAAGTCAGTCTATGTAAAATATTACCAATCAATTTCATTTCCTACATCAGTGAACATTTAAAATCATTAAAAGCATTTTTTCAAGTTCAATACAAAGCTTGTGGCCAGATGTGTGCTGTTTCAGAATGTGTTCTGAAAAAAGCCCTACTATCAATCACTCTAGCTTGGCGCTATCACCATGGCAACAAGCAGCAAGTTAACACCCACTGGAGCGGAACTTGAGAGACGTGAGGTGAAAGAAATCAGGGAAGGGACGAAGGCGGTGGAGCTGTGTGAAGTGCAGAGGGTGAGAAGTGGCTCTGGAAGAATGAAGAAAAATGTCAAACTCGACATCGCACGAGAATCACGCTGAATAATTCATTCGTACAAACAGGTTAGTTTTTCAATCATTTTTGTACGCTAGCTGTCGAGTTAATGCCCACGAAGGGGTAAGTTACAGATACATGAGCATGACAGCAACCTCCGATACCCATACACACACAGAGTGTCAGTATATATTAATTCACACAAATACACACATCAAATCGTCAACTTATGCCAGATCCACTACTCACCTCGCTCCTTAATATCTTTCACTCTCTACAATTTTTTCAAATTTTCTTTCTCACGTTTTATTTCTTCCAAATGATCATGTGCATAATCTATATTTAATGTTCTTTTTTTAATTCTTTTAACCCATCCATCTTCTACCGCTTACTCCTTTTCATGGTCGCAGGGAACCTGGAGCCTATCCCAGGGAGCATCGGGCACAGATCGGAGTACACCCTGGACAGGGAGCCAGTCCAATCACATACACACTCACACACCCATTGATACACTATTGACACTTTAGACACGCCAATCAGCCTACCATGTATGTCTTTGGACTGGGGGAGGAAACCGGAGTACCCAGAGGAAACCCCTGCAGCACGGGGAGAACATGCAAACTCCGCACACACAGGGCCACAACGGGAATCAAACCCCGGACCCTGGAGGTGTGAGGCGAACATGCTAACCACTTAGCCACCGTGTGCCCCTCTTTTATTTCTTTCTCTCCTTTTTTTTCCTCTGGCTTTAATAGTCCATAAATGTTGAACTTTATATATTTCTAGTCCTTATGGAAGGAAGGAAATGGTGTTTGTTTGTTTGGTTGTTTGTTTTAAAAGTTTTATCAGAAGATAAAAATAGAACAATATATTATGTGCATAATAAATTTTTTACTATCGTTTTGCTTTTCTTTTCTTTTTTTTATTTCTGTTTCTTTCCCCATTTTATTTCCTTCAGTTTTTCTCTCTCTCCCTCTCTTAGGAGTGGTTTAAATAATCCATAAACATGAAATTTACATTAAGTTCTTAACTGTCGTCCAGAGAGTTGTGCACAGATAGAGCCAATATGGAGATTGAGGATCTGTCCATTTCCCCTCGGACTGTATACAATAAGTGCCATCTTGTCTGGTGTGTGTATAGCTACTATAATTTACGCCCTTTGCATTTGTCCTGAAGCAACCCTGGAGTCAACCTGCAACGCTCACATAAAGTGTGCCATAATTACCTCAGCCTCGTCCAGGTGTGGACCTTTCAAACACTTCCCTGTTTATGAATATGGAAGTTTCAATACTATCCAGTGAGATAATGAACACTGTATCTCAAAGCTAAATTGTGCATAATTAATAAGTCTTCTATTTTTATTTTTTTTTTTAAATAAGCTTTTGAACCATTTACAGTT
Organism: Ameiurus melas; assembly: GCA_012411365.1. NCBI lineage: Eukaryota > Metazoa > Chordata > Actinopteri > Siluriformes > Ictaluridae > Ameiurus > Ameiurus melas. The sequence goes on along the minus strand of CM022759.1, from coordinate 11,035,646 downwards.
ACATTTAATGCTACAAAACATTCACGAGACAAGCTTGTGTTCTCACTTAAATTATAGCAATGTAAACACTCATGCCTTTCTTTTTTCTGTCCCGAACCTAAGTCGACAAAAAAAAACGAAGGTACCGAGAAACTCTTGAAGAAAACATCACCATAATCATCCATCCATCCATCCATCCATCCATCTTCAACCGCTTATTCCTGCTTCAGGGTCGCGGGGAACCTGGAGCCTATCCCAGGAAGCATCGGGCACAAGGCGGGGTACACCCTGGACAGGGTATCACCATAATCAATGGTTATAAATTTATTTGTTCAATAACAACTTCGTTTTTAGCTATTTACTCGCCTTAGACTGCAAATGAGTCCGTCATACTGTTGCTACGCATAGAAACCAGAACGTATTACAAGTCTATTAATATAAACCTGTGATCTGAATTACCGCCAGAGCTGCTGTTACGGAAAATTAATCAACACCAAGAAGATTCAGTGTAGCTTACACATAAATGGACTACTAGTCTACTCCATGGTGTTACACTGCTCTGCAAGTTAATAATGAGTGGAGAATGTTTACACTGCACTGTGCACTGTAATTCGAATGGCGGAAGAAAATCATACAACGCCAGGCAGGAAATTGTTAATGGTGTCATGGGAAATCCCTTACTTGACATTAAAAAAAGAACAGGACGGATCTCGGCACGATATTAGTGATGATAGGTGGCGGCGTCAGTTGGTTAGACAAGTGCAGTGGAGTCAGCCCCATATACAAATCAACTCCGGGCTGTCTACACTTACAAATGCAAACCACAGTGTGCCTGATAAAGTATATTTACCGTGCTTGGCATAATGATCACCCCTCTTTAAACTTTTCCAGATTTTGCAGTGTTACAACCTGGAAGTAAAATGGACTTAACTGGGATTATAGATCACAAATCTAGACAAAATCAAAAATTGTTTGCATATAAAAATCGGTCAAAGTTGCGACTGCGTACATATTCACACAGGGGTTAGTTATAATGGAATGAATATGACACTACCGAGACTCTGCCTAGAGGAAGTCAGTGATTGAGTAAAGAGGGGATTAGTCAGAGAAGCAAGCAAGAGGCCAGTTTAACATTACAAATTGTAGAGGGGGTGAATACTAATGAACAGCTGTATAACGGTCGTTCAAATGCAGAATGAAATACATAAATATGAGTTAGAAGATCACACGCCCGCTATAGTGCTCGTGACACCGAAGTACTAGCGGGTGCCGAGGGGACAACGACAAAGAGCCTCAGAAGAGCCACTGCTACTGAGCTCCTTGGTGATGAAAAGGCCCAGTTGTGCATTGAAAACGAGAAGCTTTCATTAGAGAAAGAGCAATGGATGCATGAGAAACTGCCCAAGTCTCTAGTCAGAGGAGGAAAATCTCTGCTTGTTCACGAAAAAACTCACAGAGGACGTTATAGGCCATCTCTCGTGACTCGTTTTTTATTATTTATTTATGTCAAGTGTACATTAAGACGTTTTGTGAGATATTTGTGACTTGCAAGGGAAAATCCTAGCAAAATCCAGCCCCAGAAAAAAAAAACATTATTCAATACATAAATCAGGTTCGAAAAGTGTGCCTGCGTGCTGTAGTTGTAGTCTGAAGGATATAGCAATTTTATTTCGATTTTATTTGATCTAGATCTGAACACTAAAAGCAAGATGGTTCCTGCATACCAAGTGCAATATTGCTTCAGTCACTGGGAAATATAAAATACAGTTAGATTGTGGAAAGTGAAAAGGTACTGTCTGGAATTCAGGCTTATGTCAATGAATCGTTTGTAATACATTCATAGTAAATATACACTCAGCAGCCACTGAACCCTGATTATTTGTGCAATTATCCAATCAGCCACTCACGTAGCCAGTCAGCAGCACACAGCGTAAAAGCACACACACACACACATACACACACAGGTCAAGATGTGTATTGAATTAATGTTCAAACCAAACTCTCATCCATCTCTGGCTCGATTGTTAGTTCGAGACTGGTAATTGACTGGTTCGAGCCAACAGGAAGGCTACAGTAACTCAAATAACCACTCTTTACAACTGTGGTGAGCAGAAAAGCATCTCAGAACACACAGAACGAGGCAGATGAGCTCCATCCAGAGAAGACTGCATCTGGTTCTACTGCTGTCAGCCAAGAACACTGGAATCGGACGCTACAGTGGGCACGGGCCCACCCACTCACGGAAACTGGACTAATGAATTCAGCATTTGTTCCCACCTCCAGTATTGATCCTTGAAGAATAATGAGTTTCAATCAAACACCTATTTTATCTAGTAAAACCTTTTGGAAATTATATGTACACAGAGCTTTTAACATAATCAACCGAGCATACTCATACGACTGTATGAAGCTTGAGCACGCAGGCATTTATTTATGTGACAATCAGGGGCTGGAGATGAGATTGTATTGGGGCACAGTATATGAGCCCCAACTAATGAGAACGGGCATTATGCTTCATCACACCGGACACATCTCAGCACATTAGTCTTTCTAGATGTTAATTACATAGCCCTGAATACATGATTCCCACTTTTTCCCGCACACACTCAATTATCTTCTGTCTTGACCTAGCCGATTATAACATATTAAAGCGTTAATTAGATGATCTAGAGGGGCCTGATGGACTATTCACACATTGCCTGAGCATAGTAAATTTTTATAGTAAACCTCAGTGTGTAAAAAATGCAATGGCTTTCTCCCAAATGAAATCAGTGCACTGCGTACGTGCCATTTTGTATTCCACTCCGTCGACGCATACTTCCTCTGCAGTCTAATATATATATATAACGCAAGCAATGGCAGTGATTGAGGACTGGAAGAGCGCGTCAGCTCTGCTCATGATTCAAAGCCCATAAATAAAAGAACAAATCTATCTGAAAATCCATAATTGGAATGAGACTTTCATTCAGAATCAATAAGGCATTAAACTAAAGGAAAGCGAGGAGGAAAAAAAAAGGGAAGAGAAGGAGAACACCTGAGAAAGCCTATACGCGTGATATTAACACTAACACGGCTACCAGTAAACAATAACACCCGCGCTGTTTCGATTTATTTGAAATCGTGCTAGATTTAGTATTAGTAACAAAAGTTGGCTAAATTAATACCAAATGAAAATGTTTTGTTTTGCAAAAGTTAATAATAAGGTGTAGACTTTTTTTCCTCCTCTCAGTATAACATGAAAGCCTATGAACATGCTTCATTATTAAACACAGGTGTAACCACTCACTCATTACCCGCTCATTCTCTGTAACCTCTCGCATTCACAGCTGGTGCTTGATCAGACCCTTGATGCCACAAAGAGAAAATCTTTCAAGTACACAAAGAAATGTAAGAAATTGCAGACTACTTCTAAGGAGATACCACTCCAAGGTAGGTATGAGAACAAGCTCATAACACAAAAGGCTTAATTATCATAGAGACAGCTCATCTCGGTCTCAGCAATATGTGAACAATGTCACCTGAAGTTACATTGGGAGCAGCGGTGGGACATCAGAAACCATCCCTGAACAAAGGGATACATGAACTTAATTATCATTCAGAAAGACATCTGTCTAGACCAGGGGTGTCCAATCATATCTCGAAAGGGCCGGCATGGGTGCAAGTTTTCATTCCACGAAAGCAGAAGCCACACCTGATTCTACTGAAAGCCAAGATCAACTGATTAAACAGGTGGAATCAGGTGTGTCTCCTGCTTGGTTGTAATGAAAACCTGCTCCCACGCCAGCCCTTTCCGGATAAGATTGGACAGTCGTGATCTAGACAATCGTATCACCCCACCATTTGGGTGGTCACACCTGTAACGGTATCAATCATGTAACGGAAAGTGAACAATTGTCATCCATAATCTACATTTAGAGCGAGACTTCATTTACATTCAGTTTGAAAAACAGTATAAAATGGCTGAGCTGATGTTGTTCGAGGTTCCCTTTGACGCCGATGCTTCATGTTCTTTGTCACTGCAATAAAGTTATTCGTCGTTGAGATCTTCGTCGTCCACGACAGAAGTGTAACCACTCACTCATTACCCAATCGTTCTCTGTGACCTCTCCCATTCACAGCTGGTGCTTGATCAGACCCTTGACACCACAAAGAGAAAAGATCAGCGTTGGAAGTAAACGCAGTAAATGCAGTATGTCTTGAGATGCAGTGGACGGGCAAGGAGGCAATTCTGACATGATCAAACTTTAGATCAAGAATCAGACATAAAAAAATAACGTCCATGATAATAAATCAGGGGCACAAATTAGATCACACCCAGCGTAACTGAGATCCACCAAGTGCTTACTGAAGATGAATGAATGAATGAAGTGCAGCAACTTGAACCTGAAACCACGTGCATAAATTATACCTACGGCTGAAATCCCAAGACACATTATACGAGGTCCTCGGGACTCCAAAGTTAAATGTCAGTTCCATTTCTAGCCCCCTCAGGCTGAACAATGCTGACAAGCAGCAAGCGCTCAGTTCTAACGATGAGAGTAATATTATATACGTGGGCGGCACAGAGATGCAAAAATATGGACACCGAAGTGGTTCGGAGAACGAGCTCCATGCAGTTTGTTCGTTTATCAGAAAGAGGCCGACATGTTCTCTCAGTAACTGCCTCGTTTCGGTTGGACTCAAGCTCATTAACATTCATGTCACACATGCAGCCAACAGCACAGTTACTGTGCATCTGATACACACCTGATAAAAAAAAATCTTTTACTATAATGCTTTTGCTAAATTATTTGTAAGAAAATCTGTACATATTAAGTGGATATAAAAATTAAAAAATCCACACACGCTTGTTAAAATCACAGCTTTTTGAGGTAAAAGAAGAAAAAAAAACTAAACCAAGATAAAATCATGTGAGATGCTTCTCCAGTTTTATTGTGATATAGCGCCACAATGGACATTACCAAGAACAGAACGTTCCTCCAAAATTGACTAAAGGATAAGATGAACATCTATGAGGGAAGCTGCCAAGTGATTTACGGCAACACTAAAGGAGCTGTAGGAATATCTGGTAAGTACCGGCCATTCCTTGTGACTTCACATGCCTGGGCTGTAAGGTAGGATGTCTATACAGAAGCCACTTTTTTAATAATAAAAAAAATAAAAAAAAAATAAAAAAACATCCAAGCCTACATGAAATGCACCGACCCATGTGGCAGAATGTGTCGTGATTTGATGAGACCAAGGTAGAATATTTTGGGCATCATTATAAAAGGCATGTTTGGTGCAAAAACCAAACAGCTTATCGCCCAAAGAACAGCATAGCCACAGTGAAGCACGGTAGTGGCAGCATCACGTCAGAGGGCTGCGTCTCTTCGGATGGGACTGGGATTCTATTCGAGATAAGAGCTCCAAATACCAATAAATTTTGGGACAAAAACTGCAGGCCTCAGTCAGTTCAACAGATGAAGATGAAGATAAAGATAAAGAAAAATGTCAGCTTCCTGCTCAATAAACGACCCAGAGCACAAATCTAAGTCAACAAACAAACGGCTTCAGAAGAAGATCGATGTTTTGGGTTTTTTATCCCCCTAAAAATGTTCCTATTTGGGGTTTTTTCCGTCAATTTTGTTGATCCACATTCATTAAAGGTAGAAAACGATCCGACACGACTGATCGTCGGTTTCATTCGTTTTACATCACAAAGACATGCAATTCCAACAGGGGTGTGTAGACTTTTTATATCCGCTGCATGAAATAAGTACATACGGAACGTCTAGCTGGTTTGAGTGATAAGCTATTACACTAACTCGTCAACTATAAGACAGTAAATCCAGTACAGTATGTACATATAATCAATGTATTATTGTTTATATTTGCAAAATGAAAGCGCCATCGTGGGCACAAGATCATGAATAATTACACACATGGAGAAAATGTCATTTGACTGAGAATAGGATGCCATTTAATGCCTAGTAAACCCATAAACCTTTTTTCTGCATCTCAATGCGGATGTATTTATGTGCAGAAATATAAATCAGCCCTTATAGCCCACTCTCTATTTCTCTCTCTCTCACACACACACACACACACATACCCACACACACTTACTGAAAAGTAATGAGGCTTAGCAGTTCAGTGGGGCAGAGCCAAAGAGATTTTTTTTATTATTTAATTTAGTATGATAGCACATCATCTCCTCTGACTTCCCTGACTGCGCTGTCAGATACGTGAAGATTATTACTTGTCACACTATAGAAGACAATTCCATTCAAATCCAGGCTGAATTCTCTAACAAGATTGTGCCACAGTGTGTGTGTTCTCTCCATGACACAATGAAGACTCTCTAACGCTAGACCTGTGATTAAAGAAAATGACCATGTTCTGCTTATGTCATCGATTACGTGCATAAAATTAAGTGTTATTATGTATAATGTGAGCTTGAGGCAATAAAGGGTTTTTTTCCTGTCCATTGGCATGTTCCTATCCAAATGACATTCACCACTATTTACAGCTGTCCCGTGAGCCGTTCGTAATCCTTTGCCATTCTCCTATGGATGGCATCACATGATGTATTCTAAAACCACCGATCCCTAATCATGACGAAATAATTATTTGTCTGATCTTCTCTCTCAGCTGAAGAACCTCCTTTCATCCATATATCCATTTTCCACAACGCATTCACACACTACAGGCAATTTAGAAATGCCAATCAGTCTACAACACGTGTCTTTGGATCGATGAAACTCCTGAAGAAGAAACTCTGCACACACAGGGCAGCAGGAGGCAGGACTCGAGTCCCCAACCCCAGAGATGCGAGACAAACATGCTAACCACCAAGCTAAAAAAATGTAGATCCTAGCAAACGAACGACATGAATCAGTCACTCAGTCACTGATACATTTCATCCACCTAGATGACTCATTCCAACCTTCTGAAAAATAACTCAGGTGTTTCTATATTAAACTATCCTGCCTCTGTAGTCACTCATACGAGAGAGCTTGTACCAAGCGTTTATATTTTATAGTGAACTCTATTAGTATTCTCGTAGTATATACTGTAGACTGTAGTATTCCTACTGTACGTATATTTGGTGGAAATTTCGTATATGTGTTATTACTACAAGAGAATTTTCTGTAGGACATATGTATTAAGTTATTAGTATAACTATATACAGTACAATCCACTGACTAATCATTGACTGGTTTAAAAATTCTACTTTAATAACAGCTTAATGAATATATTTGCATGTGTGATGTGTAGCTTAATGATTTTATGGTTTTGCTCAATATCAGTGAAACTACTATTATTTGTCTATGGACAGAGATACGTGGATACACCACCAGCTGTACTACAGTCCCAAATACACACAAGTCAGCAAGTTTCCATCATGACCTGGAAGACATCTGCGAGCCGCTCGCTGTCTTGGATTTTAAAGGTCACCGAAGCTTCCTCGGAGTAGCCGGCCTGCGATACAAAAAAGGAAGGGAGACACGATGTTCACGGTAGGGAGAGGACACCCAATCACGATGGCCGACTGGGCGACACCTGCTCCCACAGAGACTGGACGACAGCCACCGGGAGGGAGTAGGCGGGGGTGGTGGAGGAGAGTGGATTGAAGCTTAGACTATACGCCATCGCAGCAGGGTTTTTAGTTCTTTAATCTGTCACAAGCTAAAGAATGAGCTGTTTGGGTTGTTTTTAGGTGGAGTTTTTTGCAAAAGTGTTGGGTTTGTGGCAAGAAAGAACTACCGTGTCATGAAATATGAGCACCTATCAGTATTTGAATACGCAAATGGAGTTCTAGGAGTATATATATATATATATATATATATATATATATATATATATATATATATATATATATATATATATATATATATATGAAACTTTACACCGGTGAACCAAAGAAAATTCCGGAATTCTCAAATCCACTTGTTCACAAGGTGTTGATTATGATTAGTACTAATACTAGTTCAGGCTGTAACTCAAATCACAGGTATACAGTATTTAATGCACTCATTCTAATACGTTATCATCACTCACATGATATAGGCTAAGACTAATAATAAATGTGTCATTATTCGATAAAGAAAACGCATAATCACTCATAAGGTGATGTTTTCTCTCAGGAAATATTTAACATTTACGGAAGGAATCACCAGTTTCGGAGCTTCGTAACAAGTCACAACCCATTGGTTTGTTTGTTTTTCCACCACTGGAAAGTCTTCAAATTTCAAGATGAATTAATTGACAGCAGGAACTAAAGAAAAAAAGCCTGTCGTGTTTGATTCCTCACATTTAAAAAAAAAAAAAAAAAGCATCATTTTAGAATTTGAGATCGTGTGTGTGTGTGGAAGGGGGATGAAGCGCCAGGTTTATCATGTGAATGTGAGGCGAGTTGAATACAGTACATACAGTAAAAAGTATTTCAATTCACTCTATAGTGTATTCCAGATGCATTCAGTAGTCAGTACTTCAACAAAGAAAAGCCACACCCATACCTACACTTCTTCTTGTTTGTGTGTGTGTGTGTGTGGGTGGGTGTCAGTCAATTGAACAATTTATTCCAGGCCAACCATGCAAATAATTGGCTTGATGAAGAAACCGGGTCCCAATGGAGAAGGAAGAAGAGAGCAGTGAAGAGATTGACTGCACCACACCCAACCATCCAGACAGCACTGAGTGTGTGTGAGTGTGTGACTGAGTGAGAGTGAAGCAGACCTGTGAGCAAGTGTGTGAAGCCAGATTTCTCCTTTTCTCTCCTACGCCCCCCCCCCCTTTTTTTAATTTCCTCCTCAATATAAACCACTATGCATGCCTTGAAGGAGTTATCCAGGCAGCTTTAGAGAGTAAATACGGGAAAGGATTACAAGCGTAAGGACACTGTTGTGGTGTTCAGCGAGCTGTATGACGGGGATGGAGGGATAAATGGAGAGAGAGGGGGAGAGAGAGGGGGGGCGGGAGGGAGGGGTAAACCCTATTCGGTATCCGCAGCACACTCCATATCCGAGGAAAGCCCTCCTGTATGGTGTATCCCCGTCACGTCCCAGTTCCTCATTCAGCACCACCCACCACATCAATGCGCCATCAAAAGTGCCGTAATTGCGTATCCGTTTTGCGCCGGATCTTTCATTTTGCTCCTATCTTTTAGACTTATTCTCAATCATTAAGATTCCTCGCAGATCCCAAAGATGCGATCTTGTCGTTCACGCACCCAAACAAGTCCTCAAGGCAACCGTAAAAACGTTGTGATCTCGCGCCTGCACGAAAAAACGGACTTGAATGCATAATCAATCGCACTGCACCCGAATCCAAAGCAGCACGGATCATCATAAAGAACGAACGCGTTCTCGTGCATCGACTCTCCGAATCGCTGTGTGACCCCGGAGAAGTAATAAGTGCGTGTTAATGGACTGGGTCTCCATCCAAACTTAGAAACGCGCACATGAGAATACAAACAAAAAAACAAAGTGTGCTGGGTCAGAAATCCAACAAACTTTGCACGCGTCTTTTATTATTATTATTATTATTATTATTATTATTATTTGTTTATTCATTGCATTAAGATCGACCCCGATCCAAATATAAACAATAAACAGTTCTTACCTGAACCTTAATGATATAACGCGCTGTTCAGGGCAAGCGTGGGCACGCGCATCGTGCTGAGGGCGCACACTGGAAACCTGCTCCGTTGTTTATTTTATTTGTTTGTTTGCTTTTCCGTTTTATTGGCTGCACGCGCTGTCACACTGTTGACACGCTGTGCTTTCTTGTCTACACTGTGGCTCGCGCTGATAAGCATCCGGGCAGCCGCGCGCGAGGAGGAGGAGGGATGTAGAGGGAGGGCAGTGTAGCACGAGCACGCGTGCAGAGCCAGGCAAAGTGATGAGCACGCGCATTTTTATTTATTTATTTATTTGTTTATGTTTTTTGCAGACTGAGAGTGCCAGTGTGCAATGAATGACTGAATAAATAAATAGATTGGGTGTGTAATGAAATAATTAAAACGTGAACTAATTAATTTAATGTGTAATTTAGTAATTAAAACGTTTAGAAAATGAATTTAAGTAAATAAAATAAATATATACATATATATATATATATATATATATATATATATATATATATATACACACACACACACACACACACACACACACACACATATATATATATATATATATATATATATATATATATATATATATATATATATATATATATATATATATATATATATATAATTGATTATTTCAGCACGTATTTCATGCTGAGGCCTTGATGCATGCCGAGGTGAATAAATTAATGCGTGGTGGATTATCTTGTCTGTCCATATCAAAACCTGGAATCTAACCTCAGATCCACTGGATTAAGCAGTCATGACTAATTGATAGCAGACTGCTAGAGATGGGTAAGCGTCACCCTGATGAAAAATCCTGTTGAAACTGGTTGTACAATGTGCGATTAGTGCAGCCATTTTACGATTGTTATTTGTCACACTGTACGAGATAATCCCAATACGAGTTCTATAACAGACTGTACGATAATATGTGTTCCACGTGTCGGATTCAACAATGAAGATAGCTACTAAGTTCTGCCACTCTGTGTCCACACCAAAGGCTTGCAGTTCTCCAGTTCTTCAGTCAGCGGTCTTTTCGTCGCAGTGGGGCACATCACATTATGTGCACATAAGACAACCGATCTCAACTTGCGACCAGAGATTATCCTTTACGATGACGAGCTTTACGTTTCAAACATTTATCAAGGAAGCCGGTAAAGACGGTCTATCTGTTTGATTAGCTCAGCGTGTGATTTGGCAGCTGGTGTGATTTTACAGCAGAGAGAAACTGCGCGGTAATACTGATTGAAGCAGTTTGCGATGTTAAAGGCTGATTTATGCTTGTTTGTTCAATGAATGGCAGCATGAGTGCAGACGGAGTCAGACGCTGTCTCCTCCTCCAACACTTTATCACAGACTTTGCTGAGCATTGTGAATGGATCAATTTAACAGTGAGGTCTTTCTTTTTTTAAATCAAGTATCATGCAAATGGGGAAGCTTTTTGTTGTTGTTGTTGTTGTTGTTGTTGTTGTTGTTGTTGTTGTTGACCTGAGTAAGAGGGGGTAAAAAGAAAATCTAGTAAATTTGGGTTATATAATTTTTTTTTCATTATTATATAATTATGTAATATAATAAGTATATATATATATATATATATATATATATATATACTCGATCATATTCTTTGGACGTCTCATGTTATGGCTCTCTTCAAGTCATTCCATAGCATCTCTGTTGGGTTGAGGTCTGGGCTCTGACTCTGGCCACTCCAAAAGGCGGATTTTGTTTTTCTGTAGCCATTCTGTTGTGGACTTGCTCTGGTGTTTTGGGTCATTGTCCTGCTGTATCACCCAACTTCTACACAGTTTCAGCAGACATACAAACATTCTCACATTATCCTGAAGAATTGTCTGATATACTGTACTTGGGAATTCATCTTCCCCTCAATGATTGCAAGCTGGCCAGGCGCTGATGCAGCAAAGCAGGCCCAAATCATGAGGTTTCCTCCACCATACTTTACGGTTTGGATGATGTTTTCATGATGATATGATATGGCCCTTTCTACACCAGATGTAGTGCTGTGTGGTTTTTCCAAATAGTTAAATTTTAGTTTCATCAGCCCACAAAACATTTTGCCAATACCACTGTGGAGTGTCAATGTGCTCTTTTACAAACTTCAGGCATGCAGCAATGTTCTTTTTAGTAAGCAGTGGATTCCTTCATGGTGTCCTGCCGTCGATACCCTGCTTGTTCAATGTTTTGTGTATTGTAGACTCATGAACAGAGATGTTAGACAGTTCCAATGATGCCTTCAAATCTTTGGCTGTCATTCGGGGTTGTTTCTTTACCTGAGTCTTCTATGTGCTCTTGGTGTCATTTTGACTGGGCGCCCAATTCTTGGTAGAGTAGCAACAGTCCCAAAGTGTCTCCATTTGTAGAATGTTTGCCTAACTGTAGACTGGTGAATTTCTAAAATCTTTGAAATCACTTTGTGACTCTTTCCAGTTTTATGCAAATCAAAAATTCTTGATCGTAGGTCCTCTGAAAGCTCTTTTTGATGAGGCATGGCTCACATAAGCGTGTGCTTCTTGTGCAGAGCAAGCTCCAAAAGTTTGAGGGGATTTTATCAGTGAAAATAGCTGTAGTCCACACCTCCAAAGTCATTTTCTTAACCAGACTACAGGTGTGCAAAAACAAGCGTTTTTGAGGGCATTAACTCAAGGGATCACATACTTTTTCCACAAGCACTATGAGGTTTTTTTGGTTGTTCTCAATAAAGACATGAAAGATCAGAAATTCAATATGTTATTATTTTAGACATATTATATTTGTCAATACCCCTGACTTAGATGAAGATCAGATCACATTTTATGACAAATTTATGCAGAAAACCATGAAATTCCAAAAGGTTCACATACTTTTTCTTGCCACTGTATATAATATTAAAAATAAGAAATACATTTTTGTTATTGTCTTTTTACAAATCGCTTGTCTAATGTCTCTCGTACAAACCAGATAATGTTTCCACAAATTAAAAATGATAGATTATAGTGCAGTGTTAGATTTGACATGTTCTGTAGGCCTATTTAATCTTCTTTTTTTTTTGGGTGAGCAAAAATTTGCTGCATCCCTAATATATAGTGCTAAATAAACTCTTGTTAATGGTATACTTCTCTAACGTTAGCCGAGTCAAATATACCTTCACAATTCTATTTCTCATTAATGAACTCAAAACATTCGACCCTGATAGAAAGTGAAGATGTTACAATAGATTACTAATGTGAGATGTGGAGGAAGGGGACGAGGCTTCCAGGAAGTCAGATAATATAGTGAGTCCTTACGTAATTGTCTAGACTTCTCCTGCTGATAGGCATAAAATGTTCATGGTTCAATCCTGAATTCGGGGAACTGTTTTTGGTGGAGATCTCCCTGTGTCTGAGTAGGTGTTGTCTGGTTTCCTCTCACCTCCAGTTGCTCCAGGTGTGAGTGAATATGTGTGTGTGTGTGTGTGTGTGTGTGTGTGTGTGTGTGTGTGTGTGTGTGTGAACAGATCCCAGTTACAAACCAATTAAGAGTGTCTTCCCACCCAGTGTGTCTTCCCACTTTGGATCCAACTATACATTGATCGGTATAAAAAAAAAAACGTTCTGAAAACAGATAAATGAAATCGTTACAGCGTGCTATGATGTTAAAACTCAGAGCTCATTCTAAAAAGATGTCAAAGTCGGCAAAAGCGTTGTTTCACTTTATGTAGTCTACACGGTTTTGAACTGATAAATGAAAGCGGAAAATAATTGCCGCGTTTATATCCACTACTCAGTCATTAAAATAGATTAAAGAACTTGGTCAGTTGAATATGCTTTTTTTTCTGTCTGTACAACTAATTGCTTAGAGACTAATTAATTCTGGACTAAGAAGAGACAGAAAGCCACAATCGTGCTTTTCAAATCAGTGTTTCTCACTGCACTGTGCACTGCTGTGTAATCTTTCTCAGATCAGGCAGCACAAAAAACAGTACATGAAAATTTACATCACATGCCTTGCTGTCCTGGAGAAAAAATAAATAAATAAATAATTATATATATATATATATATATATATATATATATATATATATATATATATATATATATATATCAATCCAAATAATATCAACCCTTCAGTCCTTATAATGATATGATGCTATCGTCAAAATCGGTGCCCAGAACTAGTTTATAGGAGTAGCCATACATGGAGATCTTCTTATATATATATATATACAGTGGTGTGAAAAAGTGTTTGCCCCCTTCCTCATTTCCTGTTCCTTTGCATGTTTGTCACACTTAAGTGTTTCGGAACATCAAACCAATTTAAACAATAGTCAAGGACAACACAAGTAAACACAAAATGCAATTTGTAAATGAAGGTGTTTATTAAAGGTGAAAAAAAATCCAAACCATCATGGCCCTGTGTGAAAAAGTGATTGCCCCCCTGTTTAAAACATACTATAACTGTGGTTGTCCACACCTGAGTTCAATTTCTCTAGCCACACCCAGGCCTGATTATTGCCACACCTGTTCACAATCAAGGCATCACTTAAATAGGAGCTGCTTGACACAGTAAGGTCCACCAGAAGATCCTTAAAAGCTACACATCATGCCGAGACCCAAAGAAATTCAGGAACAATTGAGAAAGAAAGTAATTGAGATCTATCAGTCTGGAAAGGGTTATAAAGCCATTTCCAAAGCTTTGGGAATCCAGCGAACCACAGTGAGAGCCATTATCCACAAATCGCGAAGACATGGAACAGTGGTGAACCTTCCCAGGAGTGGCCGGCTGCCCAAAATTACCCCAAGAGCGCAGCGACGACTCATCCAAGAGGTCACAAAAACCCCACAACAACGTCCAAAGAACTGCAGGCCTCACTTGCCTCAGTTAAGGTCAGCGTTGCGCCTCCACCATCAAGAAAAGACTGGGCAAAAATGGCCTGCATGGCAGAGTTCCAAGGAGAAAACCACTGCTGAGCAAAAAGAACATCAAAGCTCGTCTCAATTTCTCCACAACACATCTTGATGATCCCCAAGACTTTTGGGACAACATTCTGTGGACCGATGAGACAAAAGTGGAACTCTTTGGAAGGTGTGTGTCCAAGTATATCTGTCATAGAAGGAACACTGCATTTCATAAAAAGAACATTATACCAACAGTAAAATATGGTGGTGGTAGTGTGATGGTCTGGGGCTGTTTTGCTGCTTCAGGACCTGGAAGACTTGCCGTGATAAAAGGAACTATGAATTCTGCTGTCTACCAAGAGATCCTGAAGGAGAATGTCCGACCATCTGTTCGTGTACTCAAGCTGAAATGAACTTGGCTTCTGCAGCAGGACAATGATCCTAAACACACCAGCAAGTCCACCACCGAATGGCTGAAGAAAAACAAAATGAAGACTTTGGAGTGGCCTAGCCAAAGTCCTGACCTGAAACCTATTGAGATGTTGTGGTATGACCTTAAAAAGGCCGTTCATGCTCGAAAACCCTCTAATGTAACTGAATTAGGACAATTCTGCAAAGATGAGTGGGCCAAAATTCCTCCAGGACGCTGTAAAAGCCTCATTGCACGTTATCGCAAACGCTTGGTTGCAGTTGTTGCTGCTAAGGGTGGCCCAACCAGTTATTAGGTTTAGGGGGCAATCACTTTTTCACACAGGGCCATGATGGTTTGGATTTTTTTTCACCTTTAATAATAAACACCTTCATTTACAAATTGCATTTTGTGTTTACTTGTGTTGTCCTTGACTATTGTTTAAATTGGTTTGATGTTCCGAAACACTTAAGTGTGACAAACATGCAAAGGAACAGGAAATGAGGAAGGGGGCAAACACTTTTTCACACCACTGTATATACAGTATCTCACAAAAGTGAGCACACCCCTCACATTTTTGTAAACATTTGATTATATCTTTTCATGTGACAACACTGAAGAAATGACACTTTGCTACAATGTAAAGTAGTGAGTGTACAGCTTGCGTAACAGTGTAAATTTACTGTCCCTCAAAATAACTCAACACACAGCCATTAATGTCTAAACCTCTGGCAACAAAAGTGAGTACACCCCTAAGTGAAAATGTCCACATTGGGCCGAATTAGCCATTTTCCCTCCCCAGTGTCATGTGACTTATTAGTGTTACAAAGTCTCAGGTGTGAATGAGGAGCAGGTGTGTTAACTTTGGTGTCATTGCTCTCACACTCCCTCATACTGGTCACTGGAAGTTCAACATGGCACCTCATGGCAAAGAACTCTCTGAGGATCTGAAAAAAAGAATTGTTGCTCTACATAAAGTGAAGTTTTCGAAGCAGCCATTTAACCAAATTTAGATCATTAAATAGTAGCTCTATGCGTAAAATCAGTAAATCAATTTGAATACATCATTCAATTAACATCGGCCATTCTTATTAACTTTTACAGGTGGTGTTGACCAATTTAATGACCTCGTGACACGCACCGAAGCATCAGCATGAATGAAAATGACTAATTAAATAAATTATTAATTGCGAAAAAACAATTAGATTAAATATTGACATTAAATATGCTTCACTTTGATATGTACGTTGTTTCTTTAACATTTTAGCACTTGAGAAATCGATTAAAATTATTATTTCACATTTTAAATACGTAATAATAATATATAATAATACGTGACTGTACGTATAATTTACTTAAATAATATCAACCCTTCAGTCCTTATAATGATATGATGCTATCGTCAAAATCGGTGCCCAGAACTAGTTTATAGGAGTAGCCATACATGGAGATCTTCTTATATATATATATATATATATATATATATATATATATATATATATATATATATATATATATATATATATATATATATATATATATATATATATATATATATATTATATATTTATATATAAACTATAATGAACTTCCCTTTACTTTCACACTCTCCAGTGTTACTCAGATGAGGATGGGTTCCCTTCTGAGTCTGGTTCCTCTCAAGGTTTCTTCCTCTTAACATCTCAGGGGGGTACCCATGATGAGCCGGAGGTGTGGGTTGTGGGTTGAATTTTGTTTTCCTTTGTATAAAAAGAAAACAACCTGTGTATATTTACTGCTGTTGCTCAATTTGTTTTTATTTTTGGGAAAGGGTGGGGAAGACAGAGCAGAAAAGGCGATTTAGATAGGCTTAGCAGAAATGTTCAACATAAATGTTTAGTAGAAAGGTTATTAGAAATGTTAGCAGAAATGGTTCATCAGAAGGTCAGCAAAAATATTAAATAAAAATGAAACGTTCAGTAGAAATGTAGAAATGTTCTGTAGAAATGTTCAGCAGAAATGTTCAATAAAAATGAAACTTTAAAACATCTCAGGGAGTTTTTCCTCATCACCGTTACCTACGGCTTGCTCACTAGGGATAAATTTACACACTTAGAATCTATATTCTGTGTTGATATGTTTCTGTAAAGCTGCTTTGAGACATTATCCATTGTTAAAAGTGCTATTCAAATAAAATTTAACTAAATTGTAATGAATAATCGTAAGGTGAGGGTCAAAACCAGGACACATGAAACTAAAAAACAAGGCACTATGGAAAAGAAAGTTTATACAGCAGTGTAAAAATAGCCACACTAATCAAGGGAAAGACACAGAACGGGTGAACACAAAAGGGTAATGCACCAATGACAGGACTAGAGACAAAAGTAGGTGGAAATGTAAACAAAAACACATGATGAAAACAACTTGAAAGAGGTTCTTGTCATGCTGGGAGCTGGAACTCATGACAATAACATTAAAACCTGGAATTGAAATCTGATTTACGCAATTTGTGCCAAATGCTTTTTATTGTGAGACAAAGGTTAATTAAGTTAAAAAAAAAATTAGAAAACAGACATTTGTTGCTCGATTATTATACACGCACCTGGGTCAATATTTGGTCGAACTTTCTTTGGTTGCAATTTCCACAGCAAGTCTTCTGGGATATGTCTCTATCAGCTTTGCACATTCGGATCCCGATATTTCACCCACGCTCAAGCTCTGGAAGACTGGATGGAGATCGTTGGTGAACAGCAATTTACAAGCCTTGCTACAGATTTTCTACTGGATTCAGGATTGGGTTCTGGAGGATTTGAGGATTGGGCCACACATTCATGTTCTTGATTTTGAACCACTCTGGTGTAGCTTTGGCAGCTTTGTGTGACTGTTTTGTTGAAGGTAAACTTCCAAGTGGTCAAGCTACATTCAATTTTTGTCATTGGTTATTCATAGTCTTGGGGAGTAAATCTCATGCTTTGATAGTTAAGCCTACATTGGCAGTGTTTTCCCATAATTTCCCACTATTTACTTAAGGCAAGAGGGTAATTTTGTTAAGCAGAATCAATCCTTTTCAAAAAAAAAAATTGTAAGTACATTTATTTATGCAAATGAGGTTTCATCTAAATATGCGTACATTTGCATACTCTACAAAAGCAAGAACCCTGTCTTTGCATGATATTACAATTAAAATATTCATTCCACTATGAACACACTCTTCAGAAAAAGACCACAGTGTGTTTGAAACTTCTTTAATCAAGAAAAAAAAACATGCACTGTTATACCATTTTTATGCCATTTTCCAGTGTAAAATCTTTAATCAAATTCTCATCATCAACAAGAAAAATTCCTCTGTAATAAGCTTCTAAATTAGAGATAGGAATAAGGATGTAATTTCTAAGATTTTTTCAAAATCAATATAATGAACGCAGGTCTAATTTTTATTCTGAACAAAAAAAAAGTTTAAAAAATACAAGATGTCACATCTTTCCATTCTATTAAGTGTGTTTTATAATGTTTACAATAGAAACTGAACACGCTGCTAAGTTTCGACGTTACCCCCCCCCAATACAACAGTATTACTACACATGAAAAATGACAGAAATTTCTCTTCTTGCCTTAACAAATTATTTGAAGTATGTCATTACCACCAAAGTGATAATTGGTTAGAACGTAATCGGAGAAATATCCCCCCCACTGAAATCTGATGGTAGTGGTGGTCCCTTGTAAAAAATTAATTTTGCCCATTGACTGTAGGCATGCCTCTCCACTTGGTCCTCAAGAGTACATATTTTAATATGCGTGTCGGCTGCCTGCCACTTGAGCTGTTAATCCGTTATACTTAATAACCAAGGCATAAGCACATAGCAAAAAATGTCTTCTCGCATCCATCAGCAAGCCCTTCAACATTTCAAAACTCTGTGTATTTAGCTCAATAAGAGCCACCAGCTAACGCTAACATCTCTGTCACCGAGCACTGCCTTATCCTGATTGTGTACACCTGATGCTTTTATTCTTCACCATACAGTAGTTTATTCAAAAACAATGTACATGTCAGCTTATCTAACAATGCAGAAACTTTGGGATTTTTTTTAATGATATAGTATTTACCTTACAGCTTATGTTTTATTTCACAGTAATTCAAAGTGATGATCTGGAACAGTATCGCAAAGTGAAACACATTACTAATGACTAGTAGTTTTCCAGGAGATATATACTGTATACACTGGGTAATTATTGCGTAGTTCTTAATGATCTACCAAACTATTACTTTAGTATTACTTACCGAGTATTCATTAGTAGTTAATAGTAATGATTTATGTCTTAATATTGTGCTACCCATTAATTCTTTTATAATGATGCCAACAGTAGTTGTATTGTATGGGCTGACAGTAACAATAACAATAACACACATGGGCTACACACGGGGACTGAAACAAATAACCTAATCAAACACTAACTGCATAGAAGCCGTGTTACCAACAAAGACATTAACCTTAGTGTACCTTCTATTACCAGAAGTGAAGAAAGAATAAATTGCTTAGAATGACAATAGAGGTGCCAGACAGACGTCTGCTTACTGTCATTCCATTTCTGCTCAAAGGGCAAGTGTTCTTCAAGGAAAAATATTTGCACTAAAGCACTGATGCTAGTTGTAGACATCCTGTTGTTCAATCGCTCAGACAATTTGATTGAATTAACTCTAATTCCTTATCATTTAAGGTTTCTCCAGACCTGTGCAAAAACATCAACATCATGTGGGACAGGGGCTCAAACGGTAAAAAGGGCACCGCCTGTCAACCCTCATCCACCCACCCACACACACATGCTCAATTCCTGCTGAAATTAATGTGAATAATTAAAAATAGCCATTAATAACCATTCACATTATTACTAATAATATACATTTGAAATAAGTAATTTCCAGTCACTAGACTGCCCTTCATTGAACACAATAGCTATAGTTTCTACTCATATTTTCTGATGGCCAAAGCAATTCTACTGTACCCTGTAAGGAATAAAGATAAATCTGCAGCTTGCACACACAAACATGTAACCAGATTAATATTTTCTTGATAGATAGATAGATAGATAGATAGATAGATAGATAGATAGATAGATAGATAGATAGATAGATAGATAGATAGATAGATAGATAGATAGATAGATAGGCCATACACACAAGCACAGTGCAACTTACTTTTTGAGACGTCCATAAACACAAATATCTTCTGGAAGCACTGGAACACTAAAGAAACATAAAACAGAAGAATCAGTCATTCAGAATGGTGATTTACGAGTGAAATATTTTAAATAACATGATAATTACATCACCACTCACACCGAGCCTGAGTATAACAACGGACCTAACCGAACTGAACATATGAGAAATAGCGATAAAGACTCCCAGAACCACTGTGGTGGAACTTCCCAGCCCCACCAACAGAGGTCAGTGTCTACAGAATTTTAATCAGTTACTCATTTCCTGTTTATTTCCTGGTTTGTCCCTATATAAGCACATGGTTTTCTGTTACTTGTTGTGAAGTCTTGCCAATCCTCCGTGTTGTGTCAATTCTGAGCTGTTTGTTTTTCCACTACCTTGACCATCTTGCTAGTATTTCTACAACTAATCGTTGAATTGCCTTGTTGTTTGATGCTTTTTGCCTTTAATCTGTCTGCCTCCATAATCACTGGTTGTTTGGATTGTGTTTTAAACTCTGTACATGGATTCTCACGCTTCTACCAAGGCTAGTCCAGTATACCTCAGGACTACACTGAGTGCAAGTTATTTCCCGGATATCTAGTCCCAGGGTCTCGTAACACTTCTCGTCAAAAGTGGGGATAAATTTGACTCGTAATAACTGAGGCATCTGTGTGAACAAAAATCTGGGGAGGGTTTCTTCTACATCATTAATTAAAGAATGATCGGCTACTTAATGAAACACGGTACCTGGAGTAAAGTCTGATTTGATTTATGGCACGATCAGCAAAACTAATTATATTTACACTCCAATAGCGTTACAGTACATTTACAGTACAAGAATAACAAGGGGACCGCTTGCTGACTTTGTCGAGACAAACATGACGTCCTACACAGAAATTTAATCAGAACAGGATCATTAGGATCATCTAGGCTACTCGTTCATTTCCCATAGTCTTTATTAATGCACTTAAGTAGCTATCTTATAGCACCATACATTATGATATTACAATATATTAGCTTCCACTTTTTAGTCTACCCGAGCAAAACAGGGAAAAAGACAGAGCAGCAGACTGGAGCTTTTTCTTTCTTGGTGGGCTTTGGTTGGCCTACCCATGATTTTATTCAGCAGTACTGTGATTTTGATTGGCCACCCACCAACCAACACGTCAACCAATGGGACAAACACCTAGCCACTGAATTTCGTGGCACACAAACACATCACATAATAGCTGCAGAGCTGAATCAGTCCGATTAGCATGATTACTCCAAATTCTGACCCCATTTACAAAGCCGTACTCGTACCATCGTAATGCCCTGCAATGTGCCAAGAGCTGAGCACAGCGCCGAGTCCCCTCACTGAGCTGGTCCTGAACCTCAGCACACTAAAAACACATCAACACCGCACAGACACCCTGAGATCAAACACAGATGCACGCTGACAGAAGACAGACCAAAATTGTGAAAAGGCTGGCCATCGAGATGGCTCGATATAACAAATCATGGCTCCCTACAGAGGACGGAGCATTCGCACAGTGCAACAACATCACTGAGGGCAAGCTGCACTTCTTCACTGAGTGTCAATAACGCAGCCATTTACAGAACGTTCATGCTCAATCTTACACTCACATGCCTCCTGTTAGTTGAGCAGAAGGAGAGCAGAGCTCTGGCAGAGCAGTATGTATCAGCCTGTAACAATCTGAGACAGACAATGAGTCTCTCTCTCACACACACACACACAGCCCTGATTGACAGTGAGTGATAATTTATGCATTTTGTGGAGGTTTTTTTCTCCTTGACTTATTGTTATTATTAGTATCATGTTATGCCCAGAAATTGCACATGGTGCTAAATTCAAATAAACACATGACATCAAAAAGAGATCATGTGAAAATAAACAAATCATCTAAGAAAATCACACATGAAAAATAAAATCCTACGTGTGGATTAAAAAAAAGAAGTAAAAACGTGTGATTAAATTTGATATGTGAAAATAAAATAAATAAAAACTAAAGGACTAAACATTTGGACCTGTTTCTCTTCTGATTTTTTCCACATCTCATTTTCACACACATGCACATACACATTTATGACATATAGAGTACAAAAACAATTAAATAAACAAACAAAGAAAACAAAAAAACTCGTTGGTTGACCTACCTTTTTTTTTAAGACCACACGAGGTAATTGAGCGCCCTCTGGCGGACTACAGACTTATTGCATTGTTCCAATAATATACACTGTATTATATACAGGTAGGCTACATATTACAAATTTATACATTAAACTAAATAAATGCTGCATATATTCAAGGGAACCCTGGTGGGACAGGGAACCAAAGTGACTGTGAAATGTTTCTGAGAAATGCTTCTGAGACTCCACTATTATGATGGTGTAATAGTGGCTGTGATTAGAGAGTGTACTACTTACTTTGTCCTCACTTCCAGTGCATGTCGAAACCGTCAGCCAGTCTCCCCCTGGGTTCTACTAACTGCATCTCATTTCCAATCAGATGATTGACAGTAAACAACTTTATATATATATATATATATATATATATATATATATATATATATATATATATATATATATATATATTTTTTTTTTTTTTTTTCTTTCTTTCTCCAGGACAGCAAGGCATGTGATGTAAATTTGCATGTACTGTTTTTTGTGCTCCCTGATCTGAGAAAGATTACACAGCAGTGCACATCATAATCTTAAATCATAATATTAAATCCCTAATTTTACAATTTCATATCCAGGACATTAAAACCCAAAATAACAAGATATTAATAACTATAGATGATGGATCATATTTTGAAATAATGAGTTTGTAAGTCAAAATGTTCAGTTGAAATAATGACAAAATGAATGATTTTATTAAGTGAAAATAACATCATCCGATATCTTTAATTAGCACGAAATTAAGTCAAAATAATGAGGGGAAAAATGGTGTAATAACTCAAACTAAGATTATTAAGTCAAAATAATGAGATTCTAGATAGAGAATAAGATTTAGAAATACAGAATTATTATGCCAGAATAATGAGATATTACAGTTAAAATAACAACATGTCTACCCTCTTGAAATAACAACAACTTGAATCTCGAATCTCAGCTCTGCCCTGTGTGCATGGAGTTTGCATGGTCTCCCCATGCTTCAGGGGTAATCCAGTTTCCTCCCCAAGTCCAAAGGCATGCGTTCTAGGCTGGCATTCTAGATTGGTATTCCCAAAATTTTCTGCACTGTGCGATTGTGCTCTGCGATGAGTTGGAGGATCCAGGGTGTCCACTGCCTCGTGTCCCGAACTTCCTGGGATAGGCTCAAGGTTCTCTGTGACCCT
This sequence comes from Ameiurus melas, assembly GCA_012411365.1. NCBI lineage: Eukaryota > Metazoa > Chordata > Actinopteri > Siluriformes > Ictaluridae > Ameiurus > Ameiurus melas. Next base: position 11,012,251 of record CM022759.1, on the reverse strand, counting down.
GTGTAGGATAAGCGGTAGGGAAAATATCCAGAGCCAATCCTAGGAACCCTGGATGTGCTTGCATTATTCATTGACTCTTAGGAGCATTAAATTATAGTAGCAGTATGTTTTGGGGAGGAAACCGGAGAACCCAGAGGAACGTGTGAAACTCCACACTGACAGAAATCCGAGCTGAGGATCAAACCTGGGACTCTGAAGCAAAGCTCCAATAATTAATTTAAGAAAATCATTACACCTCCCAAGGTTCATCTGATGACATTTTTAAACAGGATACAGAGGAACAGGAAGAGGAACATCATCCATCTCGCACCGAGTCAGAGACAAGCCTAGGATGACAAAGAGTCAGAGGAAGGCTCTCTATCAAGAATATAAACAGTTTCAATCTGATTTCAATCGACCATGTCATTGTTAAAGAGAGTTAACGTAGATTTGTAAGCACAGTATTTGTGGAATGTATGGAATGCAATCAAAATGCAAACATGCAAGCTAGGGTAGATTTATTTTTTTTTTTATCTCAGTGCAACATTCAATTCGTTTCAATTCATCGTAGAAATGTAAAACTCTTCACTCTGAGGTGAGTGTTAATGGGTTACTCATACGATTGCTTACAATATATGAGGATTCGAGAAGGGGGGAAAAGTGTGCTTGGAAAGTGTTGAGAAATGTGTTATGGCTTTCGAGAGCAGAAACGGTATTTCTTAAAAAGTGTATAAAAAAAAGAAGAAGCTTTTATCATTTCAAACGCTTTGTTCGGTTTTGTGGCAGTTGAAAGATGTGGAGTTGATTGACAGCTGAATAGTGTAGAACTGCAGAAACAACAGTGACACGTCTATAGCCTGATGTCTGCGTGTGTGTGTGTGTGTGTGTGTGTGTGTGTGTGTGTGTGTGTGTGTGTGTGTGTGTGTGTGTGTGAGCGGAGAGAGAGAGAGAGAGAGAGAGAGAGAGAGAGCTCCCCTGCAGAGAGAAAGGTTGTGTAATGTGATAATGCCACATTCCAAACACATTTGCCACGCGACAGCAGCAATATGATCCACAGAACTGAACAACACCCACACACATACTTCACACTTTCATGTTTGATTGCTCTATCTCAATTCACAATCTCTTCTATTCTCTGCCTTTTATCTTTCTCTTCCTGCTGCCGCTGTTGTGGTTTTGCGTCGTTGGATGTCTCTTTACTCTTTCTTTGTCTTCTTAACGTTCAAACCAACCCTCACGCTGCTGATTCAGGTCTGATTCCGGTTGGAAGGAAAGGGTCTAGGTTGGACCAGGGTTCAGGGACTCCGTTGAGATCAAGACACGATTTATAAACGAGTTGATTTAATTGAATTGAATTCGATATCTTGCTTAAACTTTGATATCGATGGCCACTAGGTGGTGTGCTGACAACGTGCTGGGAGGATTTAATCTATTTTATGCTCTCAAATCAATTAACACCGCCATCAGGACACATCCCTAATTGCGCAGAAGACAGTCATTCAAGTTCCACAAATGAAATGCTACTTTTTTTCAGGTTATAGATTTAAAGCGGTAACTGTTGGGCTACAGATCAGAAGATTGGAAAGATCTGCTTGGTTGGGCCCACATCAACCCTTTTGGGATAAGATTGGACATCCCTGGTCTATACCATGATCTTTGCACATAGAGGCAGCAAATATACAAATACAGTGGTGTGAAAAAGTGTTTGCTCCCTTCCTCATTTCCTGTTCCTTTGCATGTTTGTCACACTTAAGTGTTTCGGAACATCAAACCAATTTAAACAATAGTCAAGGACAACACAAGTAAACACAAAATGCAATTTGTAAATGAAGGTGTTTATTATTAAAGGTGAAAAAAAATCCAAACCATCATGGCCCTGTGTGAAAAAGTGATTGCCCCCCTTGTTAAAACATACTATAACTGTGGTTGTCCACACCTGAGTTCAATTTCTCTAGCCACACCCAGGCCTGATTATTGCCACACCTGTTCACAATCAAGGCATCACTTAAATAGGAGCTGCTTGACACAGTAAGGTCCACCAGAAGATCCTTAAAAGCTACACATCATGCCGAGACCCAAAGAAATTCAGGAACAATTGAGAAAGAAAGTATTTGAGATCTATCAGTCTGGAAAGGGTTATAAAGCCATTTCCAAAGCTTTGGGAATCCAGCGAACCACAGTGAGAGCCATTATCCACAAATGGCGAAGACATGGAACAGTGGTGAACCTTCCCAGGAGTGGCCGGCCGCCCAAAATTACCCCAAGAGCGCAGCGACGACTCATCCAAGAGGTCACAAAAGACCCCACCACAACGTCCAGAGAACTGCAGGCCTCACTTGCCTCAGTTAAGGTCAGCGTTCATGCCTCCACCATCAGGAAAAGACTGGGCAAAAATGGCCTGCATGGCAGAGTTCCAAGGAGAAAACCACTGCTGAGCAAAAAGAACATCAAAGCTCGTCTCATTTTCTCCACAACACATCTTGATGATCCCCAAGACTTTTGGGACAACATTCTGTGGACCGATGAGACAAAAGTGGAACTCTTTGGAAGGTGTGTGTCCAAGTATATCTGGCGTAGAAGGAACACTGCATTTCATAAAAAGAACATTATACCAACAGTAAAATATGGTGGTGGTAGTGTGATGGTCTGGGGCTGTTTTGCTGCTTCAGGACCTGGAAGACTTGCCGTGATAAAAGGAACTATGAATTCTGCTGTCTACCAAGAGATCCTGAAGGAGAATGTCCGACCATCTGTTCATGTACTCAAGCTGAAACGAACTTGGGTTCTGCAGCAGGACAATGATCCTAAACACACCAGCAAGTCCACCACCGAATGGCTGAAGAAAAACAAAATGAAGACTTTGGAGTGGCCTAGCCAAAGTCCTGACCTGAATCCTATTGAGATGTTGTGGTATGACCTTAAAAAGGCCGTTCATGCTCGAAAACCCTCTAATGTAACTGAATTAGGACAATTCTGCAAAGATGAGTGGGCCAAAATTCCTCCAGGACGCTGTAAAAGCCTCATTGCACGTTATCGCAAACGCTTGGTTGCAGTTGTTGCTGCTAAGGGTGGCCCAACCAGTTATTAGGTTTAGGGGGCAATCACTTTTTCACACAGGGCCATGATGGTTTGGATTTTTTTTCACCTTTAATAATAAACACCTTCATTTACAAATTGCATTTTGTGTTTACTTGTGTTGTCCTTGACTATTGTTTAAATTGGTTTGATGTTCCGAAACACTTAAGTGTGACAAACATGCAAAGGAACAGGAAATGAGGAAGGGGGCAAACACTTTTTCACACCACTGTATATGGTAAATCCACAGAAGCCAGGGAGAACGAAAGAGCAGTTCAACCAGTACAAGGCCAAAAAACTTGCTCCAACTATTTGCCAAAGTGGTGGAGAGAGAGTTAGTAGATGGGCAATTGTAGACGACAAGGAAAAACCATCAGCAGAGATCCTCATGCTAACCTCAGCCCTGGAGGACACTGAAGGTCAAGTGGGCAACATCTCCACCAATTCCAGATAAGCATTTGGATTAAGACCGTAGGGACTGTAGGGGCCTTGGAAGCCAACAGCACCCTGGAAGCCAAAGCAGCATCAAGAATAACGGTCATAAAGGTATGAGCCCACACCAAATTAACTTCAGAGACAGTGAAAGGAAGCATGTGGGTTGGTCAAAAAGTCAGGAAAATGACTGCAGGATACCTAGAAACCAAGACAAAATAGGGTATAGTGAAGTCCTTCCAAAAGAGATGGTGCAAAGTGGTGACCCAACCCAGATGTTAGAAGAAATAAGAGTGGGGACACAAGTGAGCAACGTTCTGAGGCTGCTGGAAGATCTCAATGTCCAAGAAGGAGACCCGCTCCCATACACGGATGCTTCGAAGAAGCGTCCAAAGGCTCTCAGCCAACAGATTTCAGCAGGCAGGGCAAACTTGTATGGTTATTGCATACTTTGTGGAGTTACAGACACTACCCACTTAAAGGTTGGTGCCTGTTGTTGAATTTTATAATATCTTTATAACCAGTGACAGTTAATGGATAGCCATGATGAGCCGGAGGGGTGGGTTGTGGGTTCAATTTTGTTTTCCTTTGTATAAAAAGAAAAAAATCTGTGAATATTTACTGCCGTTGCTCAATTTGTTTTTATTTTTGGGAAATGGTGGGGAGGACAGAACAGAAAAGGCGATTTAAATAGGCTTAGCAGAAATGTTCAACAGAAATGTCAGCAAAAATGTTCAATAAAAAAGAAATGTAGAAATGTTCTGTAGAAATGTTCTGTAGAACTGTAGAAATGTTCTGTAGAAATGTTCTGTAGAACTGTAGAAATGTTCTGTAGAATTGTAGAAATGTTCAGCAGAAATGTTCAACAAAAATTAAACTTTAAAAATAAATAAATAAATAAAAACTTGCATGGTTATCCCCACAACAGGACCAAGGCTATCCATGAAGCAGCCAGCAGTCCATAATAGCCAAAGGAGGGAAAGGTGGAGAGGGCTTGAAAAAAGCTTGCATGTTCTCCCCGTGCTTCTAGGTTTCCTAACCCAGTCCAAAGACATGCGTTCTAGGCTGATTGGCATCTCTAAATTGTCCGTAGTGTGTGAATGGGTGTGCGAGTGTGTGATTGTACCCTGCGATAGGTTGGTGCCCGGTCCATGGTGTCCCCCACTTAGTGCACAGAGTCCTATGGGGGCTCCAGGCTCCCCCACGACCATGAGTAGGATAAGCTCTCCAAACTAGTCCTCAGATTTATTTATTTTTTGCCAATTTTTGGTGTCAAATTACTCAGGACAGTGTGAACCTCAGTAATTATCAGTAAACAGTATATATAGCCACCACTCATCAATCAATTCCAAGGAGGCGGAGCTGGTTTACTAAAGTAGCAGCCATGATTCATGATTGGTCATATGGATTTGAACCCAACTCGAAATGCATGTCTAATACAAGGTTCTGAGGACTTTTGCAAAGATTGTGGCATGGCCATAGATAAGTGTCAGAAAGCTATTAAACCCAAATAGCTTTTTCTTAGGAACTAAAAGCTGTAATTAAGATAATCCAATTAAGCTGTAATTTGGTGTGCTACATCAATCTGCTAAACTATAAATTTGAATTGATTTTTGTACTTATGTTTATCTACAGATTCTTTTTATTCTATTTTATCTGTGCAAGAACACAGCCATTCAGAGTCCTGTTTATGAAGAGTGCTTGGGCCCCGCAGATCGCTGCTTTGTATTTGAGATCCTTCTTCTTTTGTTCTTTTTTTTTCCTCTCCATTCCTCCCATTCCACCTGTCCAGTCCCTCTTTTCAAACCTTTTAATTTTTTAACTTCTTCCACTCCTGATTTGTGTGACTTGCATCAAAAAGTATTGTATTTGATAACTAAAGGTTTTAGGTGACAGTGTAACCGCTTTGAAAACATTTTGGGGGGTTTTATGCGTAGAGTTTGGAGAACAATGTGTAGTTTGCAGACTGATCATCGGTTCAGATAGCTGTGTTAATCGTTTTGAAAACAGTAAAACACCTTGGGTAGAGGGATTATACAATATCTGACTGATCGGCAACAGCTCTTGACACCAACTTCATAAACTTCTCTAACTCTTTTTAGCATGGTCTGTTTTAGTCTTATGGAGAATTCGTTACACACATAAGCACATGGTATTGTAATTTATTTATTTAACATCATTGCATTGATTCTCTATGGCACAGTTTCTCATTAAAACTCTCGAACTCCTATAGAAAACTACCAATTATGCCTTTAGACAGGAAGTCATGCCTGATTAGTTACGTCACACATCCTTAAAGTATGTTTTGTAAACTTTCTTAAGACACACACAAATATTTTATGTCCTCAGGTCCAGTGTGTGTTTGTGTCGTGCATTTATTTGTGCAAGTGATTATGCTAGCCTTGGCGAACATTAACCATTAAACCATCCTGGGCTTGCTTTTCTGCACTCACTGGCTTATACATGACATATTACTGCAGACCAATTATGGAAGACAGTAAGAGGGCACTCTTAATTAGAGGCACACTCTTCCTGGTAACATTTTAACTTAATTCTCTCTCTCTCTCTCTCTCTCTCTCTCTCTCTCCCAATGAAAAGTTACCCAAAAAAACAATGATTAAAGATTCAATAGTCAGTATGTTATTTTATTTTGTGTTGTTCACCCAGGAAGCATATAAAAATCAAAAACCCTCAGTTCTTCTACAGCAAGCTTGCTTTCCAGCAAAGGTGTGTCGTAGGTATTATGTTTAAAGGTTAATAGCAATAGTTGATATACGAGTTTTCAGAGGCTGCACGTTCTGTTCTTGGATTACAAGATGGTTTCTGACTCCGACTCACACACAAGGGTGGGAGTAGAAAATGTTGTTTAGAGCAGTTTTTTTTACATCCACCTTGTACATCATTCATCGTGGGTTATTTACGTTAATTCTGTCAACTTTGTACATTTATAAGCGTGTGTGCTGTAATAGGAAATTAATCGGCGATGGGGTGGTGTAGCAACCATAGCAATTTGACGAAGATTAAGATCTCTTTTATTTATTAATGAACGGCACATTGTACTTTTTATCGGATTAAAGTTACATTCAGTGCCAGGAAACATCCATGAGACGAGTTATACTTTACGTTTTCCATCACGGTACCACCATGGTGTATCACGTTACTGAGAAACCAGACATACTGACCGTAAGACGCCTTCCGTAAACGTTAAATAAACGTCTCCTTACAAAAAACGACACCGTATCATCGACTAACTGCTTGTTTTTTTATGATTATTGTGGCGCATACCGTCGTTACGATGAAGCATTAGAACTGATCGGCCTGTCTGAGACACCTTCCGACCAATTAGATTTGAGAATTTAACAGCGCTAGGATAGTTTCAACTGTGGATGTTTTGGAGCACAGATGTGAACCGAGGAGTGAAACGAACGGCTGTGATTAGTCAAGGTGACCGAGGCAGACGTTTTATACAGTAAGATGACTTTTAAATCATCAACACTCTTTCTAATAGTTGTTGCTTCTCTTCTCTGTGACCTGTGCTGCGTGCTGAAGGACAGAACGTGGTGCTGCATAATAAACACACTTCCTGTTCAATCAAATCCGCACTGATTTCAGTCGCATTTTCATCAGCCGAGTTCTTACCCCGTATGCGTATTAGTGGAATCATTTTCTTTACTGTCGCCTGTTGAGTGACGCCATGAAGCCTGCAGATGATGCTTAAAACAAAAAATTAAGGCCTGAAGGCAGCTGCGATCTATCTACGGTCGAAGTGTGTTTCGAGTGATTTCCCTTACGTCATTGACGAGACCTTGCGATACAACGCATTGTTCAACGCTAATCGTCAAGCTACTGATAGAGATCGGATTTTAGCCTCCTATCTAGTCATTGCCGACACCTTGTAAATGGTCATTTGTGATTATTATACCTTTACAACGAAGAAAGTCTCAGAGGCAGACTTCCATTTGCAGACAGTGACAGAACATATAATTATATGCTGATCTCATCATAATGAGCTGCAACTTGAGAGTATGGTGAGGGTTGAGGAAGTATCAGCTTCATCAGTTATCTAATGACCCCTTTATGACCCCTTTGTAAACCTACCGGCTTCGCCGAGTCCTGAGACATCTTCCTCTGTCTCTCTCTCTCTCTGTTTGCGTTTTTCTTTCTCTTATCCCTTATGCATCACCCCAACCTGCTCTCTCTGTCTCCTTCCAATCTGGTGGGCATCTGTAGGGGGATTAACCGTGTCATTAAGCACAGACCACTCACCAGGTTCCTCCATGGCTAGCTTCAGCGCCCCAACTTTCCCTGCCGTTCTTAGTTCCCACAGGGGCAGAGTGGGTTGCACCAGGCTGAGCGAGGGAGGGATAGAGGGTTGGAAGCATCCCGTTTTAGATCTCCCTTGGGAGGGATGTGGCCCATCTCAGACCCACAGGGCAGATCAGGGAGGGAGACTCTCCTGAGACCTGGAACCCCCCCCCCTTTGTCTTTTAGGGGCGGGAGAAACAGTACAGAAGCTGAGGTGAGAAAGCGAGTGGGAGGGAAAGAGTGAGGGAAAGGAGGGAAAGACTGAAACAGGTGTGAAGGAGAAATGGTATCAGGTTAGGGTTAACATCTAGATACGAGTATCGAAAGATGAATAGATGCTGTGTGAATTTCAGCGGTGTACTGTATTTATACTCGATATGTGCAAGATGAGCAATTCAGACCATCCCACTTTTCAAAAGTAAGCACGTCAGACTGAAAGTTAGGAAATTACGCAACACTGTGTACTTGAATTATTGTTTATTTATGATTGTTGGTTTTTTTTCCTAAGCATCTAATAGAAAGATTCTGTGTTAATCACGGGTTAATCATTCAAAGCCAGATTTAACAAACTATACCAATATTTCTTCAAATATGTCATATATAATTGATTCATATTATTTATTTGTAAGAGTGCTTTCATGATTAGCTTTGTTTTGTCTCATGCCATGTCTTATATTTATTCGCTGTTATACCCAGAACCGTTTTTTTTTTCAATTTTGTTTAAATAAATGAATAATATCCGCTTCACGTATTCATTTTAAGAACACTGTTTAGGCACCCAGGTGAAATTCCATCCACCTTGTGAGTCTCTGCGTGTGAAAGCTTGTCCTTGTGGGAAAGTGTGAGTCTTGACACTGTTCTGCGGACTCAGCGACATGCTGAACGCTAGGTCTGTTCTGCTGCGTGTTGCGTGTGGCGTCGAAAACAAGGTGCCCTCATCCCCGTAGCTGCGGCTGTGATGGTGCCGCTCTGAGCTCGGGACGTGCAAACGCTGAGGAGTTGACGCCGCTTTGGGAGGAGTGAAGTGCCCAGTAGGAAGTTCGATACCTTGGAGCGAGCCCGTAGACGTGACAGTGTACATACGTGACGCGCTGAGAGCCAAATAATCTGCGCTGTCATCCATGCTGTGGCTGAAGCCACATGACGACTCTATAGCGCTGCTATATTCGCAGTGGCTGTCTGAGAAAGGGCTGTACATGGTGCTGTCCTGCAGCACAGGGCTGAAGTGGTCGGTGCTCGGCGCTGGAGAGCTGAAGGAAGGTGCTCTGTGCTGTGTCATAGGGCTGCTGAAACTGCTGTCCGTGTTGATGGTGTCCTCATCCTGCAGTCCAAGTGTTTCAAGAACCCAGGAGTCCAGCGGAGGCGTATCAGCCACCTCTTCAGCAGAGCAGAACTCCAGAGAGAGGTTACGGCACGTCCGCTTCTCCTCGCCGCCCTGCAGCAGCCGACTCACACTGAGGAAGTCTCTCTCGTCGTGTAGAGCTCTTTTCCTGTGCTGCACGTCTGTGCTTCTCTGGCCAGAGAAAAGTGTCTGCGTGAGACAGAGAACAAACAAATTAAGGACAAAGTGACAGACTACTAAACAAATACCGTTTTTAAAAGCGTAAATGTGGAAATTTACTAAACATACCTTCGACTTGTCCTCTAGAGACTTCACATACGATGAATTTAGAAACTCTTTGAGTTTGTTATTCTCTTCCTGGAGTCTGGCGAGTTCTTCTTCTTTCTGCATCAAGGTGTCCTGAAGCTGATAAGAAAACTAGTGTTAGCACGCTGATATACATGTCACTGTTTCATGAGGAACACAATGAGCTGTAGTGGGACCTGCTTGTTCTGCTGGAGGTGAGGGGAGAGCCGGTCGGACCAGACGGAAGTCGCGTAGGGCACCGTGCGCTGGAACCAGCTGTAGGACTAAAAGACAGAAAAAGTGGTCGGGTTTGGAAATCTGAATATGAATGATGTTGTTTTTAATTGGTTTACCATCTGAGGGAAAATAAATAAATTAATAAAGGAATCATAGTTTGAAAAAGAGAAGTCTAAAATCTAAACTTTAACCCTTTAATGCATGGTGTTGCCATACGGTAACAATGAATTTAACTCCAGTTTTTTGATAAAACAAAACTACTATTGTCCTATGTAACTGGGAAAACCGAGCGTTAACTTTGACATCACATAAAAATGCAATTTCACATGACCAGGAAGTGCAAACAGCATGTCATTTTCTGCGATCACATGGCACGGTGAAGGTCATCATTAGAAGGCTGGGTAAAACTAGTTAAAGGAAAATATTTAAACACTATCTGAGAAAAGTTAACATTTATTTTTTATTGATATATTTGGAGTATTCTGTTAAATAGTGAAATGTAATTGTTGCCATATGGCAAGAACATGCAATAATGGGACTGTTTTAGCACTCGTGAGTAGAAACAGGACAACACAGTAACAACTACATTAAATTTCTCTAATGGTATATTTATTCATTTCAGACATAATCGCAATCACACCGTCGAAATTGTATGTTTCAAGCGAAAGATTGAACAAGATAGCCTACAAAAGTAAAAAGTTCTAACGTTTCATAAAGATTCACTAAGCTTTATTAAAGGGAGAGTAGACAGGTGTGTTCTGTGTTCAACTGTTGCATTTTGTTATTTTGAAAGCAAATCTTTTTTTTTTAAGTGTTTTGAATGTTAAATGTTCCATCACAAAGCGTGAAATCTGATCTCAGATTGCTTTTCAGGCAAAGCACAAAAAAAATTAAATTTCTGATGCTGTGATTTCTAAATACAAGGGTTGGTCAAATGAAAACATTAAAAGTGTGACGTTAAAGACTTGTTTTTTGTTATAGAGGAATTCAGACACTCGTTAAGGGCTGGGGCAGCTGCAGTCAATGCAAAATGATACACTTTTGTGACATTTTTGCAATAAACAGAGCATTTTTTCTTTTCTTTTTTTTTTTTTTTTTTTTATAAAATGAGGTTTTCATCTGACGCACCACCATATCAAAGTTAAAAAGTTTTCAAATTCCGAATGGCATTGTTCTCTAACTGTAATCTCTCTATAACTTCACACCGCCCCAGTCATGATTTATGCTAAGAAAAATAATTGTATCTCCTATTATATTGTTTATTATTAATATAACCCTAACCCTAGTTGTTTATAGCGCTTTAATAAGTTCTAACGTTTTCAAATAAAATGAAATTTTTTACGATTCATTAAACAGGATTGTAGAAGGGTTCTGCGTCTGACTGATTTTGTCTGCAAGTTTAGATATTTAGAAAGCAAATCTAAAACATAAAAATAAACCTTTTTCTTTTTAAAGCAAAGAGCGAATGCTTAGTGAAAATTCTTTATAACTAATTCTGACTTCCAAATGCTTCTTTCAGTTCAAAATTCCTTTTCAGAGAATAGGGTACAAAATTCCAAATAATAACTTGTAAAAATTTATCATCAAACACCATAAGTGGTGCTTTTGGAAGCTTTGTAAATAATAATAATAATAATAATAATAATAATAATAATAATAATAATAATAATAATAATAATAAATAATAATAATGCTATAACAGTATAGAGATTTAAAAATAATTCCTTGATGTAAATAGTAACTTTGTAACTATAATCTAGGTTTTATAACCCCTTTGGTAGAATAACAGAGTAAAGCGGAACAACAGGAAACGGAAATGAACTTCGACATGGTAAAGCCTGAGTGCGTGAATGGCGCGCGACAGCCGGGAAAAATAAATAAATAAATAAATAAAAAACTCTCGCGCCTCTCATCCCGCAAATTTTATGCAACTTACGCTCGCGCTGGCAACCCGCGTCGTCCAAGCGACCGGCGTCCCAGAGGGAGACGAGCGTTGCCGTGGAAACGTCAACAGTGGCGCGAGACGACGTAGAGGCGGAGTAGGCGCAGTCGAAGCGCGCATCTCGGCAGGAGAGGATGGAGCTCTGCATCTAAAATAAATAAATAAATAGATAAATAAATAATTAGATAAATAGGACGGGCGAAAGCGCAGCAGAGTGCGCGAGCTGAATGAGAGAGATTCGTGACACTCCGCAAGGGTCTTCTTTCGGAAGAGTTTAGAACTGAGAGTGCATAAATATCTCAAATAACTTCCACAGAACTCTCTCTCTTTCTCTCTCTCTATATATCTCTGTTTCATAGATCACTCCATCACTCTGTGCATTACTCTTAACAAGAGTTTTTCTATTGTTTTGGGTTTGTTGTTGTTGTTGTTGTTGTTGTTGTTGTTCTAAACCAGAATAGTCACAACAGCCTTTCTTTTTGTAGCTGCACAATAGATCACCTTCAGACACGTGACATTAAAAACACCCCGTAGACAAACTAAAATGCCCGTTAGGAGCTTTTTACGATGAACACGCGCTCTAGATGCGTCTGCACGAGGTGTACATCCCTGATGAAGCAGCGCCTCATCGAAAAAGTTGTCATTTTGTCGCACGCGCACTGATGCATTTAATTTAACTTGACTCAACTTCCGCTTGTAATGTAACACACTTCTGCTTGGGACAGATCTCTAAATGACAAACGAACACAGCGTGCACACTAGAAAACGACTCAAATGCAATAAATAAATAAATGAAATAAAGAGTCACGCTGGATAAGGATAATAGTTAAGGGATGAAGAATAAGGGTGGTTTTGTTGTTGTTGTTGTAGTTGTTGTTGTTGTTATTTGTTTAAGTAATTAGGCTATTAGACTCACCGTTGCGCAGGCAGGACGTTAGGAGAAAGGCGCGAGCTGGAAGCGCGACAGAAGTCCCGGGAGCTCGCGAAAACCTTAGGGGAGGAGGAGGAGGAGGAGAGAGCGCGCGCGCTGTAGCACGAAATCAGAATTTCATTCTAGCGCTCCGATTCAGGTGGTAAAAGACGGGCAGGGAGGTCACGTGACGTGCTGTGCCGTTGGCCTTCCAGATGCACAACAACTGTCCTGGGCTGTGCGCTTTGTCTCAAGGAGAGAAGGAGGGATCTGAGTGATCCTGCTGCAACAGAAGTGCGCGTTCGGGATGAAGATGGAAAGACACCACTGTGCACCTGTTGTACCGCACACTGACGACTCGTTAATATGTAAGCCCAGTAGAGGCAGTTCAGAGGCGTGATGAATTCATTTAGCTGGTCGGGTGAGGGGTGGACATGCTCACAGCTACCCCCAAACTCAGAGCTAAGTAAAATGTGCATTCCTTCGAGTGACACATTAACATTAACATTACTTTTGCGCACAAATGACAAGCATCTCTGCACACCTGCATGCTGCGGCGACACACTTACTGTCATGGGACACTTGTGTTGTTTTTGTATGTTTTTTAACTACTGTCATCACTGCTGAACATCTTTTCTCCATCTTCTTTTGTATAGTTGCTGGTTAGTGTAGAGTCGGGGGGTCAGACTTGTTTAGGGAACGGGCTATAAATGGACTGGACTAATAATAAAGAAGAAGAAGAAGAAGAAGCCATTAACACATCACATCAGTTGCAGTCATAAGTTTACATACGCGAAATGTTAATCATTTTTTAAATAATAATAATAATAATAATAATAATAATAATAATAATAATAATACGCAGGATCATAAAAATTGCATTTTGTTTTTTCACATATCAGAGGTTTACATCTAGTCCACAAGACACAGTAATAACTGGATTTACACAAATGAACCAGTTCAAAAGTTTACACACACCTGATTGTTAATACTCTGTGTGTCGTTACCTGGATGATCAATAATATGATGTGTTTACGTTTTTGTGATAGTCGTTCATAAGTCCCTTGTTTGTCCTGAGCAGTTCAACTACCCACTGTTCTTCAGAAAAATCCTCCTCAGGGGTGGGCAAGCTTATCAGGTAGGTTAGCAGGTTTTCGTTCCAACCAAGCAGAAGCCACACCTGAATCTATTGAAAGCCAAGATCAACTGATTAAACAGGTGGAATCAGGTGTGCCTCCTGCTTGGTTGGAATGAAAATCTGCACCCACACCGGCCCTTTCCGGATAAGATTGCACACCCCTGCTCCAGATCCTGCACATTCTTTTTATTTTCCAGCACCTTCTGCATACTTCAGGATTTCCAGCAGCGACTATATGATGTTGAGATCCAATACTCGTACACGACTATTACAAAAGGTGCAAAGATTCACTGATGCCCTTCAGACATAACACATAAGATTTCCCAGAAGACAAAAATAATGAAATGGATTTTTCTCCTTATAGTGGAATTAAAAAAAAATATATATATATATATATATATATATATATATATATATATATATATATATATATATATATATATATATATATATATATATATATTATAATTAAAACACGTATTCGAAATTAATTTTTGTGGGCCAGATTTGAACCTTTATCAGGCCAGGCCCAGCCCAGCCCATGGACTGTGTGTGTGTGTCTGTGTGTGTGTGTGTGTGTGTGTGTGTGTGTGTGTGTGTGTAGTAAAAAGGTCCACACACATCCCTATAACTTCAAATTGATGCAAGCACCACAATCAGGATTTCAGGTTCTGGATGTAGATTTATGCACTTTGGGGGTATAAAACAATCTTTAATGAGGAGATTTAGAGAGGAAATGAGAAGCTTGAGAGACAGGAGAGCAAAAAGAGGCATGGGTGTTAGTGTTTATTTCACCTCAGTCTAACAATTAAAACAATGTCGTGTTCTTCCTCTTTTCACCTGATACCCTTATCTCTGAATGCGGTGTGTGGATGCGTGTGCACGTGTGGGTGCATGGGTGGGTGTGCTAGGTGCTGTGGATCAAAGGTCTACACGTAATCGCTTAAAGTTACTACATGTTGTAGTATAAATCCTGAAGTTCTTGAGCAATAATCAAATAGCAAAAAAAGTCCTCCATTTAACACATCTAAAGAGTTCTCTGTATGTCCTTGTGGGTTTTCTCCACGTTCTCTGGTTTCCTCTTACCTCTCAAAAACCAGTGAGTTGGCATCTCTAAATTGCCCCATTGGTGGACGAGTATGTGTATTGCCCTGCAATGTACTGGTTTCCCATCTAGGGTGTATTCCCATCTTGTACAGAGTGTGTTCCTGGAATAGGCACCTGATCCACCACGGTTGCTGAAGACGAATGAATGAATGATATCCATATTCACAGCCCATTATTTACATAAAAATGGATGACAGATTAAAGGTCATGCTGTAGGTTATGCCTTTTACTGGTATGGTTGGGAACTACTTTTCCAAAATTGAGTAAGACAACACCAACCAAACTGAACAGCCACATTTTAGACAACGCTCTCTACCACCACCACCACCACCACCACTACTAAAACAACATTTGAGTGAAGACCTTTTGGGAGTGAACAGTGTTCATCCCTCTAGTAAAATTCCAGACTTGTAGACACACACATCTAAGAGCATCAAAACTGTTCTGACAGTTTGTAATGCCTTAGTGTTACAAAGACACTTTAGGTTCCTTTAATGTCCTTTAATGGATCTCAAATCATCAGAGGTATCTGGTACTGGCTCGTGAGGGCTCCAGAGGGCTTGTCCACTGGATTCATGTCCTCAAAGTGCTCCTTTCATCTCTCAACATTATCCCCAGTAGAGGCCAACACTACCCTGCACTCAGATGCCACATGATTTTGCAGAATATCTTTGATGTCATGTACAAGTACTTCTCCATGTCCCTTCTTGACTCCTCGCATGACCAAGTTTTTGCTTCTGTCCCTCCTATATCTCGTATTTGCATCAGGAAAGCCCTCCATGAGCATCACTTGCAGGCTCAGATGCAGTCTAGAGTTAGAAGAAAACACAAACGAAACATACAGAATGTTAAGGTACGTCAAAATACAACTAATCATACATATATAAAATGTCAAAGAGTAATCCAGGGCAGCATTAAACAAAGCATATAACTTACTCGATTACAATGATTGGAAAGACTTCGCAATGACTGGATGCCTATGAACAGTTTACACAGCAAAAAACCAAAAGTGACACAGAATTGGGTGATAGAATTAGGTAAGCATGATCTATGCTGCCAAGAAGGAGAAATGTCCAGAAACCTCATTAAGGCCTCCTTCATATACATGATGGTTCCATCACCACTGGTGTCACCAGCATGTCTCATCATGACAGGTACTGACAGAATTCTGACTATAGTCTCTTGCAGCTGCCTCTAATCTACATCGTCCTCTTAAACTCAATATATCTGTCCTTACTCATTAAAAGGTCCCTTAAAAAGCGGAAATTTGCCTCCAAGGACAGGTAATATGAGCTACTGTTTAGCCAGGGTTTCACAGAGACTCCATCCAGGGTTCACAAAGTAGCCATCTTATCCACTGGGAAAAACTCTACAACATCGAGGCCATCAGTCTGGGACTTGTAAGTATCCTTACACCCATCTCTTGGCTTTAACTCATAGGAAATTCACTGTAGTAGAAAGATAAGTCTGACATAGTCTGACACATCTAATCCATACATCTTCATCTCAGACATCATTTCTATACGATTTGTATAGCACTTTTAACAATAAAGCAGCTTTATTTAAAAAAAAAATCTGGATTTAGACCTAGTTCCAAAATTAGCAAACCAGAGGCAGCAGTAGCAAGAAATAAGGAAAAGATCTTTATAGGAACCAGTCTCAAAAGGCAACTCATGCTCTTCTGGGTGACTTCAGATAGTGGGATTATAAATCATTATAGTATCCAGTTAAATAAAGAAAAGGCAAAAATATTAATTGCATTGAAAAGATATTGGATATTTAATATGATTATATTGTCAATTCTGGGATGAGCATCGGAAATTCATTATGATCACAACATCAGTGTTTAGAAGGTATACCTTATTCCACAAAACGGGAAGTTTTTTAAGGGTATTGTTAGGGATGTAACCGAATACGAATATGTTATTTGAATTAAACACGGAATGCGTTCAAAATAGATACATGTTCGTATGGTGCTTGAGCTAACACATTTAACACTTCAAAACACTCTGTGCACAGGAAAATCCAGTTTAGATCAGCTTGGATTCTTGGTTAAGCTTATGTACTGGTTAGAGCTGGTTGAACTGGAACTCCAGCCTGGTGAATTCGATTGTGATCTGGTGTGACAGCTTGGTGAAGCTGGTGAAAGTATGGTTAAAATAGTGTACCAGCTTGTTTAACTTGGTGAAAGCATGGTTAAACTGGTGTACCAGCTTGTTTAAGTTGGGGAAAGTATGGTTAAACTGGTGTACCAGCTTGTTTAAGTTGGGGAAAGTATGGTTAAACTGGTGTACCAGCTTGTTTAAGTTGGGGAAAGTATGGTTAAACTGGTGTACCAGCTTGTTTAAGTTGGTGAAAGTATGGTTAACCTGGTGTTCCAGCTTGTTTAAGTTGATGAAAGTATGGTTAAACTGGTGTTCCAGTTTGGTGAAACTACCAAACCTGGTGGACCAGCTTGGGGAAGCTGTGAAAACCATGGTAAACCAGTTTAATTGTGGCTAAACTGGAAGACTAGTTTGATTAAGCTGGTGAAAGCATTGTTTAACTAGTGGGCAAGCCTGGACAATCTGACCAACCCATGATAAAACTGATGTAACAGCTTTGACGAGCTGGTGAAAGCATTGTTTAACTGGTGTACCAGCTTGGTGACATTTTCTACTAGAAACAATAGTTCGCACCTCTGTGAGGTATCGTGTGGATATGTGATAGTACGATGCACTGTCAATTTCTTTAATTGTAATAAAACTAATTTAAAAGTAAATAAATATGTGTAAACCACCTTGTTTTATTTACGTTGTTTACATCCTTGTAGACATTACAAAGGTAAAGGACAGCATTTTCCACCATAAGTTAGAATGACCTATATAGTTACTGTAGTTATATTACCTTACTACTACTGATGCACTATTTCACCTGTTACTTCACTACATTTAATTCACAACCATGTGAATTTTTTTGCGTTTAAAAATGAAATAGGTTTACCAAACACATTGCAGAACAGAAACCTAGCCTAGCAGAAACCAACATAGCCTATTCTGACCTGTTAATCCAGGGTCATATACAAGCTTACCCAGTTCAGCATCCAAGCTGGTCTAAACTGGATTTTCCAGTCAGGATTTGTATATTTGGGATGTATTCCTGAAAGGGGCACGTCAATCACTGACAGTCTGGCTGCGGTTTATCCAACTGAATAAGCAATGAATTGCTGGGTAATTAAATAAAGAGGCCTTTTTGTTGCGTGTAATTATTAAAATATAGAATTTGATACCAGGCTGGGATCTGCAATCTGATGATATACTATCTATATCGTGATGATACCTGCAATATTGTGACATCGTTTTCTAACATTGTTTTTAATTTAATAATTACAAACTCGGATTGGAAGCAGTTGGTTTTATGTTAAAAATTTGTACTGAGCAATTAAAATTGTAAATTGTATTTTTAAACATTAATTCTCAGAATTTCTTAATACTATTTCTTATGTTTATCCTTTGCTGTTCAAGTAAGTTATTTGAGCCTTTTTAGTAGTTTAATTTATCATAATTTGTTGGTGTTTTTTTTATGCAAAACTATTGGAAGTTGATTAGTAAACCAAATTTTTTCAAACTACTACTGACTGGTTAGAGTCAAAATACATTACTGTGTTTATTACATACACAACATTCAACTTTTAAAGTTGCAAAATGATGTTGGCCCAACTTCTATTTTATTTGGCCCTCGTGTTCGTTTCTGCTAGACTGTGTTTCTGACCTGTTGAGCCTATGGAGAGCTGCTTTAATTAAAGGCAGAAATGGCAGCTTGGGTAATTAAGGGCAGAGCTGTTTGTCAGGTGCCCCATTGTGATTTGAATGGTGATTTTTCACTCCCCAGTTTCCCTAATGCTCCAGCTTACTCCCTCACTGTCTGTCAACCAGCCTGCCTGTCTGTCAATCTGTCTTTCTTTAAAGGCCCATACGTTAGTTTGAAGATTAAAATGGTACGAAAAGTTCAAGGAAAACAAGTGCTCTTGGTACGCTCTCCTTAAAGCCAGCCAAATCACAGATGTGATTGACTGATGCTGTTCTTTAGGATTTTTTGGGAGTCTTTATATGTCGCGCTCATGTTTTTCAATTTCCATTTGTAAAAGACAGCTGCTCGGCTCTATTTCTTTCACTCAAGTTATGTACTGCTTGATTTTGGGTCTGCTCTGTAATCCTTTTTTTTAACTTACACATAGATGCTTATCCTACTACACATACTCCTTACGTCTCCTCTCCCACCTCAGTACCAGTTCTCCCTCCTTCTTCACGAAGCAGTTGGGCAGTTAATTGCTTCCACTCTGGGATGGTAATGAGAGTACAGGTGGAGATACCTGGGCAACGAACCCAGTTCCATCGCCCCATCCCCCCAGAAGCCCAGCTGTCCTGCGGCCAGGGCCCTTTCTGCCTTAAACACTCCCACAGAGAGCCCTAATGACCAGCCGAGCCTGTTCAGGGTTTGTTGGCCAACAAGCAGCATCCACTGGGGGCCTGCAACCTATGCCGCCTGTGGCCCCAATGACTGCGAATCACATATCGGCGTAAAAGTCAAAACAAAAGTCATCACTCTTGACTTCTTCACGGGGGTCCTCTTTTTACCCCTTTAACTTATACTCCCCCATCTTAAACCCTCATCTCATTATTAACACCCTCCCCCTTAGAGACTTACACTGGAGATTACACTCCAGACGCGTGGAGAAGCAGACTCCACGGACTTATTACACACGGCAATGCTAAGCCTCTTTTACGTGAACAATAGTCTCCAGCAGAGCCTATCCTGCCAATTAAGCCCAGGGCTTTCTCCAGCTCTCCAGCCTGCTCTGGTTGCCGCACTCCTCGCCTAGTCGCGTTGCATCGGCCCCCTGCCAGGTTTAGGCATGCTCCATACACACACTTCAGCTCTAAATATGCTCCTTTTGTGTGTGGGAAGGAAGGCCATATTGGTTTGGGAAGGACGCGAGTGGACCCCCCAAGGGTAGAACTTGCCGCCAAGTGGCATCAAAGTGCCGCCGGATGACTCAGAGTTTTCCTCACCTCACTTTCAGCAAGTTCATGTTCCTTCTGCCACCTGGCTTTACAAAACACCTCCTGGCAATAAGATACATATTACTCATTTAAATTTTTGCGTTTGTGAATGGCATATTGCAGATTAGATTGTGTTTTATTTTGGGGTTGCTGGTTTTTGTTTTATTTTTTTGTAACAATGATGTTCCATCATCGTGGAAAACAATGTGCTCATTTTTCAGATTACAGTACAATGAATGAATGACCTCTTCCTCAGTTGAAGAAGAGGTCATGTAACTCAGTGGATTAGGATTAGTACTCAGAAGGGAATATTCAGCAAGAATTCCTGATAGTTAGTAAAATTTTCATCTGAGTGGATTCTCTCCTGGAAGAAGTTGGCTTTTTTTTATCTCCATCCATCCATTTTCCATACTGCTTATCCTACACAGGGTCACATTGGAGCCTTCAGCCTATCCCAGGGAACTCGGGGCACAAGTTGCGGGACACCCCAGACAGGAAGCCAACCCTTTGGCAAGGCATGATCGCACACACTGCGAACAATTCTGGAAACGCCAATTAAACACTCGTCATTGGACTGTGGGAGGAAACCCTTGAAGCACAGGGAGAACATGCAAACTTCATGTGCACAGCGTGGAGGCAGGATTCAAACCCCCAACCCTGGAGGTGCGAGGAAAACGTGCTAACTAATCATCCTAAATTTCAATCAAATGTGCCAAATTTAGGTCTGGTACTTCTGCGTAACTAAACCTAACTTTACACATGGCCCTGAATGAGGCAGACATTATAGTAATGTCCCATGACTCAAAAATCTTCAAAGGGATTTTTAATCATCTACACATTTGATACACACTTGCGTGATGATGTTGGTGTGAATAATATCATTGAGTTATATATTCGTTAAGGAGTAGAATTGAACAAAAAGCGAACAAGAATGTACTACTCCGACAAGGACAGGCAATACCGCAGTGATCCCAGTTTCTGGCAGTCTGTAAGTTTCTGTGTGTGTGTGTGTGTGTGTGTTGTGCGTGTGTGGAAAACACAAGTGAAGATTACAGAAATGCGATCCGTCCTGAACCCTGCCACTTTACGTACATGGCAGTGTTTCATTTCGCGTCTTTGTGAATGAGACCATTAGATGGTCAATGAAAAGTAGGATTGCGATGGAATGTTTAAAGCCTTCCTCCTCGACCCAGCCACTTTCAGTGCCTTCAATATAAACGTTACCTGCTGCCCCAAAAGACGGCTCATGTGACACCCGGTGCCACGCAGCACGCCCTCAACACCCACTCACTCCCATTCTGAAACAATAGACCTGCCGCCTAAAGATGACCTCGGGTTCTGCTTCTCTTTCATATAACCTAGGTTTAAAAAAAATAAAAATTTCCTTCTGGACAAAATGTTCTACAGGAGTGTCAGAGCGAGTGTGATACAGAGAAAGTTCTTCAGAGTAGAAAGAGATCAACGTATTTGTTTTCAGATTACTCCGTAAAGTAGGGGCGTTCAACAAAAATTCATGAAGGTCTGGTTTCATAAAATTCCTTGCTTGCTTTCAAATGCCTCCTCATGGCTCTTTAAAAAAGGCGTTCTGATTCGTATTGGTGCTTCCCAGTGACAATTGTCATGATTTTCATCTTTGGCTAATTTTCAATGAAATGCAAATTACTCTCCGGTACATCAGATTATATTATTATATTCATTATTTAGCTAATAAGCTGCCAGTTGGCGACCCCTGACCTAAAGTGTTTCTCCACATGGGGTGTCACTTGACCAGTGGAGATTTGCCAGTTTCCAGCAACTGATTGAAAGAACGGCAAGAAACGTTCACACTCTCAAACCAACTAATTCATCTGCAACTTTTTCCACACAGGTTCATTTTGTTTTAAGCGACTACGCAGGATTGGGTTACGTTCTGGAAACGTGAAAGAGAGGCATGTCTCTCTAACCGTTCTATGCCCTCTGCTGTTCTCTAAAAGAAAGAAAGAAATCAAAAATATCTAATATGTTCTGATCCGCAAAAGAATGTTAAACACTTTCAAATCTGCCCTAAAATGTCCTGTAAAAATCACCCTGTAAATGTACAGTAACTCACCACCAGCAGAGATCACACGTAGTTACTATAATTAATATTCACAGCATGCTTACAGTAATGTTTGATTACACTGATAGCGCATTGTACTGTATTGTTAAATAGAGCACTAAGAGTATTGTACTGTTCAAAAGAGTATTGTTTAAAATCCCTCTTCATATACATTCATTTTCTATTCAAATATTAAGTTCATTACTTAAATATATAAATAATTAATTAATAATATTTGGCCTCCTGAACATTCCATTCACACAACACATCTTAATCAAAATCCTCATTAGATTTATTTGTAAAAAAAAATAATAATATTAATTTATACGTAGACCTACTTGTGTTTATGAGGTTTGGATTATACCTATTCCATTTATTTCCCCAGTCAAACAAGAATAATTTAATAACAATAAAAAAAAATAAAAATGTATGTATCTTTGATAGTGAATAGTGGATTGTGACCAACTTTCTGACTTTCAGCACTTATAAACTCACGGACCTCTTCTGGAAACGCTTCACAGACCCCCAATTTGAGAACTGTACGGTAGTAGTGTAAAAATCACTGATGCTCTGACAGTTCATTTGACCAAAAAAAAAAATCTTGAAAGTTAGAATCTTATCTACGTAATGAATAAAACACTTGGAGTGTGGGAGTTAAAGGGAAATAATCAACATTGGGGTGGTGTGACGCAACCCAGAGTTACCGCAACCACCCTAAAGCTGATGATTTGCCTACTGTATAACAGCACATCCTGACATGTTTTATTCCTCTTATACTGAACCAAATTATCAGCTATTACAATTTATAATTCATTTTAGTGAACGACACACTTTTTTAAAGAATTATTATTTACATTCAATATTATGGAGTAATTTCCCGTTAACACTTACGCTTTAGCAGCTATAAACAGTCTATAAACAGGGTTTTCTTTCTCTTTCTTGAATATAATAAGAAATACAATATCTCACAATTGTGAGTACACCCCTCACATTTTTGTAAATATTTCATGATATCTTTTCATGTGACAACACTGAAGAAATGACACTTTGCTACAATGTAAAGTAGTGAGTGTATCTGAGTGAGAGCATCTGTGGGGCATCCTCAAACGGAAGGTGGAGGAGCACATGATCTCTAACATCCACCAGCTCTGTGATGTCATCATGGAGGAGTGGAAGAGGACTCCAGTGGCAGCCTGTGAAGCTCTGGTGAACTCCATACCAAAGAGGGTTAAGGCAGTGCTGGAAAATAATGGTGGCCACACAAAATACTGGCACTCTGCGCCCAATGTGGACATTTTCACTTAGGGGTGTACTCACTTTTGTTTCCAGCAGTTTAGACATTAATGGCTGTGTGTTGAGTTATTTTGAGGGAACAGCAAATTTACACTGTTACGCAAGCTGTACACTCACTACTTTACATTGTAGCAAAGTGTCATTTCTTCAGTGTTGTAACATGGAAAGATATCATCAAATATTTACCAAAATGTGAGGGGTGTACTCACTTTTGTGAAATACTGTGTGTGTGTGCAGTGTGCGTGTGTATATACATATATATAGACATATATATATAAAATGTTTTTTAAGTAAATAAAAAATAAATAACAATAAATAACAGACAAAGGTGGATCTTAGTGGATAACAGAATATGAGTAAAGTATATAATGATATAAAGATAGAAAATAACACAAAGACACTGGACGTTCAGAACATCACTGAGTCTCAGTCCTGGAATCAAACAAATACAAGATTAATGTGACACGTGATGGATTTACTAATCGTGATATTAAAGGAATCAGACTCAAGCATTTCAAGTTTCGTGTTACAACATGAAAGTATAAAAGTCCCGTGAGTGCAAGCAGTAGTGTGGGAAACAGTGTTTGCACATATGCGCAAGACCTTTGTCCATCTGCTTTGAGGGGGCCATGGCATGAGCCCAGGATTCAGCCCGAAACATCACTTCTGCTTCAACTGAAAAACAAGTCCAAAACACAAGCAATAGCCCTAATCCCAATGAATGAACAAATGGTTTCTTCTTCATTTACAAACCCAGAGATGCACGGCTCCATTAGCCATCACCTCTACACGCATCGTACTGAAATCTCATGTAGTTCACGTATAAACTCAAACTACAAGTAAAAACGTTTGGACACATAACTACTTACATGCATTATGATTCATAGCTTTATTTATACACAGGCACTAACTCGATCACTCACGTTTGTCTTAGAAACAAATCTCAAACGATCATAATGTCCTGGAGGAATCAGTGAGCCTGACGTTCTGCCCTGAACCTAAGAAGAAAACTTGATTTCTTTCTTGCCTCAGACGGAATTGCATAAAGTGAAAACAAAATAAACACAGAAACAGCTTGGACATGTGTAAAGAATGCGTGTGTGTGTGTGTGTGTGTGTGTGTGTGTGTGTGTGTGTGTGTGTGTGTGTGTGTGTGTGTGTGTGTGTGAGTGTGAGAGAGAGAGAGCGAGAGGGACTCGACATAAACAGTGCCAACCTCTGGACATGAGCCAAGCCTGGAGGGGTGACACTGTAGAAAGAGGGTCCTTATTGCTTTCTATCAAGAAAAAAAAACAAGAAAAAAGAATGAAACCCAGAAGCTGGAGGAAAAAAAACCCCAAAAAACGTCTCAGTCGCTCGATTACTCAAAACGTCACCCAACAAGCAAATATCCAGCTTGTTTTTCATTTATGTGGATGATTCCAGAATTATTTTCTCACCATTTTCTTTCCTGGCAGCATATTTGCTTTTAAATGAGTAACAGAGGTCGGGTTTTGTTCCAGTGTAGAATTGCCAAATACACCAAAGGTGTAGTTACCTAGCCTCCAGGCTCATAAGGGCATTCTAACGATGGTTAGAATAAGTGGTTTTAATTCATAATGTATTCCCAGCCTGTAATTAGCATAAAAATTAGCATAACGGTAGAGTTGGTGCACTTTCATCGTAACTTCGACAGCTAATATCGCCATATCAGACAAAAGAATGAAATCACTTTCTTCTTCTCAGGATCCTCAGGATATTCAGAGGACGCAACTTCATGCTGAACACGGAGTGACTCGAGGGGTGTTTGTGAAATATGAGGTATTACGAGCGGGACACAAGTGCGGCGGCACGGCAGTCGTCGACTCCCTCACACAATGTGACGGTTGTTATTAGCTTGTTAAATGAGATTACTAGTAAACAAAATGCAATATGATCCAATATAGACATGGAAAGAGAGTTTTGCAGTACTCCTGACACTTTTATTAGAGGAAATGAATGAATAAATCTGCTGCCATCTGCTGGTCAAATATTTATCATATTGTCACGTTTTACACAATTTCCTTACACAAATATTGTCTCATTTTGGGCATAAAATACATTTTAAACATATAGAAAAGGATGATTAAGCATGGATTATTCCTCATATTTAATTAAGGTGAATGTGTTCAGGTAACAGGGTTGAATAAAAACCTAAATGTACATTTAATTATTATTAATTAATTATATAATATATATAATATATAATATTATATTAAATTATAATTATATAATTATATAATAAAGAATTATATTATATTATATTAATATTATAATTGTGTTATAATTAATTATATAATTATTAAAACACTTCAAATGGCATATTATTTTTGCATTAATATTTGAATGTCATGCTTAATCATCCTTTTCTACATACAAGTCATCTATTATAGGTTTTATTTTATTTTTTAATGTACATTTTGGTTCTTATTCAACCCTGTTACCTGAATACATTCACCTTAATAAAATATGTGCAAGAATCCACAAGTCACATGTTCAACAGGACCTAGCATGGTACCCAAATTTTCTGAAGATCACAGGAAGAAGAAAATTAAGTTAACTCGTTCTTTTTTTTATTATTATTATTAATTATTTTCAGATACAGTCTGATCTTGTAGTCTCTTTGAATGTACAGGCTTCTTGCACTTTCTATAGTAAATAATCCAAAGCCATTACAAAAAAATTATAATAATCCAAAGAATGCTATACATATATGTAGTATAATTCTATATGTGTGATTGAATAATAGTATATAAACGTACACTCTTATGTGGGCGATAAAAGGAAGAAAGTCGAAATGTTTAGACTATATTATTCATAATTTAGTGTTTCATTGTTTTTGAGTTATAGCTTTATTTCAGCCAAATTTCTAATGAGTTTGATTTCGTATTTAATAGGAACTTTAATAGGAACACCTGTACGTCTTCGTGCAGATAGAGAACATCGCCTGGTCGGTCGATTGATCGTTCGATCAATAGTTAGATCTTCAGTTGTCCAGTTCTGGTGATCTTGTGCCCACAGATTACTGTTCTTGGCTGACAGGAGTGGAACCTGATGTAGTCTTCTGCTACTGTAGGTCATCCACATTACAGTTCAATATACTGTGCGTTCTGAGATGCTTTTCTGCTTAGCATGGTTATAAAAAGTGTGGTTATTTGAGTTGCCGTAGCCTTCCTTCCGTCTGGCCGTTCTCCTTCTCGACAAGGTGTATCTGCATAAAGAAAATGTAATGATTGATGATTCACATAAATGTGTTCAGGTTTAGTCAATGTTTTGACTCCTAACAAATCCATAATGGTTACTGCGGTCATTCTGGAATCAACGCAGATATAGTCAGAAAATATTTGTGAAAAAATATGGGAACTCGAATGAAACTTTAGAGGATCAACAAGGCAGGAACATGGAAGGAGGGCGGGGTGTTAGCCGAAAGTAGATTGAAGCACACACACACACCTGCTTTATCTCACACACCCTGCAATCATGAAAGTGGCTACTCTGAGCTGTGTTTCTCTTCTCCTTTTCCTCTCTGGTGAGTATCAGCTTGTAAGTTAATAACACAAAAAGTGTATAGGGTTGTGTTGCAAACCGAGAGGTGTATATAAATTTCTGGCATGATACAGGTTCACATATAATCTTTTAATAAAGCTTGTTGCTGATTTCTGCATGAGGAAGTTACAACATATATACTGTGTGTGTGTGTGTGTGTATATATATATATATATATATATATATATATATATATATATATATATATATATATATTATATATATATATATATATATATATATTATATATATATATATATATATATATATAAATATATATATAAATTTTATATATATATATATATATATATATATATATATTATATATATATATATATATTCAATCTGCTAGAGCAACTGCTTGAATAGCTCAGTGCGCCTACCATTAAAAATGACTGCTTAGTGAATTTAACTTATATCTTCTTCAGCCATAATATCTGACTGAGATGTTAATCTAGGTTATAGCTGCTATATAGTTCTTCTTTATTGTGCTTCACCACACATCACACTTTTTCTCCTGTGCTGATATGCAAACACTCCTCATTGTGACGAAGCTGGCTCTTCCTAGCAGGCTATATATCTGATAAGGCTCTCTAATATTAAACTGAAGTGAGCTCATAGTGTTTGTAAGCTCACGACACTTTCCATATAGTACTATCTACTTTCTGAAAACATATCACGATAGCAGACACAAATAAAGGAAGGTACAAAAAGAGAACAGGTGTCCATAATCGGCAGAGTTCCCACGGCATTTTGTAACAGCAGGGATTTTCCCAGAAAATTCCCATGATCTACAGTGACTTACAAATTTAGATAGGGTTCATGATGCCCGTGATACATGTTGCACTTTTAAGAGTTTAGAGTTATGTTTAGGTAGTTCCTGTTATCACTTATTTTATACAAGAAACAGTTGTTTCCTCACTTTCTCTTGAGGTTAATAAGAGGAATAAACACAGTATGGCATGTTACTGAGAAACTGCACAGCGCAAATTCTTCTGTACTAAAACTAAGTGTACAGAGCTAACAATACTAAGGGGGATTGAGCTAACAAAACTGATTGGACTAAGCTAACAAAACTAAACGTACTAAGCTAAAAAATAATAATTAAGCTAGCTAAACTAAGTGAAACAAGCTAACATTATTGAATGGGATCAGGCTAACTAAACTGAGTGAACCATGCTAGCTAAACTAAGTGAATGGGCGGGTTGGGCGGTTTGTTTTCTTTTCTTTTCTGCGTTTTTTTCTGCTAACCTAGAAATAGCTTTAACTGAGAATATAAATGACTGGGTGTGTTACAGTTTCACAAATAATCTTTCAATAAAGCTTGTCTCTGAATTTCGGAAACTTAACTATTGGCCCTTACATAGCGAGCTGCCTATCGTCCATCTGTGAAAATAACAGAGTTTATCTATGCGAGGTGTTTCGAAAAATATTTGTTTATCCTTGAATACATTTTCTCTGTGCAGCTGTCATATCAGCAGATCAAAGGTCCCAGCCCCGAGAGGTAATCTCTTACACTCTTCTCACAGTGTACTGTACGATATGACATTGATAAATGGTATTGTAACTGTAAAGGAATAAAACACTTCGGGACGTTCTGTTACAGGAAAATAATAAACGTCAAGTTTTCATGATGTGCCCTGAAGCACAGCTCGTCCCCAAAGTGTTTTTATTCAGCAATGGCATGGCAGCAATTTGCCAACGATTACACATTGTTTAATTGATTATTTATTGAAGTATGACACTGTGATCTGTAACAGGCTGAGTGTGAAAAGTATGTGACTCTAAAATGCACCCGTGAGTTCGACCCAGTGTGTGGCGACGATGGCGAAACATACTCAACCGAATGTGTTCTCTGTATGGAAAATAAGTAAGGCAATACACAGTTTAAAGTTAAATAAAGGGCAAGTGCCTGTGTATTTATCATATATGTGTCATCTCAAGACAGTACATGATTTCATTTTTCTTCTCTTTTTTTTCTCCCTTTGGCGCAGAAAACGAAACCAAAATGTGAAGGTGATGTACAAGGGAACGTGTGGAAGTCCTTAAGTCTACCACACAGAGGAATTCCTCTACATTGCAATGAGAAGACAGACCAAGAGATCTGTTCACTAATCATAAGCCAGGAATTTCTGTGATACGGTCATCTGGCTAATCTCTAAATTCTGTTCATGAACAATTAAAAGATCTTAGCATTATGTTTGTCTTGCTTCTTTAAGAAAGCGATGTGCTCGATAACACGCTGCCTTCTAACAGTTAAACATCTAAAACGAAATTCCTATGGGATAGCAGCAGAAAATCTGTGAAGAAAAGAGACAATATTGTACCTGTGAATATCGCACCATATTCACTCACGTAATGAAGTACTGTAATATAAGTACAGGGGCGGAGAAAGTACTGAGAAATTATACGTAAGTGAAAGTATAGATAATTGAGTTATAGTTTTGTCACTCAATTAAAAGTGGAAGTAAACTTCCAGCCAAGCAATGTACTCACATAAAAGTCAAAAAGTTGTTACTTATATACAGTGCGGGAAAGAAGTATTTGATCCCCTGCTGATTTTGTACGTTTGCCCACTAACAAAGAAATGATCAGTCTATAATTTTAATGGTAGATTTATTTGAACAGTGAGAGACAGAATAACAACAAAAAAATCCAGAAAAACGCATGTCAAACATGTTATACATTGATTTGCATTTTAATGAGGGAAATAATTATTTGACCATTAGTATTAGTACACCCAAGATTTATACAGGTAACAAGCTGAGATTAGAAGCACTCCCTTTAAGAGTGTCTCCTAATCTCAGCTCGTTACCTGTATAAAAGACACCTGGGAGCCAGAAATCTTTCTGATTGAGTCAAATACTTATTTCCCTCATTAAAATGCAAATCAATTTATAAAATTTTTGACATCCATTTTTCTGGATTTTTTTGTTGTTATTCTGTCTCTCACTGTTCACATAAACCTACCATTAAAATTATAGACTGATCATTTCTTTGTCAGTGGGCAAACTGAAAAATCAGCAGGGGATCAAATACTTCTTTCCCTCACTGTATGTATAAAAATAAGTAAAACATAAAAGTTTTTAACTCATGAAATTAAATAAATGGCATTTTTCCATGTAAAAAGTAGCTTTTGTTATATATGGTGTTAAAGCAGCCATGATATTTTGCCTGAAAACATCATGAAATCTCTGTAACATGGCAATACCATTAGCTACAATTTGAATTCTGGCATTAGACTAGGCGTGAAAAAACCTTTAGTTAAATTTTCAATTCAAATCAATTCTGTTTTATTTATGTAGCACTTTTAACAATGGACATTGCCACAAAGCAGCTTTACAGAAATATATATATATTTTTAATTAAAGGTTATCCCTAATGAGCGAGCCAGAGGCAACTGTGGTGAGGAAAAACTCCCTGAGAAGACATAAGGAAGAAACTTTGAGAGGAATCAGATTTAAAAGGGAACCCATCCTCATCTCAAGTTTCTTTTATCAAACTGACATTATCAACTGTTCAATGATGGAGGCTTGAGTGTAAACTGTTCTTAAAACGTCTTAAGGATATACAGCCAGTTAATGTGAACAAATTAGCGAAAGAGACGCTTCATTTTATACGAGTCTTTGTTTACACCAGCACATTGAAAAATGTTACTGAGGTAGGGCCAGGGGTGCTCATTGTCACGTTCCACACTCGAGTCTGGTAAATTTTTCGTATTCAAATACAGTCATGGACGAAATAATTGGCACCCCTGGAACTTTTCCAGAAAATGCACTGTTTCTCCCAGAAAAGTTTGCAATGACAA
This sequence comes from Ameiurus melas, assembly GCA_012411365.1. NCBI lineage: Eukaryota > Metazoa > Chordata > Actinopteri > Siluriformes > Ictaluridae > Ameiurus > Ameiurus melas. The sequence goes on along the minus strand of CM022759.1, from coordinate 10,981,716 downwards.
ATGTTTTGGTATACACATGTTTATTACCTTTAAGTGCATTGGAACAGCACAAAAAAGCAGAAGAAAAAAGGCAAATTTGACATCATTTTACACAAAACTCAAAAATTAGGTCGGACAAAATTGTTGGCACCCTCAACTTAATATTTGGTTGCACACCCTTTGGAGAAAATAACTGAAACCAATCACTTCCTATAACCATCAAAAAGCTTCCTACACCTCTCAACTGGAATTTTGGACCACTCTTCTTTTGAAAACTGCTCCAGGTCTCTCAGATTTGAAGGGTGCCTTCTCGCAACAGCAATTTTGAGATTTCTCCATAGGTGTTCTATGGGATTTAGATCCGGACTCATTGATGGCCACTTCAGAATTGTCCAGCGCTTTGTCTCCAACCATTTCTGGGTGCTTTTTGAGGTTTGTTTCCGGTCATTGTCCTGCTGAAACACCCATGACCTCTGACGCAGACCCAGCTTTCTGACACTAGGCCATACATTATGGGCCAAAATCTTTTGATAGTCACTAGATTTCATGATTTCTTGCACACAGTCAGTGCACCCAGTGCCAGAGGCAGCAAAACAACCCCAAAACATCCTTGAACCTCCACCATGTTTGACTGTAGGTACTGTGTAGGTCTCTTTTTGTTTTCTGTAAACAGTAGAATGACGTGCTTTGCCAAAAAGCTTTACCTTAGTCTCATCTGTCCACAAAACATTCTCCCAGAAGGACTGAGGCTTACTCAGGTACATTTTTGCGAACTGCAGTCTGGCTTTTTTAAGCCTCTGTGTCAGAAGTGGGGTTCTCCTCAGTCTCCTACCATAGCGCTTCTTCTCATTCAGATGACGACGTATGGTTCGAACTGACACTGATACACCCGGAGTCTGCAGGACAGCCTGAATTTGCGTGGAAGTTGACTGAGGTTCTTTATCCACCATTCGAACTATCCTGCGTTGCATTCTTTCATCAATTTTTCTCTTTCGTCCACGTCCAGGGAGATTTGCCACAGTTCCATGGGTTATAAACTTCTTGATTATATTGCGCACAGTGGACAAAGGAACTATAAGATCTCTGGAGATTGACTTGTAACCTTGAGATTGTTGATATTTTTCCTCAATTTTGCTTCATAAGTCCTCAGACAATTCTCAGCTCTTCTTTCTCTTCTCCATGCTTGGTGTGGCACACACAGGCACACAACACAAAGGTTGAGCAAACGTTTATACACTCTAACTGGCTTCAGTTTTGATTTTTATATTGCCAGCACCTGTTGCCACAGGTGAGTTTAAATGAACATCACATGCTTGAAATGAAATGAAATTTACCCACAGTTTTAATAGGGTGCCAATGATTTTGTCCAGTCCATTTTGGGAGTTTTGTGTAAAATGATGTCAAATTTGCCTTTTTTCTTCTGCTTTTTCTGCTGTTCCAATGCACTTAAAGGTAATAAACATGTTTATACCAAAACATTTATCATTGCAACACTTTTCTGGGAGAAATGGTGCATTTTCTGGAAAAGTTCCAGGGGTGCCAATAATTTCGTCCATGACTGTACACACAAATAGCTATAGCACAAACTACATTGCGTAACATGAAAAGGTCATGATGAATTGGTATGATTCTTGACAGTTTTTTTCCAGGTCAATGAACTGGACTGCATGCTACAATGAAACGACTGGACACTAAACTGAGCCTATTTGATTGATCTTCAGCGTATGGTCACTGGCTGGATGAGGGATGAAGTGACCTTCAGGATTTGCATTTACAGGTAATGTAGTTTCGTGGCATGTACAGTGCATCCGGAAAGTATTCAGAGCGCTTCACTTTTCCCACATTTTGTTATGTTACAGCCTTATTCCAAAATAAATTTAATTTATTATTTTCCTCAACATTCTACAAACAATACCCCATAATGACAACGTGAAAGAAGTTTGTTTGAAATCTTTGCAAATTTATTAAAAATAAAGAACAAAAAGCACATGTACATAAGTATTCACAGCCTTTGCTCAATGCTTTGTTGAAGCACCTTTGGCACCAATTACAGCCTCAAGTCTTTTTGAGTATGATGCTACAAGCAAGGCACACCTAGTTTTGGGCAGTTTCTCCCATTCTTCTTTGCAGGACCTCTCAAGCTCCATCAGGTTGGATGGGGAGCATCGGTGCACAGCCATTTTCAGATCTCTCCAGAGATGTTCAATCGAGTTCAAGTCTGGGCTCTGGCTGGGCCACTCAAGGACGTCCACAGAGTTGTCCTGTAGCCACTCCTTTGTTATCTTGGCTGTGTGTTTAGGGTCGTTGTCCTGTTGGAAGATAAACCTTCCCCCCAGTCTGAGGTCCAGAGCACTCTGGAGCAGGTTTTCATCAAGGATGTCTCTGTACATTGCTGCATTCATCTTTCCCTCAATCCTGACTAGTCTCCCAGTTCCTGCTGCTGAAAAACATCCCCACAGCATGATGCTTCCACCACCATGCTTTGCTGTAGGGATGGTATTTGCCAGGTGACGACTGGTGCCTTGTTTCCTCCAGACATGACGCTTGCCATTCAGGCCAAAGAGTTCAATCTTTGTTTCATCAGACCAGAGAATTTAGATTCTCATGGTCTGAGAGTCCTTCGGGTGCCTTTTGGCAAACTCCAGGCAGGCTGTGGCTTCCGTCTGGCCACTCTACCATACAGGCCTGATTGGTGGAGTTCTACAGAGATGGTTGTTCTTCTGGAAGGTTCTCCTCTCTCCACAGAGACACACTGGAGCTCTGTCAGAGTGAGCATCGGGTTTTTGGTCACCTACCTGACTAAAGCCCTTCTCCCCCGATCACTCAGTTTGGCCAGGTGGCCAGCTCTAGAAAGAGTCCAGGTGGTTCCAAACTTCTTGCATTTACAGATGATGGAGACCACTGTGCTCATTGGGACCTTCACTGCTGCAGAAATGTTTCTGTACCCTTCCTCAGATCTGTGCCTCGATACAATCCTGTCTCAGAGGTCTCCAGACAATTCCTTGGACTTGGACTTCATTGTTAACTGTGCGACCTTATATAGACTGGTGTGTGCGCCTTTCCAAATCATGTCCAATCAAGTGAATTTACCACAGGTGGTCTACAATCAAGTTGTAGAATCATCTCAAGGATGATCAGTGGAAACAGGATGCAACAGAGTACAATCTGGAGTGTCATGGCAAAGGCTGTGAATACTTATGTACATGTGCTTTTTTGTTCTATATTTTTAATAAATTTGCAAAGATTTCAAACAAACTTCTTTCACGTTGTCATTATGGGGTATTGTTTGTAGATTTTTGAGGAAAATAATGAATTTAATCTATTTTGGAATAAGGCTGTAACATAACAAAATGTGGAAAAAGTTAAGTGCTGTGAATACTTTCCGGATGCACTGTATGTAAATGTGTTAATGTGTCTCAGAATGAACAGACGTTGACTTTTATCAGATCAGTAGTCCTTCAATGTAGTAACAGGAGCATTTGCATACAAGAGGCACAATAAAGCAGAGTTTTCTATGGACAACATATATGAACATGCCCAGCTATTTAGAGAAGCTTGGATATGAGCATTGAGGTTGTTATATAATTCAATATTCCATATGGCAGGTAAAGGAAGTGCTGCATTCAGTGCACTTTGACCCTCACAAAGACATTGCGATGCATCACCCTATGGCGTTTGGGGCAGTTTTAAAGTCCACGGTCACTCTCGCAAAACAAGAGTGTCTATAGCAATGCTGAGCCAAAGTGCAATGTTTTCTGGAAACCCAACACTGCTCATCACCCTGAGAAAACAATGAAGCATGGTGGTGGTAGCGTCATGTTCTGCGGATGCTTTTCAACAGCACGGACTTTGGATTTGAGGTCCTCAGGGACGGAACAGGGACGGAACAAACACAGGGAATTCTTAGAATAGAACCCGTTCCAGCCTGCAAGACACTGAAGCGAAGGTTCAACGTTCTACAGGACAAGAAACCTTAAGCATACTGCCAAAGCTACTCTGGAGTGGTTCGAAACCCAAAACAGGACTGTGGTGGAATTCTCCTTCCAACTGAGCATCTGTGAAAAGACTTGAACATTGCTGTTCACCAACATCTTCCTTCCACTCTGACAGAGCTTGAGTAATTTTGCCAAGAAGAATGGGCAAATATATCAAGATCCAGATGTTGGTTTCCCCTAAAGTTTCCCCTTTAGAATTGCATAATTAAAAACCCCAGACAGACACACATACAGTCCATACAGACTGGTGATGTGATCTAGATTTACTGTGTAACGTCAGTGGTCCTACTTTATTAGTCTTAGTCTTTACCTGCACAAATAATTATTCTGTAACGCAGACGGCAGACAACGCAGACAATTTTCTCCATTTGATTCCCAAACGCTAGTCTCGTGAAGACAATCATAGAGCTAAAATCACAGGTTAAATTTCTACAAACTGTGTGTGAAAATGTAAATATTCACCTGTCTAAAGGTCACATAGTGATCACAGTGCAAATATACGGTTTTAAAGTCACCGAGCTGCTGAACCGTGTCATGCTCGACTGAGGGGGGAAAAATAAATATATACATCTCTTACATGGAATTTTGACACAGTGAGTAATCTAAAGTATACCCAGTCGGTTACAAGGGTCCAAACGTAGAATTTATGTTTTTCCTATAAACAGTTAAGGCTTGGGACTACAATCCTGATCATAAGAAGAATAAGAATAAGAATAACATGTCTGTCTCTTACAGAAGAGTCCAGATGTCTGTGTTCTGTTTGGTGATGTTTTTATTCAGCATGTCTGCAATCAGTCTTCAATCTGCGGGTACGTTAATACAATCAGGGTTCTCTCAGTGTTAGTGTTGATGTTTAGTGCTAGCATTCAGTAAGTGTTCTGTCGTGTGTCAGTGTTTATTCGTCACAGGGATGCTGTACGGATCCTGAGGCATCGCCGAGCCAACTACTTCCTGGAGGAAGTGAAACCTGGAGATCTGGAGCGCGAGTGTTATGAGGAGATTTGCTCTAAAGAAGAAGCTGCAGAAATCTTTCAGAGCAGAGAGAAAACAGTACAGTGACACTCTGTCTGTGTGTGTGTGTGTGTGTGTGTGTGTGTGTGTGTGTGTGTGTGTTGTTCATAGTATAGGCCCTCATTTTCTTGTCATTCACATTTCCTTTTTTTTCTTTTTTTTTTTTTAAACAGACAGAGTTTTGGTATCGATACCAACGTAAGTGTATTTTTTAAATAAATAAATAAATAAATAAATAAATAAATAAATGAATAAATAAGTAATAACACTTGCTATAATTCATGATATAACTCAAATTGCATCACTAAACAATATCTTCAACAACATTATATGTTACATTTAATTAATGGTATAGTGTTTTTAGGTCTTGTGATATCTCATCTCTCTGTCTGTGTGTGTGTGTGTGTGTGCTGTTTAGGTCAGAGTCAGTGCCGTGAAAATGTGTGTTTTAATGGAGGGGTTTGCACTGTAAGTGAAGGACATTACGCGTGTGTGTGTATGCCACGTTACACCGGAAAACACTGTGAGACAGGTTCGCGTGTACACTCACTACCATATCCTGTATATGCTCTCTAAACTTAATATCAAATTTCTGAAAATATCTTCTTTTAATTGTTTATATATATATTTTTTCCCCACAAAAGCATTCGATTCCTGATCAATTTCCTGAACCTCTGTGTTACTATTGAAATGGCCACATTACTAATCGTGTTGTGAAATAAATGACAGGACAATATGCTGCAAATCATCATTATCGTTAATAATAACCCTTTAATGCCCCTGCAAACCCGAGGGACAAATCCTTCTCATTGTTTTTTTAGATAGTGACAATTGAAAGCGCAAAATTTTTGGTTTTATTTCGACCCCAGATGGGAGAAACTGGCTGACGCAAATGTAATACTTCCCCTTTGGTCATACTAATTTGCACACTATCATGGCTTGCTGTAAGTCATGCTGTAGGTGCAGAGTTAATCGATTTGCATTGACTAGTCCATCCATTTTGTTCTTTTGGGCAGTAACAACCAAAATGGCATCCTTATTTTGCTACAGTGAAAGACGCAATCCTCTGTAGACCCTGTTAGTAATTCTACTTGTTGGTGTTAAAAGGTTTTCCACATGGAAACCTTTAGAAAGTGTGTTTAATGTGTGTTTGTGTGTCTGTTTAGAGGTGTTTGAGTGTGAGTACAAGAACGGTGGATGTTTTCATTACTGCAGCGACTCACAACCAGTTGGCTCAAGTGTCACCTGCAGCTGTGCTGATGGATATGTACTGGAGGAGGACGGAAAAAGCTGCAAAGTGACGGGTAATAAAATATATATATATTTTTTAAAAACAACCAATACACAAAAACAATAATCATACCTCTAACCTGCGCCTGTAACATACCTGTAACTTTCATAGCACAATTCCCATGTGGAAAACAATGGACTCGGGGCATTCTACAGCGCTCCTTATATGATGATGTAAACCACACCTACACAGAGGAAAAGCCCACCCACTACCCCACAAACAACAGTCTGTTCACGTCAAATCAAACCCAATCTACGGAGAACGCCACTCACACACTGTACAACATTTCTACATCTGACGACTCGGATACACGAATTGTAGGCGGCCTGCTGCAGCGTCAAGGTGGAAGTCCGTGGCAGGTGGTTGGAGTCTTTCGGTCATGTGATCATGAAAATATGAGTAAAAGTATAGCGACATTGAATGCAGTGTGTACTTTCTAGGCTCTGCTACGCAGGAAAGATGGGAATGGTTTCTGTGGAGGAACACTGATCAATAAGCGCTGGGTCATTACAGCGGCTCATTGTCTACAGGAAACACCTGATCATGTGACCCTCGGTGAGCATCAACCATCACATACATCATGTATATCACATCATTTAGACTGTAGTTTGATTTCATGGGATTTAGACTCTCTAAATTAGATTTATTTAGGTTTACACTCTTTGGTTTTGATTTCTTTGGGTTTAGACTCCCTCAGTTTGATTTCTTAGGATTTGGACTCTCTGGGTTTGATTTATTTGGGTTTAGACTCCCTTGGTTTGATTTCTTAGGATAGGATTTGGACTCTCTGGGTTTGATTTATTTGGGTTTAGACTCCCAGGGTTTGATTTCTTGGGGTTTAGACTCCCTGGGTTTGATTTCTTAGGATTTGGACTTTCTGGGTTGGATTTTTTTTGGAGGGGTTGGGTTAATTTATTTTCTTTTGAATTTGGGATCTCTGGATTTGATTTGTTCGGTTTTGAGTTCTCAAGGTTTCTGGGGATTTTGTGTGTGTGTGTGGGGGGGGGTGTGGTTGATGGGTGTAAGGAACAAACTTGTTTCCTCATCTGTTTTGCCTGTGCAGGCGACTTTGATAAATTTCGTCCTGACGACGGCGAGCAGAGAATCAAGGTGGAGAAAGCTATCGTTCATCCTCACTTCCACGAGTACACATTTGACAGTGACATCGCTTTGCTGTACCTGGCCGAGCCGGCCGTCTTCAGTTCGGTCATCTCCCCTGCGTGCATGCCCAACGCTCACCTAGCTGGTCGGCTGGAGCGACCTGGCGAGAACGGCCTAGTGAGCGGCTGGGGTGCAACTCACTACCTCGGCCGCTCGTCGCGCTTCCTGCTGAAAGTCTCGCTTCCTGTTGTGGACCAGAAGGAGTGCATGGATTCCACTGAACAGGTGATCACCGATAACATGTTCTGCGCTGGATTCCTGCATGCAGAGAAAGACGCGTGCAGAGGTGACAGCGGTGGACCGTTTGTGGTGAACTTCAGGGGGACATGGTTCCTGACTGGAGTGGTGAGCTGGGGCGAGCAGTGTGCTGCCGACGGAAAATACGGTGTGTACACGAGAATCAGCAACTTCCTGTACTGGATACAAGACGAGATAAAGAATCAGGAAGCGACAATCAGCAGGAACACCAAACAAGCCAACACCAGCTAGATTAAACTTTCCAATTTTATGTAAGATATCAGCCATACAGTGATAGAAAAACATCATTGTAATAATATTACCGCCAGATGTTTTCAGTCACGTGTTGTAGGTTTTCCGTTTTGTGCGATCAGTAATTCAACAAGATATCAGTGTTAGATTTAAGTAGTAACATAGTATTCAATCTACTAGCTAGAAAATCGGGATCAGGAACCACAAATAAATACCACGTACATGGGAAACAATAGAAAATCAAAACTACTAAACGATGAGTGTAAGCTGTTATTAAATCATTTTACATCACATCGCTGTTGAATGCTTGACTCTGATTGGTCAGAATTATTTTTCTATAACAGCAGCTCTGGTTTTTGTTAGTGTGCTCATTCTAGTACGTTATTGTTTCTATACTAAACGCTTATTCAAAAGGACACTGGTGTCACAGTCGATACGGTGACGTTTATGTAAGGAGAAGTCATTTAGCTTTTTTTTTTTAAGGATTTTTGTAAACAATTGACTCTGCTTGGTGTCGGGTTCCATCACATCACCCCGTTGTTGATTACTTTCCTAACACCCCAACCCTGGTGGTTTATAAAGAGCCGAATCACATGGTAAACAGTGACGATGACGGGAGGAAGCACGTATAATGTGTATATTGAGGAAAAGGGTCAGAAACAGCAGCAGTGACACCAGCTTAGATGGAATATAAATGGATAAATAGCATAAACAGAATTGTTTTTTTAAGTGTCGTTCTGAAATTAATTAAAAAAAAATAATTGTTGACAAATTGTTGTTTTATGAAAAGAATAAGACACTTTGGGACATGCTGTTATAGTTTTATTCCTAACTCATTAGTTGTTGAGGCAATTACTTCCATCAGAAATACGCTCCGTAAATATCATGCACCATTAAACGGGGTCTTATTTAACTGGGGTACTTTGTCATTTCTAATGACCTAATATCTGGAACTGATGTGATTTCATTTGTAGTTAAAAGAATTTTTCCATTAAAAATGATGCTCGAGTGAAAAGCAGAATATTATAAATATTTACACGAATATTTCCCATGGCTGGGCTCTGGGTCCACTGTGACTTTAAAAGTGAGCGAGTGCTTAAATTTAATTAGTGACATCATAGTGCAAAATCTTAAATATTCAAGGTACAGAACATTTTCTTTCTTTGCTTAGTTTTTTTTGTTGTTGTTTTTAATGGAGAACTTTGTTTATACTTTTTTTTTTAAACACAATTTTCAATGTCTTGAAAAATCCCCACGCACGAAAACGATACCCTTATCCGAATTAAATCCATTTTTATTGTATTAGCCTATAAACATCAGTGTTGACCTGTACATTTATGTATACATTTCATACAGATGTGTAAATGCATCTGTATTTTAGTTCTAAGTGTGCACTGGTGAGCAAAACATTTCTTTGTTCATTTCATTAGGTGAAATACAGCAGCACAGGGTGTGTATCAGGGTGTGTATCATCACTGCAAATACAAAACACACACAAAAGAAATCATCTTACACACTTATAACTCAGGGTCAAAGGTCAGAATTACACAACTTAGCAGTACAGACTGAAAAACTGAAAATCAGACAACTTATATTTGTAGTATATAAAGAATATAGATACATAAAATAAAATAATGTGGCATATATAAAACATTACTGTAACATTTATAACGAGCTCCTTCAGTAGAACGGCTTAACTTCGGTGTTGATTCGTTTCTGAGTCTCGGGTTACTGACGCCGGGTTGAGAAACGCATTTAAAGCACAGTGGCAGCGATGATTTAGCTAATATGATACGGGAAAAAAAATAATAATAAATTATCCAATCTGATTGGATGAGTGCATGAACGAACAGATGTTCCTAATAGTGCTGATCTTAAAATATGCTCTAGTGTGTGTGTGCCTCAACTCTACAGCCTTTAGACACTTTGTTTAGGTAGATCAGAACATATATAAGAAACGTATCTCATTTATCTGTACAGTAATACCTTGGTCACTGAGAGAATTATTAAACCTCCTGAACTTCTACCCTGAACTCTACTTTCTGATTCCCAGAACGCTAAACTCTAACTCTACGCCTTCAACCAGAACTACTTCTAAATCTATCCACACAGGGCAGAAATCCCCACGTCTCCCGCCTTAGCTCGTCTCCGGGGTCTTTCCATCCCTCTGTACTTCCTGCGATTCGTCCGGAGTGCTGAAGTGTCTGCGCGACAGCTGCTCCGGATCATGAGACGCCATGTTACTGAAATCACGAACAATGTCCTGAAATGTCTCGTCGTCTCCTACAGAAAGAAAGACAGAGAGAGAGAGAGAGAAGAGAAAGAGAAAGGGGGGAGAGAGAAAGAGTGAGAGAGAGAGGTAGGGAGGAAGAGAGAGGGAAAAGGGGGAGAGAGAGAGAGAGAATCTTAAAGAGTTTTAAATAGACGTGAAATAATTAGGGGAAATAAAGCCATTTGGCTTTAATTTTATTTGCATTAATGCGTTTAAATTCAAATAATTATCA